>JBAJFG010000554.1:0-568451 GCA_037903475.1 Ancylostoma caninum | reverse complement strand
ATGCGGACAAAAAACCATAGAGCCGAATTCAACTATGGGCCTAAGATATGTCTTATAAGCCTTCAACAGCACACCTTATCTTTTAGGCACATTCCTTTGAATATCTAATAGGTACGAGTCAGCGCCTTTCTGATAATATTCATTTTATATTCATATAATATTTTTATATTCATACACATATACACACAAAGCTAAATTTAGATAATTAATCTTCATTCCATAATCACGAAAAATATGCTTTCACTAACGACATCAGATGAAACATACTAAACCTCCACGAATTTCGTTTCTCTGCTTCGCCGTTGGTGATGGAAATTCTTGCCGTATATTGTGTATGAGATAGCAGCTGAAAACAGAAGTTATACCGCATTTTCCGATAAGATCAGAAGCGTAATCGAATTCACAGTTAGCTTGCGACCGATGACAGCAGAATCCATATTTTGTTCTGTTCGAGAACACACAATATTCATCGCGATTGCACATGTCAGAGTGGTGAGGTGAATCACACAACGTTTTGCTGAAGGTGTGCTAATTCAACGAGTAGTTTTGAAAAGTGGTTTATCCTTCCATTACCTACCCACCTAAACACTAGAGGGACATCGCCAACGGTTACAGGAGAGAATCCTTCCATGCAATTCATCTTATACGACATCCTCCAGTTAGCTGGAATAAGTTCTTTCTTGATAGATAGCCGCTAGTTCTCAACAGAAATTACCTCACCAAAATGAGCATCCATACATTCCTGCTGCGTTGAGTAGGTGTTTTCTGGTTTCTCAACAGGAAAGCCTGGCGTTTCGCAATCAGATCTACGTGCTAAGCAAGCCATGCCAGCATGCGGGTACCACTTGAAGTGCAAACATAATATTTCTTGAAAATTTGGAACAGTCTTGGATTGTGCAGCATTAGCTAGCTACCGGCGGCCTTTACTAAGAAAACGCGGAGAAAACAAGAGTTCTAAAAATTTAACGATTTATACGTGATCTCTCAAGCTAGCTATTCAAACAATTATAATAAAATATCTAATTTTGGGTTTCTTCAGAGAAAAACATGAGATGTCTCTCTGGAGGACCTCCTACCTCAAGTCCATTTCGTTCACCCTTCGTGTTGCAGTCGATAGGGACTTTCGGTGGCGGAGAGTAGATGGAAGCATTAACAATGTGCCTCTCAGGTCCGCCTATCCCAGACACGTTGAATTGCCCGCGAACTAAAACCAGAAACGATATATTATGGATTCATCTCAAATCCAAGTCATTGCACATTAGACATAATATTGGTGAAGCAAAACAAAAAACAGCAAAAACGGATTGGAGAGTTAAATCGCTCTTAATAATAGGTTAAACATACCTGGAGCATCCCCGACAAAGGCTCTGTTGTTGCAACAGAATGCGAATTTTTCGTGACGATAGCAGTACTCGGATGTGGTACATATATCAGATTTCAGTACGCCATTAGATCTTCGACACAGATATGGCGAGAATATGTAAGCAACTGGATCGCCCTGTACAACAGATTGATTGTTTCCGAAAAGTTCAGATCACCTTTATCATTAGATAAAAGATTGTATCACAAACGAGGACAGTTCTTTCTAAACCCCACTTTTGCATGAGGTTGCACCTAGTAGGTTTGAGCATTTCTGGTGCTTCAAATCTGAAGACTTCGATGGCAAATTAAGCAATGGCCGTGTAGTAGATTCAAGCAAGCCATGGCTCGGGTTACAAACAGTATGCGCCTGACTGCAGCTGTTATGAACATTTACTTCATTCCATCACAAAATAGCTTCTAGTTGAGTCTATTATCGACAAGAGGAATTCCTTTATTGTACTTGCAGCGTAAAAAGAGTAAGGAACATTAGAATTCTCTCTTTTATCGCAAGATTATTCAACCTATGTGTTCGACTCAATACAGCCTTCATTACGTTTGAATTAGTCTTCAGATTCACAAATGATTGCTGCAAATGGTATCTTAGGTGAAACTGACTTATAACATCATTTCGGCAAACCAAGAAGCGAATATGCTAGATCTAGACTAGGGCCATGTGACCTCACTGTAGTGTTGAAAAACTTACATTACTTCGCTTGAACACAGCAAGTTGTAGGTAAAACGGGCACGACAACGTGAACCTTCTCCACGAGAAGGCTGAAATGGAGTAGCAAAGAGTTTCCCTCCCATTACAAGTTACACCTATCTTTCACGTACGTGACTTATGTGACTTTCACTTACGCATTTCCTTCAGAGTGCATTCTTCTTCAGTCGAATAGAGCTTAGAATTTATTTTATATGGAGATTCGCAGTCCACTGGATACGCAAAACATGTGTGCTCTATCCTGTCGAAGTACCACTGCAACAGAGAGAAAACTTCAATCCTTCGATTCTGCCGTGTTAGTTGAAATTTCTTCTCTCAAAATTATGTTCGCAAATTAGGAGGAACACAACGTTAACTCTCTCCGTTTCACATCCTTTTCGACATTCTTTTTCTTCTTTGGCTTTTTTATAATCGATGTTCACTGATTCATGGAAGTAGAGCAAATACTGTGAGAAAAGAAGTTGAATGTTGAAACAGAACAATTTCAACTAGTTATCCAGGAGAAACGTCTCCATTGACTTTGCATAAAAAGTGCTTTTGCAATGCTGTTGGGATTCTATAATACCAGCAAGCACAATGAGATTGCTCCAAGTCATCCATTACAGTGATTGTGTGGTCACTGACAGTTGTCCTACCGTCCTTGGAGCACATTTCAAGTCCATCAGTGCTGTTGATGTTGCAGCTTCTCTCACTGACAAGATCTAGTGAACAAGCATCTTTTTCAATACTATTCTGTCTTCGAATTTCTCATCATTTCCCTAAAACCTTTCTTCTTTTTTCAGAAAGAAGAAAAAACACGATTTAGAGTAGAAAAGTTCTTGATCTGCGATATGGAACAATCAGGTTCTGCGACCAATCTTGTTTCAGTCATAGTAAAAAAGTCGCAATAACGATGTTGTGTGATATTGTAATGATCCAAGAGGCCACTTTTGTGGGACCTGAAAAGGTGGATTAGGCCAGCGACGCCGCGCTCAAAGAACTAGGGTCTTCAACGATTGAGTGGGCAAAGCCACACCGAACATTTCGTGACTAAGTATTTCAAAGACAACGTAGTGAAAAATGGTTCTAAATTAAAGTTATTAAGGACGAATCCAAAAAGAAAACAACTTGGTGCACTCTTTTCGTAAAGCACTGTAAATCCCAACAACAATACGACATTGCCTTAGCCAAAATCCCTAAGAACAACTTCAAAAACTGCTGGCTTGAAATAAACTGTATAGCAGAACATCCGTAAACAGTGTGTCGCTTGTCCTCAAAGCAGAATTCTGAAATGCACAAAACGCGAGTTATTTAGCAAGAGTGAGCACGTGTTGATTACAAGACTAGATGTGATTCTTAGCATGATGCGACTTATAGATCTGCTACCAAACATTCGCTCACCACAGGATGGACTGTTCATTCGTCGGCTGGTGGCAGATATTGGTGCAGCAGATTATGCATCGTTATCTACCAACAATAAGATGAATCGAATGTGCAAAGTATGAAAAGTGTTTGACAGGCTAGTGTGAGCTTTCATGGAAGTTGGAGCATCCTTAGGCGTTTTGAACATGTGCTGTCGAAACGGCCAAGGAAGGTGTTCCGATGGAAACCATATTGAATAAAAAATATGCAGAGAGATTGTAAGAAATAATAGCAAAGAAAACTGAATACGTTGTTTCAGATCGTTTGCTGCCCTACTTCTCCGCAACAGTCATAGTGTTGAACTTCATCCTATTCAATAGTGCTGAATCCAGTCTCTTTTTTTACTGCAAACTCACTACTGAAGCTAGCAGGAGTTCCTCTTGGAATTCGTCCGATCATTGGTTGGTGCCGTGTTTTGTAGGGGGAAAGTTTCTCAAAAGCAAATCGAGCTTTCGCGGGATCATGGAGTAGTTGTACTTTTCGCTCTCCCCCACCTCTCAACAGTCAATCTCGTGAAAAACCACAGGTACCGCCAGAGAGCGAACTTACATTTTAAGAATTATACGCACATTGAAGATCTCCTCAAAGAGTTTGTGTGTTTTGCAGTAAAATTGCCACAACTGTCAACATCTTCCAGAAATCTGTTTCAGAGCGAGAGCACCTGGCATATATCGGGTATTAAATCAATACAAACGCCAAAAATACAAAATATGTAAGAGGGAGAAACAGGCCAAAGAACAATCGCTTGTGCAGACCATGTGGTCAATCGAACCGCTCCAGATTTCCTCTGTGGTCGCTCACCTGAGAGTAGTGCTAGGCTGACTTGCCGACTTTGGTTGAGGAGACTGTATTACCAGCCATGGTATTAACTCAACAATACCTCAAACATTTCTCTACTTAGCAGTGCAAAAAAGCGCGACAAAGAAATTTTTGCGGAGAAATAAAAAGAATGGAAAAACGAACAAAAATTGTACCATAACTTATGCCTTCTGTAACTGAAAGGTACTTGTTAATTGATTAATCAATCAATTTATCACTTTGTTTGTTTGCACTCAAGGCGCTCCATAACATGGACAAAACGCACTGTAACAAGAACTAGAGTTAATGGTTTGTTTCAAAACAGCTAAGTAAGATTAGTAACACTGGTGTAGTAGACGTCAAGGTACGATCTGACGCTATCTAGACAACAGATGTAATCGAAACCACTCTCGAGCTACTCTCAGGTGGCATCAGAGTGGATGGTCTGAATTTTCTACGTACACTGCAAGCGTAATTTGTATGGCCAAGGCTAAGAAAAAAAAGCTATTATATGAAGTAATTTGCGACCGACAATTGAGGCTTTCAAGGTTGCTTTGGTTGTTCTCCACAATCGTTCCTAGATTTTTAAGAATGAAATGCAAAAATATTAGAGAGTGATAGCAGTTGAAAAAAGAAATTGATAGAGGTTAGCGCTCGAGCCTAAAGAAATCAAAGAAGTAGATGCCTGACCATAATTTTCCTTCTTTGATCACTATCCTCGCAAGATTCAGCTTCAGCGGCACGAACAAGTGCTGTAAGGAAACCTCTCAGAAGAAGAACCAGGAATAGAGTCAGAAAAAAATTACTATTAGAACTCTTCACCCACCGAGAACTCCTATGATCCACATGAAGCTCGGAAGAGCACTAGGTAGAGGCATGAGGTAACAGGTTCTAGTGGAATGTCTCTGTCTACTGGAAGAAAGCATCGTTCTTCTACTTTGCCTTAGCAAAAGAAACACAAAACGACATCATAAAAACAAATATGGCACTGTTCGTCGAAGACAACACAGGAATTAACTTAACAAGTGGGACGTAGACATTGATAGAAGCCGTGATAGTGGTGACATAAATCACGTTCCTTAATGCCTGCAATGGAGCGACTTTTTGAGGTAGACACGCTCCAGCAAGCTGTGGGCGACACACTGGAAACGAGTTTAAACCTTCTTTTTAATCACACTGAGTAACTAAGAAGCATAAAAAACAGTTTTCAGCAGCACAACAACGTTCGCAGCCCTGCTGAACAACCAAAAATTGATAGCAATTAGGGCTCTCGTTCTCCAAATGTTCGATGAAGTTGCAACACCGAGTCCTAAACCTTGAGCGTGGGCCGTAAAACTTTACTGCTTTCGTCAATTGAAAGTCCACCAGATGCCTACAAAAATACTGGTTTTGCTGATGTATCGCACCATTTTTAAACTTGGGTTTGATGTTGCATGTCTCAGTGTGTTTCGTGCACCTTGATTGTGTAAAGCGCCTAGTGTTCTATGATAGGTTCTAGTCGGGTCAAGATTTTCTGGCAAGATTGCTCCGCCATATTCTTATGGCAGTGATGACTGATGCCAGAATTAATGGCTGTTAATGATTTACAGCGCTTAGTTCACACTTTTCACTGTCCTATTCATACACGTCTTCTCAGTAGGAAAAACAGAGACACTTCGAGCAGGTTGCTTATTCCGTAGAAACTGTGACAGGAACACAAAAAGTGGTCATCTACACATCTGAGGCGAAAAGTCATAGCCATGGGCCTATAATCTGAGAAGACCACATAACGATACGCCTGTTTACAGAGTCGACAGCGGGAGATATTTTTGGCGCTTCTACTTCAAACCCCCCTTTTGTTAAGAAAATCAATAGATACAGTGGTCTGGCCTAGACAATGTTAGAGAGTCTTCTAGAAGCTATGATATCAAGGGTTCATAACTTAAGTAACAAGGCTACCGCTTCAATTATACCTCAAATCGGAAAGGACTGGCTTTGCTCGATCTGCCTCTATGAGTGGCTTTGCTGCATTTCTGCTGCAACGACGGCTGCTAGCATCAACGCTGCATTCAAGTAGACCCTAGACAACAAATGTAAGATGCGCCGTTGGTTCATTCGTTTCACCGAGGGAGAAACGAACTTCGAAGGTCGACCTCGTCCTGCACGACCACAGTCACTACATAACCACTACACTACATAGCTTTGCTCACGGCTGTCAGGGAGGATACGGAAGTGAGTATGCGCGATCTGGCGAGCAAGCTTGATGCAGCCATCGGACTTTAGAAAGCCACATCCATGAGCTCGACTATGTGAACCGGAATGTTTTAGCAAGATGGATCCCTCACCAGCTGACCGATCGTGCCAGGATGAGCCGCCTAACGTTGTTTCAGTCCTGCGCCTGCGCCTACGTCGCAAAGAGCTCCTAAAAGATCTGGATTACAGGAGATGAGATTTGGATCCTCTACGACTCCAATTTCCGCCGTGCCATCTGGTTCTTGAGGAGAAGAGCCGCCAACATAGTTCAAACCTGATATCCACTCCAAGAAAGTCCTCCTTTGCTGCTTCTGCGATGCCAAAAGAAAGCTGTACTACGAGCTGCTCCCACAAGGCAGGACAATCACCGCTACCACATACGTCAATCAGCTCCACGAACTAGCCATTATCATCCTAGAAAAGCGGCACAGAAGGACTTTGGTGCACCCCTTCCATGAAAACGCTCGACCTAACATTACCATCGACACGTAGTCCAAACTAGCCGAACTGGGCTTTGACACCATACCTCACCCACCTACTCTCCTGACCTAGCCTCATTTGATTAAGATTTGCTCCTTCCTCTTAAGGTTTTCTTTTCTAAGGAATCGCAGACCTCGCATTTCTGGGAGAAGGGAATCACTATCCTGCCCGATAGGTGGAGCATTGTCATAGCTAACAATGGTGTTTGTATTGCTGATTGAGCATGTTGTTCAATAAATTGAAGAAAGCTATAGTAAAAAATAGACGGAAATTTCTTTCTTGCAGACCTAATAGTTTTTGCACCATTGTAAGGCTATAATAATGATTGGGGAAATCACTCCGTGTGCTTCCTACACTGCCATGATTTTGTTACACAATGAAGGAGGCAGTCTCAATTGTTTTAGGCGCCCCAACAGCAAAAAGAATGCACTGCAGAAAATACTTCGTTACGCCTATCTCTAAAAGCTTCTTGCAAGATTCGTGGCGACAACTGTCGTGCGTATTCCGGTTATGGTTGCTTTCTGGCGTCGTCAAAGCAAATTTCATCATTACCGCTGGCCCAAGGAATTTCTTGGATGGCGCTGATGACTATTCTACAAGGATAAATCAGCATGAAGAGGACAAACGGACTTGTAGCATTTCAGGGGACAATACGAGGCATACATTTGCTCTATGCTGTACATTTTCTAGTGGAACTAGAAAAGAGCTCTCATCACTTCCTCATGAACCCCCATCAAAAATGATTGTCATCGTTGCTCGTAATATCAGGTAGCGCCTTCCTCTCTTTTTCCCCACCTCTCCAAAAAACTACAGAACTTATTCCAATTCAGTCCACCAAAAGAAAACTAGGAATTTATGTGGTTTATATAGTTCACTTTTTCATTCTTCTTCATTCAAGAAATGCTCCATTATAACATCCGCTGAAGAGTATAAATTTTGTCTGAATGAATTTACCTGGCATCCATATGAATACGAGAAATGTATTGGTGCAGCCTTTTTCTAAAGAATGTATCATACCCAAGCCGGAGTTTTTCTTTTAATTTATATGATAACCTTCTAACTTCCTTTATTGTTTTGGGCTGTCCTGGATCTTATGGCAAAATCAGCCATCTATCTATTTTTAAGGAAAGTTCTATACGTTCGAAAAGGTGAATCATCATGTATAGTTCGAGGTAACGGTCATATCTTTCAATATGGAATCTCATGCTGGAAAATAAAAGTCGTGATGATGTGAAAAGAAACCTTTGAAAAAATATGTAAACTAAAGTTGAAATTAAAAGTCTTCGTAAAATAGTGAACGCGCTCTGATAATGTAGGTAAACCACACGGGAATTCAGTGAGAGAGTTCATTGCTCGTCATAGCGCCCAGCAGGATTCGATCACCCGAACTTTCGCGCGTCAATGGCGCTCACTGGCAATGCGCCAATGTCCCAACAAGTGTGGGTGGCTACTATTCGCTTAAAGTAAATTGAACCTGCATGGGCACGTGCCTTGAGCTATTTGCGACATCTGGAACCTCTCTTGCAGTTCTATTGTTCTCTGGATTTGTTAATGCTGTTTGGAAACGAAACAAGATGCAGAAACACTACATTTTTCGATTAGACGCTCCCAGAATTGCAGTTTCGCTTTTTACGGCGTCTGCACAAAATAGGACGCTACCTGTTCCGTGAAATTTCCTTTTAGGTTTTGGCAAAATATTGGAATGCTAAGCAGAAGTAATTGCCTGCTGATAAAAACTGGAAGTTAGAAATCGCTAATGTAAACAAATCGGCAGACTTTCCTATCTACATGAAAAATTTCTCAATTTCCTTGATAGAAATAGAAATTTCCGGAAAAATGTTTCTAGAATGGGTTCAGTAGTTTGCCTAGTCCAGCACTTTTGAGTCTTTATCAAAGGCTAATACTACAGAAACATCTGTACTAGTACTCTGAGCATCAGGCAACACAGAAACCAATAATTAGTGAGTTCGCTCCTCATTGCTACTCAAGAAAACCTTGATTTTCCGGAAAGGACCAACTACTGCATGCTGCTTGTTGCTCTAATTTTATGGAAGCTCTAGAGTGACATTCCTCTCAGAACTTTCTCTCGATCCTGATAGTCCAAAACTTCAGCTCAGAGCCGTCAATGTCAATAAGGAAAGACCATGGGCTTTCTGTGCTTCACAGGATCTGCACTTGCCACGTAGGGAGCGAGTTTGAGAAAACCATTGGTGTTTTGAATGACAATGGAAAACTATACCACCACTAGGAGCACACTTGTAACACATTTAGGAAATAGTTGGGCATCAAAAAAGAAAAAAAAAGAAACTGAATTCCAATAGAATTCCAATACTGGCCTATCTGCTGCTTCTCATCATGCATTAATGCTGATGGAAAGAGTGATTTTTTTCCTTCCTAATGAAAAATGGAAAGCAGTGATTGTTCAGGTACCTTTCTGCATGTTCCGTAATGAACCAGATCAGGATGAAGTAATTTCCAAAGCTGATTCTTGCACTATTTACAAGAATCCTTTACATTGACAATACCTAATGAACTGTACAGCGCGCAAATGATGATACAAAAAACACTGCAAGCATACATACGTACAACGGTAATGACAAATACACTTTTACCAAAAAATAATGACACAAAAGGAACAAAAAAAAAGAAAGAAAAGAATATACCAAGTAAGTGAGGAAAAACTGTCTCACGAGGTCCGTATTTGCTACTAACTTCCGGCATGCATACGTCATACGAACCTAACAAAAAATTTCATTCAAAATTGAGCACTACTTTAAACGTAACGACTTTTCATGTAATGCACCCTTACGCATTGCCATTTTTGTCATACTTCTCGATTCTTGCATGATTCTAACCACGTTGCTGTATGGAATCAGAGGAGGTACGCGCTCAATGACATGTAAACTTTAATTCTCAGGCAAAAGTATTGGTTTTGTATTCCCGTATGTTGAAGTGCAACTCAAAATAAATGCAAATCCCATGTTATTTAATCCCTTGCTATTTAAGGCTTCCCCATACAAGCCTCTATTTGCCATAGCGACTTGATGCATTCCACAGTTTTGGAAATCCATGCACATGTGCAAGTATAAGCGGAAATGAATAGAGAAAATTCCATGAATTCGATAATTTTAGTGCCAAGTTCCTGTACATAGGGATATGTAAGTACACATGTGGTCTCATTTTTGTTTTATCCCATGTTCCTGCGTTCTCGAACATTAGCGAATCGTAGCAAAGTCACCCGTCCCTACTCAAAAAAAAGAAAAGAAAAGGATGTGAAAGAAGTCCAAGCTCTTATACGACTTCTCTTTGGGATAAAAACATGGAAATCAAAAATCATGGAGCGTTTCACTGTTTTCTAAATTTAGCTATTCGTAGTAAAGTTGACCTGAGGAAAACTCAGTTCGATGCAAAATCCATGCAGCAACCTCATGCCAGCACTCCCAAATAGCGAATTTAGCTCGCTACATGAAAATGAAATGAGCGCCACCTCGTAGCGCTGTGTAACGCCAAAAATTGCACCATGGGAGCAAAATCGAATTCTTAAAAGAAAAGGCAGTTATTTACAAAGCCAACTACCACAACTGAGTGACTACATTGATTTTCAAATGCAACGCGTGTGACGCTGGAACGCCTGGAAGATCGATATCCATCCCTGTTATCAGCTCAACATCTCTTAGCCGTGCAGTGTACTGAAGTAGGAGTTCTCGGGAAGGCTGCAAAATTCATTTTTATTCAGTTATAGAGCTGAAACAATTCCATAAAATGAAAGAGCTAATAGTCTGTACCAAACAGTTGATGTCACCATCCATATGTGGAAATATGAAGGCAATCACTCTTGTGCTCCATGGATTTCTACACGCGAATCCATCTGCGGACCAGCCCGAGGTGCAAGTGATTAGCACACGATATAGATGAGTCGGGGAGCCTCTATAAGTGAGACTCAAGGGTTTCTTGGTGTTGGGGAAAACTTCTCCAGCATAGTAAGGAAATTTCATAAGAATAATCCAAGTTATTATTGAAATTCGGAGAGAAAGTCCTTTTTTTGTACGTTTTCATTAAGTATGACATTTACATTCACTACATAAATTCATGAACTAACGTTTTGTCTTCATCAGCGAGTCCGTCAAAATTACGATCGAACGCTGTGCCAGTAATGGAAATTACTCGTCCGAGTTCCCTGGATATAGCCAGCGTGTAGTCATTGAGAGGCTTTAACACATCTGGAAAAGTCCTGAGAGCAATACTTCTGGCTCTGCGACACCGTGATGATTTTCCGTACCTTTGACAAATAGGGCATTCCAGGGCACATGCACTGTGGCAATACGGGCAAGCACTGCAATAAGTTACTTTGATAGCAAATATAAGCACCGCATGTAGGGCATTTCTGTCGGCCACATGACAGCGATTTTGATATGTATTGATTATCGGTGGCACATGCATAAGATGCGCGGGCGATGCCAAGCCCAAAATCAATAAGTGCTGGAATCGGTGTCGCTGACTAGAGAAGACGTAAGCTGCAGAGGAATGGCTCACGCAGGGGACCCTCCACGAAAATGACTCATCGAATTCTTCGGAAGGAGTTCCTTTATAGTTTACTGAATAAAAAATTTTAAAAAAATATTTGAAAATTTTGTACTAGCTCAGCCTTACATAATTCTTCATTTTTATTTTTATTTTTGCCTGAATATTTTTAGTTTTTACTTAGTATTAAAACTGATATTTTCACTAATTTTACTTCTCGAATTCCGGTTGTTGGAGTATTCAAAGTGGCATAGATGCAACTTTTTTTCTCTCACAACCCCCACCCCCCCCCCCATTTTACCCTTATCAGCCTGCCCATCTCTGTGTTGGCCACTGCTAGCTTGCGATGTACGTACACTCCATGCGGAAATAGCAACAGCCAAATAGAAGATCAAAAAGTAAACAGAGAGTACTGAGTCAAAATACAGGTGCATGAGGAGCAATAAGTGAGAAAATGAGAGCGAGAATGGATAAAAGGAATGAAAAAGAGCAACAAAAAAAGATGTAAACGAAATGTAAACGAAACTTTTTAAGGAAACTAACGGCGAAAATAGGAAGGTTAACGGAGAGTTTTTCTTTAAATTTGATGTCATATGGTTCACCCTTTTTAGGATTAGCAGATAGAGAGTGCAGCTCCTGTCCTTCCGGCACTGATAGACTGGGACACTGGAACTCGTAGCGTGAACTGACAAAAAGACACTGAGTTTGTGATCGCGCCAGAGTGTTGTTCGAATGGAAGAGTTCCACAAGCGCACGGGATTCATCTAAACACCGGATGAAAATTAAGTGAATGTCAGATAAATATCATTTTTTGAAGGGAAAAAAATAAAGTAAGACCTCCGGAAGTGCCTCTAATTATGAGCTTCTCGCAAATCTTTTGATAGCACAGCAGTGGCGACGCCGACGATAACATCACGATTGGCCTGTTCGGTTGTGTGCAGCTGTTCATCCAGTTGGCAACGCGAACCTGGAACTTAGGTATTGTTCGAAAAATTAGCGAAAAAATCCCTTAAGGCAAAGTCTAGCACCTGTTGCAAAGCAGTACATCCGCCACAGTTGATCGCTCGCTCTTCATGAGTAAAGGGACATTCTCTAAATAGTGCTGATATGCAGAACCTCTCCAGAAAATGGCGAGGTTCTCGCTAACCTGATTCCAAACCGTCTGCTCCGCTCGCGTTTAATCGGCTTGGTTAGGGCCTCGTTCATAAAACCAACACTACCATTGTTAGGGACGTAATGCATGTTTAGTAGATCTTAAAATATGCCTTAGTCCAGTCTTAGTTTCGGGGTTAACAATGCAAGTCCTCACCAAGCCATAAATTCATGTACTCAACGTTTTGAAAAGGCGGCAGAACAGCTCCGCTTTTGAACGAAGGCCCTTGAGCGTAGAACACTGTCTGCTTGCTCTCATCCAGATAATCATAACCAGAAAAAACGGACTCTTTTTTTCGTTTGCAACTCCTGAATGATTATTTGCCTAGCGAACGTTCTGGAAATTTTCACTGTTTTCTCCACTCTTTTGTGGTTTTTAAGATGGACCTGCATTTTTCCATACCACGTCTTGCAAGGATTATGATGTCACCATCAGTGTCCCCGTAATGCCACCTAGTAGGCATAGTTGAGGGCTGAAATACCCTTATGGCATCGTCCTTGCGGCAAGACAGTGATGACGTCAGATTGGTGGTATCTGAATCGGAGTGAGTTGAAAACCATGATTTATTTATATATGTGGTGTTTTATTATATTTGTGGTGCTATGAGTTTCAAATTGTGGACTTACTTCTTGATTTTGTTGTCATTTTATTTATTTATTTATCTATTCATTTATTTATTTGTTTATTTATTTATTTATGGCTTGCACGCTCAGGTGCGCATGTACAGTTAAACAATTCAGCTAAAACATAAAAACAGAAACAGAAACATAGTATTTAATTAACAACAAGGAATAATATCAAAATGTTGCTTTTAATATCATTCATAACATAACTGAAACTAGTTTGCTATAATATTTAAATACAAAAATAAGCGGCTTGTTTCCTGGTTACTATGTTGCAAGACTTCCAAGGAAAGGCTTTTGCACAAATTCCAGAGGAAAATTCTGACTCTCCTACTCTTCCACCAATAAAAAAACAGTTTTTAATTTCGACTCTGTTTTCAACACAGGTTGAGAACTTCGTCCAAGATTTTATTGATGAGCTTTCGGCAAAGAGGGAGTAGTGAATTCGCCCTCTTTGCCTTAAATAATGAAAAAAGTAATGAATAATAATTAAGTTTTTAATTTGAAGAAATTATTCCGTCAATGTTTTGTTCTTGGGTTCATCGCAAAAACATTGGATTTCTGTACAGTACTTAAGTGTGCCTTAGGCAGACTTAGGCATACTGAGCAATTTATTGAGGCCTGGAAATGTTGACCTAACCCATACAGACCTGATCCTCCAGTAGAAATAACTGTCACTGTGCCAGGGTCATAACTTCTGAGATTGTCAGAGTGCTGTAGATTAATTCGCGTGGTTCCGTTATAAATACCTAAAAACCTTAACTACAAAAATGGTCATCTTCACTTAATTGGGGAGGTATTTACTTCACATTTAATCTATCACAGATACGTTACCTTCATCCGACACTATCGCTATATTGACGCAGTCCAGGAGTGCTTCATCGTAAAGCTGGGTGAAAAATGAGCTGAGGGAGCGATCGAGTTTGGAGAGCAATTCCCTCATCTGTCACAGAAGTTTTCGTGGAAAATTCTTCTACGTTGGAGGTGGGTAAATTTCATTGGGAATTTCTTTAGTAACAAGGGCAAACCATAGACTCATCCGCATTAGTGCGGAAGGCTTCCTGAATCTCGTCACAGCTCACCATTATCAAACCGGGGCGTACAGTTGAATCCATTTTGAGCCAGTTCAAGGCCTAAAGGTTGCAACACGTTATTCCTGAATTTTTCACCACTCTACAGTTAAGAGTAAAAGGCCGCTTTCTCGATACAAAACGTGTCAAGTAGGAACTTTACCATATTAAGCTGCTCTTCGAACGATACTGAGCTATTTCTAGGAATGTAGTAGTCCGGGTGATCAGCTGGAAGCTTCAAGTTACTTTCTCGTTAGAGAATACTTACGATAAAAAAGTTAGGTATTATGATAGCTGACATACCATTCTCGAAAGGATGCAATGGCCATGAATGCAATGCGGTTATGCCATTGGTCTGGCCCTTGAAAGCCAGCCAAATCTACAAGTGATGAAGTGAAATAATAGAAAAAAATTCTCAAATTTTTGCCAAGAAGTGCCATTCCGGACAAGGTCATTTTGATTAGAACTTCATGATTTCCGCTCTGAAGTTTTTTTAAAATTTATATACTTCCAGTAACCAGAACTCTTCAATCTGGGTACATACTTTCTTTTCGTGAGAGGTATTTTCAGAAATTTGTTGAGGTGGAGCTACGTTCACCCAAAAGCGCTGTTTATCTGTACTATTATAGACACTACAGGTATAACAGCTAACAAATAAGTATCAATGCACGAACCGGTTGTTTAGCTCTGAAATCAGAACCGTTGAACGCTGCGCCTGCATTGTCGGGATCTAAAAGTATCATCGTGTTAAAGCTCAACGATCAAAAACTTGGTAGTTTTCTTGGGCAGAGTTACTCAACAAGACTACTTACCGAAATATTGTGCCTGAGGAAACAACCCAGTAGCAATTGCAAGCTTGTTAGTGACGTTGTAAGACGGAAAACACAGCAAAACTGCCTAGAAAAGCAATATACACATAAAGAAAAGTGTTCAATGAGAAACCCCGAAGTCCTCACCTTTGTAGAAACTCCAAAATTATCTACTTCGAGCAAGGTAGGAAAACTTTCACTGACCAAAGACTTTGTAAGCCCGCTAAGTGATATAATGAGCAGAGGAGGCTGCGGTTGCAAATATCTGGAGGAAAAGTGGATACACTAACTTCTACAGATTTTCTAGAAAGTACTATAGTTACTCTGTTTTGGCGCAGTCTCTTGGTCGTAAGGGATCGCTCCAGGACTGCTTTACTGGGATTATTTGGTCCTTGGCTGCCTCGTGGGCTCCACCAGCAGATCCAGAAGAATTCCTCGTGGCGAGTATAAGCAGGATAACCACAGCCGCAACAAGCAGGGTCACAACGATGAGCAAGACGCTAACAGCGATATAAAGGCTCTTTCGTGACACCTTCTCGAGGCATTTTACTAAATCGTTCAAGGAGTAGTATATCCAGAATATATCCAGAAAACCTCTGCACAAAACGCACTGTATTAATCTGTTGACAACTCACTTTTCATTGTATGTAGACCACGAAACTCTTCTCTTCTGAACACCTACAGCAAGTGTGGAAACGTCTATAGCAATAGTTTAGGTACTGAAAGGCCATTAGAGCAGTTCTACCGTAGGATAATCACTGCAAAAAAAGAACGCGATAATGAGATGTGCTTGGTTTTTCTTTCTCACACGTTTTTTAACAACAATAAATACTGCAGGCACAGCAATTTGGAACTGCCCCACTGGAGGATTTGTAATTTTCGTGATACTTTTGGGAGGTTAATAATTACGTGACAACGTATCATTTTGTACACTTCTATTGAAATATGTACAGGGGATATAAAATGGGAGAACGACGCGCTACCGATTATGGGACACTTACCACCCGCGCGCGTCAGGCCGCGGTGAGACAGTGTATAGAAAGCGGCTGTTGCTGGTCTTTTCGTAGGAAGGACAGATCAGTTCTGACCTAATATGCCTAATATAGTACTAGAATGAGTTAGACCATCTTTTGAAGCGTGTCCGAATGTTTTTTCCCATCTTCCGAGAAGGCAAAACAGCCTGACGCGACGTGTGTGGGTGGTAAGCTACATACATATCCACCCAAAGCTTCTCACAGAGAACCTTGTGCCTATGGCATGAACTGCAACTACGCTCTCCGGCAAAAAAAAAACGGTCAAAGGCAGAGGTCCACCTCGTTTTGCTTGTTGGAGATATCAGCAGTTACATATGTCTTCCGCACGCTGAAGGACCGACGAAAACCTCTTTTAAATGAGGCAAAGTACCCGCTCCTGATGCACGTCTTCACAACCAATTTGCTCCAGCAAACTGTTACAAGTCCCGTCCCGAAAAACGGATTTAGAGGCCACTTTGGGATATTTCATCTACATCGCCGGGATCAGCGCATCGACGAGGCTTCGAATATGTTAACAGCTCGAACACGAGTATAAGATGGGCCTCTGTCTTTAACGGAAATGTGCGAGGAGAGCGAGAGACGATGCTTTCTCTGTGTCGTTTTTGCTTCTCCATAGCTTCCTCGAAATCCCATTGGAACGAAAAATAATGGAAGCAATGGAAGTAAGAAGGCGACCATCTTAGATTAACAGCAAAAATGAACGGCTTGAAGCACTGAGGCTGATCTCGTGATTATTCCACATCAAACCTTCTCAGCTGCTTTACAACCATCGCTGCGTGAGGTGAGGCACTCTAATCCTACATCTGTTGCTCCTCTCCTTTCATTGTAAGGTATTCTATGTTTTAGGCTTGAAAAAGGCGTCACAACACCAAAACCTCGCTTAATGAGGCGGTTGAAACTTGAAGTCTCAAATCCGCGTGAAAATTCTTAGCAGTTAAGTGAGGCTCCGCGACGGACAAATTTTACGATGTCGTTTGCAATTAACATCGCACATCGGGTGATGATCCCTCCTTAGAAGTGAAGATTCCGCCTCCAAAACGAAAAAGCTTTCCTGCATAAAGGCACAAATGCAATGTCAAACAGACGCAATTACAAATGTATATTCCCTTATCTTTGCATCACGCAGAACTTAGCTCATCGGGCTCCGGCAGAATCTTGGCGATGGGTACCATCAATGCCATGCTTCAGATTTTCATACTCTGGTAAGGAAGAGTAACTATCCAAGCGTACAGCATGGAGCAAGATGAGTTCGTACAAAATGGTCGATCGGGTTTGGTTACCCTCAAACTTATTTCCACTAAAAGATGTCCTATTATTATTTTCAGATGGACCAGTGCACGAATATAAAGGCAAATCTCCGCCGACAAACTCAAAAAAAAACTTTATCTGTGTTCTCGGAGCAATTTTAAAACTATCTTCTAAACCATCCACCCTACAGTATCGCAGACAGAATGTTCGAAGTGGAAGTAACTAAAGGGAAACTAACTTTTACGTTCGCTTCTTTTGTCAAAGCACAGTGATTGCCTTAGAGAGAGTGTCCTTCCATTTTGGAGTTCCTAACTTCTTCCCTCACAAAATTTTTCGAAAAGAAAAAAGAACAAAACACGAACGAACACAAATGAAGCTCGAAATATAGTGTTTTTATATAGTTTGTCCGAAGACCACAAAAAATGCGAATAAATTCAGCATAATTCAGAAAACGATTGTATGAGAAATGATACTCTCTATAAGGTTTTTCCATAAACTAGACAATATGCATAATAAACGTCAGAGTGCCTCATTTACAAGGTAGTAGTGATCAAATTCAACTCATCGATGATATTCTACGAAAACTGGGTGAAAGATGACGACGGGAAATATACTATTTCAATAGTATTTACCCATACACATGGTGAAGTGAAATGATGAGATTATGCAAATGATGACGTGATCGATCGTACTATAATCGGATTCACCATCACTATGTTTTCTGGATACTCAGTAAGCAGTTCGTCTTAGTGGAAAGATTCTCACGACTATTCACGTCTTGAAGGCTTACAAAATTACAAGGAGGAAAAGCAAGACACAACCCGAATAGCGATTGTAAGCAACAGAATGCCCTTTAGAGTATGTAAAGGTATGGAACAACAAGTTATTCAACAACAAGTATTATACAACGTACAATATCAATGTCAGTGTTTTTTGCAGCTACATAGCACCAGAACTGAATCTATCGCTACCACAATTGGGTATGGATATGTGTTTTTAATCGCAGTAGCTGCGTGTTTGGTATGTTGGGAAATTGGAACTTCAGCCCTGATATCAACTCGACGTCCAATAGCCTAGCTGTGTAGTCGAGCAGCAATTGTTCCTTTGGCTGAAAAATATTCAGCTATTGAATTTTTATGACGAGAAGAAAGGTATGAATAATATTACTTACTAAACAGTTGACATCCTTGTCAATAAGAGGGAATATAAAGGAAAACACCATTGTGTCAGATGGGTTCGTGCATGAAGCTCCGTCCGTAGACCAGGCTCCAGCGCATGAGATCAGCACTCGATAGAGATGTGAGGGAGATGAGCTGCAAGAAATTACCAAGTTCTCAGGATGACTCGAGCTCCGACACCACAATATCGGCAAGCGAATAGAAAATTTATGGGAGAAGACTATTGACCAGTATCACTGAAATTTCTTTAATTGATTTGAACCCCGTAGGACTGCCAAAAATGCTTTATCAGTTGCTTTGTTTACAGTTTTCCATTATATCGCCTTTAATAGTCCTCGATTCGGGTGAAGTGCACTTATTGTTTTTTTTTTATTAATCATACAAGATGCAATACACATAGTGATCATGGGTACGATAGTTGTGAGACGGGAGTCAAAATTGAAGGTTTTTCCGCAAACAATTCGATGAAGGTGAGAAAGGTCAAAAAAGTAAGTTTACAGCGCATAAGATAAGGCATAAGATAGTTAAGATTCTTTCCTAGACGATTTGCAATTCCAGCATTGCTCAGAAGCTCAGAAACGGAAAAAAGATCACACGTTTAAAGCCGGAACTGTTACACGTGCTCAAAATCTCGACAATCTCACTCTAACATATCAGACAGCTGATATGTTAGAGTTCACAGAAGAAAGAATAAAAACAGTCTTCTTGATGAAGCCAGACACTCATTTTCATAGAAGTTTAGTGTGATAGTGACTGCATACAGAATGCGAACTTGTAGCTGACGTCGCAATGACAGAGTTAACGGCAAGGTCAGGAAATCTTACCAGTATTTGTGTATCAGCCCTTAGTTGGGCCTAAATAATCACTTATCAGTAACTACACTAATTAAAGCCAATTGGCCACACCATTCTGCATGTGAGATTATGCGACGACTTCTTTTTAATGCTGTATATAATTTCTTCCGTGCACTTGTTCTCCTTTTTGTAGCCGATAACGCAGAACAATATTAACACATTCGCGACAACGCAGATTTTCCGCTC
Source organism: Ancylostoma caninum (assembly GCA_037903475.1). Taxonomy (NCBI): domain Eukaryota; kingdom Metazoa; phylum Nematoda; class Chromadorea; order Rhabditida; family Ancylostomatidae; genus Ancylostoma; species Ancylostoma caninum. Next base: position 548,781 of record JBAJFG010000554.1, on the reverse strand, counting down.
AGGGCCACTTTGGACCAAAGCGAGTTTGCGCTTGTTTCTCATTGGAGTTGCGAGATTTAGGGCATATTTGACATGCTGATCACAAATATGCCATCTGTTTTACTTGGTAAAGCACTTCTGTAGTGTTACTGTAGGTATACTGTAGAAACTGTAGGAAGACCTTCTTCTATCAGAATTCAACCAAAATTTGCACAGGAGGGTTATTTTACATACAGATTAAGAATATGATATTCATTGTCTACCGTATGGCATCACTGCAGGGTTACTGTAATCATACTGTAGGAATTGTGGGAAATGTTTTGCATCAGAACTTGCCCGAAACGGGTTATTTCAAAATCTGATCTCGAACATGGCACCTATCTCGTATATGGATCTCAAATTCGTGTTCAGCATGTCGGAAACCCCCCTTTGCCAAAGTTTCACTGAATCTGTTGAACAAAATGCATCTACAGTATGCCTACAGTAACCCTACAGTACCGCGCTGCGGTACAAAATGAATGTCAATTTCGTGCTCAGCATGTCGAATAACCCCACTTGCCAAAGTTTCACTGAATTTGGTGAATAAAATGCATCTACAGTATGCCTACACTGACTATACGATAACGCTACAGTAGCCTTAGAGTACTGCTCTGCGGTGCAGGACTGATGGCGTATTCATGTCCAGCACGTCAAGTAACCCCAAAGTTCAAATTTACTGTAGATGCTGTGAGAAAATACATCAACAGTATCTACAGTATGACTACAGTAATCCTACAGTATCGCAGTTCGGTACAAAATGGATGCCATTTTCGTGTTCAGCGGGTAGAATAACCCCCAGGGGCAGAATTTGGGGGGCTCCACCTAAGATAAAGGGATAAAACGGATACGACCCACCGGTGGGTCGTATTGTCCTCTACGTAACTTCCCGTACGACCCACCGGTGGGTCGTATTGTCCGTTATGTGTTAAATGAATTAAATAATTAAATACACAAAAAATACACTATGCAACAAACCTCGTCTTTGCATCCGCAATTCCATCATAATCGTAATCGTAAGCAGTACCAGTTATGGAAACAAGTTGTCCTAGTGTTTGCACAAGATACTGTGTGTACTCATTCAGAGGATCCAGAACATCTGAATCCCAAAACAAAATATCATCAGCACAAACATTTTTGATGCTTAAAAAATATGAATCACCAGATATAAATCCACTGTTCCACGTTAACACAATAGATCGGATGTTGGCGAGATCTGAAGAACTTTTTTCTTAAATCCGTGAAGCAAGGAAAGACATTGCGAGAGTTTTCTTCTACCCCACACTTATCCTCAAGTTTTCTGTGCATCTAAACCTCTAAAATTGCTGACGAACTACTCATAGTTCCTATCTTCAATCCGGAACAATAGGGTGTATTGAAGGCAAACCTGATTGATTATCTGCGGATAGGCTTTTTGAGACAGTTCCAGAGGCGTTCGGCTGATTCCAACACAGGGCACCGTACTTTGAGTTCACAAATTCACACGAGCCCATAGAATTCACCTCCCTTCTTACCAGTCGCTCTGTTACAGCCACAGCGGTATCTGTAACACATCGCACAATACACCTTGACAACAGGCAACGTACCCATGTGTAAACTGCAAATGTCCGAACCTGTCCCACCTCCTAGAATAACTAATTTTTCGCAGTAGTTCTGGAAACATCGTGGTGAGACCGACGAGATTTGAAATGGGAATGCTGGATAGAAACTGCATGACAGCGTTGCAGTCAGTCGGTTCTGAAAAGTAAGTTTACTGCAGAAAAGTGACGTGACGATAGCAAGTAATAGCTCACCAGCTGTTCAGCAGAGCATGACCTGCAACCAACGGCACCAGGTACTCCTATTGCGAGGCACTCCCTGCAAAAGAATTGTTATTGCAAGGCACGTACTAATTTAAATTCTATTAAATAATTTCGCATAGACTTGATAACTCCGCGTTTATTTTAGCACTTACGAAATAGGAAAGTGGAAACTTGGAGTCCTGAACGGTGGATAAACGAGAATCTCGTCCATTATGCCGAGTGTTCCGTTATTAGGAACATTGTTCGGTAAACCCAGCAGATCTGAAAGTTTTGGTTTAAAATTGTTTAGTTGCCGTCACAGTTGGGGATTTGGAGCGTTATATCCGCGTTCAGGCTCTGCGACTGTGGAATGTTCCGACTGGCCAAGAGCAAACCCAAGCCGCACCCCCCTCCCCCCTTCCAGGTATTATGTTCTACACCTCATAATAGAAATTTTTGAAGTATGCATAGTCTCAGTTCCTCCATTGACGTCCATTGAATATACCACCATGCCTGCATGAGCTTAGTCTTTGCAGGTCTCGCTGAAGATAGATTCTGGGATTTGTCCACATTCGATGATATGCATAACTTTTGATGATATTCTGATATTTACCAACAGATGCCTCTTGGATGGGAACAATTGAAATTACTGTGCCTAGGATTTGCTAAGTCACAAAGAAGATGTGGTCTCGTCAAGCTCTGTTCACCAGCCTCTTCTTCAATTGAAATTTCGTTCCTCTACTCTCTCCCTTAAACGCAGCGCACATAAGAATTTTCGTGCCAGAGATTATGAAACGTACTGGAATCTCAAGAATTGTTCTAACTATTCCACAAGACCAGATCAAACACCTAGCCGTCTCCAGAATGTGGGCAGATGGATATTCGAAATCTGGGAGCCGTGGGCTCAGCGCAGGGATCCTTCGATCGACTCGAGACAAAGCGGAGTCGCCCCGCTGATTTTGTGCGCAGGAATTCCTTTTCTTACCATTATGAGACTTCCTTCAAGTTCCCTCTTCGCAGTGTTTAGCACAACACACTTTTCTTCGTTGTATTCTGTTACAAACGTACTTGTTTAGCCACTCGGATAGCTGACTTTCGCTAATTTTTGTTTTCAAATCCTCTCATTGCTTTGGAAGCGTATTTGAAGTCTTTGCTTTTTTGCAACTCTTGATTAGTAAGTCTATCTTTCCCAAAATTATGTAGTTTTATTTCGTGGTTTTACTTCAACAACTCAAAGAAGTGCAAAACTATCAAGCACTAATTTCGCCAACAAGTTAGCTGGCAAAAAAAGAAGACAGTGTCGCGCTGTGCGGTTCTCCGGTGCTCTCGCGTCGTGGTTACATCGTTTTCCTTCGTGATACTAACATTCCAGGAGTAGCAGGTCCTCCTCCGGCTTACCATGCCATGTCCCGTGAGCAACACCATCCTATCATGTTCTGCTACTGAGCTGGCCCTACCATTCTCGTTGTACTACCATTATTGATTGCCAGTATTGATGTCGTGTGTTTCTCCTACCATATGTGTTTCTCCTACCATAAACCATCATTCGTATTGTGTCCTACTGTGCATATTATACTGTAACTGGTAAGGAGATGAACAGCAACAGTTCATTTCCTTACCAGTTCATAACCACCATTGTGGGCGGGGCTGGGGTGGGGGCGCAGCGTAGGGACCTTGTGAGGGAGACGGGATCCTCGGTTATCGGCCTGGTACCTCTGTGAGGGTAGGCCACCATTAGGTAAGTAGGAAGCTCATTTTCCACGGACGCGGCCAATCGTGCACGGGGTGTAACCTGAGCCACTGAACCGCCGACGGACCCCGGGGCATGACAGACAGCGTTCTCGACTTTTTCGCAGGTCCGACCTATAGGTCGCGCAACTCAGCCCGACTTGATCCGCTCTAATGGGTTGAGAGCCCCCAAAAGAAGGAATTTGAACGGTTTCTCTGATTTTTAGCGTTATAACGGTGTTCTCCGTGCTCGATTGCCCTTGAATGTACTAAATATTACAAAATCTCGAAGTCGAATTTCTCCGTGCAATGCTCCCATTAAAGCACCACTATTCGGTCCTTGGAAAAGCCTCTATCGTTCACTCTTGTTTTCGGACCATTCTGGGACTGTGACAATAAATGCATACGCCGTGTTTCAAAGCACTCTCTCCTAATCTGGTCGTCCACTCTTGCTCACTATCACTTTGAATACGGTATAACATAAATCTGAATTCGGTATAACTCAAGTCCGAGCCAAGGGTGAAATACAACGCGAAATCATTGAACCTACGGTCCCTGTATTTTGAGAATTTCAGTGCTTTGTTATCAATCAGTAACAAATGATTATCTCACCAATCCATAAATTAAGGTATTCGATATTCTGCACAGCTGGTAATACCACTCCCTTCTTGATCGATGGCCCCATGGCAAAGAATACAGTCTGCATCGGTGATCGCAAGTAGTCGTAACCGTGGTCACCGCTGAGGAACCAGTCGTCTGCTGGCGACCTGAAGGAGTTTTTCTTTCACCTTCAAGCTTGTTACAGTGTATATGAAGTTCCAGTAGTATGTACTATACGTAGACAGGCACATTTGGCTTTTCGTCTTAGAAAATGGTGTTCCGCATGCTCAGTGAAAGTTTTATTGGAAATCACCTGTAGAACGATGTTCCTAATGTTCCCTCAATGATGACGTCTCCAACTCGTTCTGATTTTTGATAGTGCTTTCTTGTTGGTATTGTACTTCTTTGATACACCTTCCACCTATTTCCTCGTTCACATTCGAATGGTGTCATCAATTGGGCAACGGATGCAGCTAAAACTGAGATCCATCAAGAAACTCGAACTTATTTCCTCAGTAAGCTCTTAAAAATCACAGAACTTCTCATGGAAGAAAAATTTAAGAACTGAGAGAGAGAGATGCTACTGTTCTCGAGCATTGTGACCACAAAAAGAATGCATACGCGATCTGTGCTTGTGAATTCTTCCTATCACTCCAGATGCAGGAATAATTCCAGGATCGTTAATGATGTTGGAGAAGTAATGTGTATTATTTGTCTTCTGCATGCCTGAAAATTATGAAGTTATTTTAGGTATCAGTAGGGCAGAATCTGAACGAGGACATGAGGACATGAAAGATATGATGAGAAAGATATGATGATCCCACTTATAAAAACTATTCAGGATTTGAAAGGGAACGCAGTGCTCACCATGGTCAGAAACTATCACAAGGTTGATACAAGCCAAAAGGCCTTTGTCATCCAAGCGGTCAATCAAATATCGAAGGTTTGTATCAAGTATTGCCAGTTGAAATTCAATCTAAAACTCTCAAATCCAATCGATTTTTATTTAATTTCACTACTATTTGAATTACTGACATCCTTGTCATCAATTTGATAGTGTCCAGCACTATCAGGTTGGTCGAGATAGGCGGTAATTAAGCCAGGACGGGTTTCTGGAGGCATTAGCAACCAGTCAAGTATCTGAAAGAGTCAGAGAAATCTCAACACCACAGCGGCGATTCGAAGTAAGTGGCTATGTTTCTGTCTCGCTTAGTTTGTTTGTTCACATCTACTTTCGAAGTTGTTTGCTTTCAATACCTTCTAGTACTGCTTTAGACTTTTTTCTCTTTCTAGTGGCCCTTATTAATAGTCAAAAGAAGTTGAGTAAGAATCGAATTACCATATCGAAACGGTTCCGAAATGGTAAGTCCTTGTTGTATGGAGGGGAGATGTCGGGGCGAAGGCCTATAATGCTAAACCTCACAACCACAATTTCCTTGAAAAGTCAATCTTCCTTGCCTGAAATATTGAAAGCACATCCTGGCCAATAAAGGCAAGCAGTCCGACCACCACTGCGCTTGTAAATGTTCCAGATCTGAACAAGAAGCAGATGGTAAATCTACCTAATTGCTTTATGTAGGCACACGGCCGAACTAAATCTAACCTGGAAAATATTTTGTTTCTTACCGGGTCGCCTAGGTAGAAGGCGTCCACATTTCCCCTCTTCATACTTTCCATTTTATCCGAAATACTAGGGTCAAAGATGTTGTTGTCTACTGAAATAATTCGAGAATGGTTGAGATATATGACCAGAAAACATATTCGCAGGAGGCATGCTCTCATAAAATTTGTTCTTCTCTACGTAGACAACGAAGTGCCAGAGATTTCAGATACGGTATCAACAAAATAAACAAAACAAAATACGCATTCAGCGCTTCTACGACGTTCAGATGAAATCGAATACGAGACGTCTTCCATAAATCGGAATTGATTGACGCCGAACACTCTATCCTTTATCGTTAACCCACTTGTTTATGTAGTGGTGAGAATAGTGAAGTTTAGAACGAGCTTAACAAAACGCACATTCCGAAAGGGAGAACTCAAACCATCATACAAGGTCCACTTGTCCTTGCACATGAGTAAAACTAGAGATACGACGGGATTTCTTGGACGAACTCACCTATACCATGCGATTCTGGATACAGCCCAGTTACCATTGTGTAATGACTGGGAAACGTTCTTGACGGAAACGGTGGATAGACTCTCTGGAGAAAATATATTAATGGACAAACACCAATTACCCTCTCTCATTAAAAACGTGTATGGTGGGATTCCATCGAGAATGTGCTTAGCTATTTGACTAGTTAGAGATTTATAGACGCAAAACCACTTCCAGTCCCGACTTTATGAAATCTTTCTCTGTTGGTCAAAAAAAAAAGAAAATCCAGTAGGATCTTCTAGCAGAATGACCAAATTCTTTATGAGACGGTTATTTTGCATTGAGTAAATTTTTCGTTTCCATTTTTTGAAATTGATTAGGCTGATGATACGTTTTTTTTACATAAGCTCTCAATTATCCCTCACCTCAGCTGTTGCTCCACATTTCGCCATATATTCCAAAGCTCCAACAGTGAAGCGATCCAGGTATTCTCTTGCAAAGCCATCAAGGGATAATATCACTAGTGGTGGTTTGGAAAAGCTGGAATCACAACTATTTTTGTGCTCATTCAACAATTTATAGTTCATCTCAGCACCACTCCTCTTCGAGTACACACTTCAACGACATCACATGATCTCAACACAGAGGCAACTTTGTGGGGCCTCAGCTCCGGGGGCTACAACTCATATGTACCTATACGGTTCTCCTAAGCGTTTTCTCCTCTTGTTTGATACTGGCGTCTCCTCACAACATCATTAGAAACCTATTATATCCTGGCGTTTCATAGGGCGGTCTGGTGACCCACTAACTCATTGTGCTGATACACTGGACTCACTACTTTTCTTTTGTATTCCATAGACACCCGCCTTTCTACCCTCAGAATATGTCGATCGACCTAATCATTGATGTTCTCATCTACGATCCTCTCTAGAATTCATAACAACACGCATTAGAGATCGGACGTCCCACCTATTCTCATGTTAAGTTTATCCCATCACAGCCTACTCAGCCTATTATCTTGTGCGTTATTGGCTCCACTTATTTCACTTGTAGTAAGTGCGATCTTTGGTAACCAGCTGTCAGCGCCCACTGAACCAGCGATTCTTGACGGGAATCGTTGGTTGGCAGCCCAACACTCTGGTTTTTCAACTGATTCGTGACAAAATTGAAATTGACTTACTCTTTACGCAGACATTCAGTCCGACACTCTTTACTTCGTTGATACTGTGGCTGCTTGCTTTGCTGAGGTTTGTGCACTTCAGCTTGTATAGGTGGAACGTTCGGTAAAGCTGTGGATTGAGCGAAGTTTCCCCATGCCATCGGCAGTTTAAAATTCTGAAAAAAAAAGTATTCTATTTTCTTAGTTCTCCACGTTCCTCTTGGGGATACCGAGCTGGTCAAACAGTTCTGCGGCACTTTCTGTTTCAGCTTGCGAAATTTTGTACAAATATGTCGGGGCAGGTTTAACGTATCAGTATACTCCCGAAGGTCCATATTCTGACACACAAGCTCGTGGCCATCGGTGACTGAAGTAGTTACGACGTCAATCAGCCAGGCCATTCTTCGACCGATCATATACATATTAGGTTGAGGAATAATTTCGTGCGGTTTTTCATGGGCATAGAAACCATTACTTTCCAGGAACAACGTCAACCACACTGAATGCGTTGCATAACTCGTGCCCTTTTCCATTAATACTGTCAGAGACAGGGCCATGTCTACGAAATATTGCTTTCTCTGAAACGAATCAATTTGTAGCCCGAAACCGCAGCTCTTTGATAAAGTCTATGAAATGAATAGGGAACTGAACAAAATAAGCTGTGTATGACTGCGCTAGACCTGTAGAGTCGGTAGTAGTAAAAATCCCCTGCATTCGATTTTTTTAAGCTAGTCATTTTGGTGACTCCAGCATACCCAATGTGGGCGATCACCTCCTATCGACCATGTTGGGGTTTTGCACAAAATTTTTTGAGGTCTAGCTAAGCTTACACATCGTTGATAGTTACCATCTCTAGTGATTATTCGTTACATTCAAAGCAACCTTAGCAGATAATTGTCTTTATTTCCCGCAAATTCGGCGTCCAGGATGGAACTTTGAGGCCAAAACTGCCCTGTCTAAAGTGGGAATGCCTTTTACGTGCTGTCCTTCTAGCAGTAAAGTTTCCTCTGTAGACGTCATTGATACAACTAGCCGAATGAGCCATATTTCATCCACGATTGAAGTCGAACAGTAGTTGGTGGCGTAGGGGTCTAATTTTGTGGACTTGGAGGGTCATGTTCCATGCGATAGAAAATAAGATGAAGCGAGAATTGAGAAACAGGGTTGCAATGTTGCAAAGAGCAAATCAAGCGCTACAAAATTAGTCTTGAAGACAAGTCAGGCAATGTTTGTGTAACCTCGAAAAAACAAGTTGAAAAACAGACTTTCGAAGGTTCACGAGGAGCTGTCATCAAACGCCTTCAAGAGCTAGGCATCCGGAAATTGTTGTCTACATGGGTACCTCACAAATTACATAACTCGGACAAGGTGTCCCGAATTAGCCTCTGCGATTCATTTCTCCTTCGAAACATGAGAAAAGACCTCCTCTCAAAGACATCGTAATTCGACATGGAAACTGGTCTTCTACGTTAAATATGCACGTCAGCGCCACTGACTTCCTGCACGACAACGCCAGAAAACACGTTGCAGGAATGGCGAACGACAAAATTCGAGAACTGAAGTGTAAATGCCAACACATTACGCCTACTCGACTGACCTATGTAACACGATACATTAATCATTTGTTATGGCCCCTCAACCGACATCTAAATGACATGAACTTTGGCAACCAGCGTCAGCTCGAAATGAAGACGTCCGACTTTCTTAACTCTCAGTCACCCGAATTGTGGAAGAGAGGAATCGAAGAACTTCCCAACACATGGGGACATTCCACTTATGGTAATTGTCGTTTGACTGTACATCAATAATGTAAATGAATAAAGAGAATTGTAATAGGATTATCTGACCAACCCACTAAATATGTTCAAGAAAGTTTTTTTTTTCTTGGTCAAAGCTTTGTCTGGATTTTATACCCTTTGTCTTATTGCTCCTAACTTATTCATTTACCTCTTTATGTTTCGGTTGATGTGAGAACACCACATAGCTTTGCGATATACACCATTGACTTTATACATACTACAGGGTGGTCGAAAAGTATGGGCGTCACGAGAAACGTTATTTTTCCTTTACAAGCTACAACAAGTTTGTGTTTTTATTATATGCTAGGTTATGCAATTACAAGAAGATTCTGTTTTGCAAAAAAAAAATTTCCGAGTTGGCCTAATTTTACCTTGGTATAGGTCCTAAACATTAACATCACGAAACCCACAGTGCGTATCAGGTAGCCCTCCTCAGGCCATTTCACCATGAGCGGTCCAATTTTCCATTTATGTTGGCTTTTTTTTTTGGCTTTTCGTCTGAACCACTTCTAATACAATTTTTGGATGGGTTTGCTTTTGTTGCTGTATTTGAGACTCTAGAGTAGCAAGTAGCAATAAAACGTGTTGGAAGACTAGCGATGTGAATACGGTTGCATCGCTTCAAAAAACGAGATGAATACGAGATGAATCGTATATCAAAAGGAAGCACATCTGATGAGGTATCATTTATGTGCGGAACAAAAATGTGATAACTCTCACAAATAAAAATAAAGAAAAGTGTCAATGGAAGCGCCCATACTTTTTGGCCACCCTATATGCTTTGGACGCTTCTATTCGTAAAGTACAATGTAACTTGTGCACTGGGTAGGGTAGGAACAAGCCAGCCCATAGTGCAGTGGCTATTTGATTAACCAATAGCGATTTGTTGATCTAGACATATTACTCCAAAAGTAAAGAACTGTTGTTTTACTAGTCATTCACTCACATCCAATGCTTCCTTGACGTTCCGTGGCAGCTGCGCTTGCGCTCGCTCTACCTGCTTTTCCATGTGGCCAAGTCTCACGGCTACCACTGCTGTTACAATGACTCCAATGAGCACCATCACGAGAAGGATAGTCACGAGGATGTAAAGGTGACGGAAACGAGCCGCGCCGATGTCCTGACGACCTAAGAAGAATTTCATTTCAATCACGAGCCGATTAACCATGTACGACACAAATATTTTTGAAATTTAATAATGAGCGAGTATTGTCGAGAAAAATTAGGAGGTTAGATGCGAAAAATCGAAATTATGAGGAGTGATCATTTTTATCCCGCAATATCTAAAGATCGGAAGCCTATGTCGAAAAAATCTACAGACACATACATTCTGCTCCGCATCTCTCAAACACCAGAAAATGTTGAGGTATTAACACTTCACATTCAACATTATCGTGCCAGGCAGCAGTGGCGGACGCAGAAAGTGGGCGGGAGGGGGGGCGTGGGAAGAAAAGTGGGGTCTCCGCCGTTTTGGGGACCCAGACGGAAAATAAAATTAATAATAATATTAATTATAATAATAAACAATAAATAAAAAATATATTAAAAATAATAATAAAAATAAACAATTAAAAATAAACTAACACAAGATTTTTATTTGTATTGTAAAGTAATTTCGAAAATTTGGCGACCCATTCTCGGGGGGGCGCGCGCCCCCCCCCCCTGCGTCCGCCACTGCCAGGCAGGTATTCAAATGATAGTCTCGACAAAGTGGGAGATAATCCTACCCACAAGCTTTTGCTCTACTCCTTCTTTCCAAAGAGAAAGCTTGCAAGAAAGCTGAAAAGTAAATGAAAGAAAGCAGAAGAGTAAAAGAAAAAGAGAAGACATTAAACGGCATAGAACTTAGCGGTGAACTGTTTAAGATATTCGGACCTTCAAAAACGGCTGGCTGTTCGGAACCCTAGGCTGTACAATAAAATTATCTAGGAAACTGATTAGCTCATCAGATTTGAATATTTTTCATGTATAACAAGTTTATAAGCTGCGTAATCGAAAGTAGAGAACTTGAATATTTTTGTGAGCTTCCATGGGCCACAACGATTCCACACAGTCTGCATTTTTATGTAGATTCTGGGCTGGTAGTAATTCCCCCTCATATCGTCACAACATGTTCGGAACATGTCACGAGGCTGGTTCGAGACGGGGTGCGCCATGTTCGCACCAAACCGCATGCTAACACACGCGGTAGCGGTGTGTCGCGAAGGTGTACGAACTTGTCACGTTGTTGAGAGGTTGTCAGGTTGCCTCGAAGTCGTGAACTTCGCAACCCCCTGACAACGGAAGTGGAGAGCGCGTGGTAAATAGTGCTAGAAATCGCGATATGCAGAGCATCTCGAAGTTCATACCCTCGTGTACGACCAAGCGCGTAGCGGTTTGCGACGTTTTCTTTTTGAGTGAGTTTGATGCTAGCTGACGCACGCATTGCTAGGACCTATATGGGCAAAAACTCGATGTACTGTAACGGCTTTCTGTCAACGTGAATAGAACCCGTTAAGGTACACGTGAGAGCAGCCTTCACTACCACTATGTCATCACGCACACATGTTGGCGCACGTGAAAGAAGTTACAGGAACATTTCTTACCTCTGAAGCATGGATAATGCGGTGTCTATCTGAGGCAAAACTTGCTGAATGTTCCCTAGCCCAAAATTTCACCAATCTTGTTTACCACCACCGCCACCGTTCTGGATAATTAAGAAATTAGGGAAAGGAAAGTCGTTCATAAGTGATCTTGTGGTTTTGTTCAAGTTTTGCCTCAGCTAAACACCGGTAAACAAGATTGGTGAAATTTTGGATTAGGGAACATTCAGCCTCAGGTAAACACCGCATTATTCATGCTTTAGAGGTGAGCAAACAAGATTGGTGAAATTCTGTGATCTCATGACCTCACTAATCAGTGTTGCTGATCAAGAGGCTCACCTCCCCTAAGCGAAGGCGAGGCGCATACAATGTCAGCCACTCTTCATGATCTACTTGAGCCTTGGGGGGACTAGGCAATGTGATTCGTTCAAAGATAAAGGCGAAACGAATCACATTCAATTTCGCACTTTTTCTTTGTTTGTGTTTCCGTATTTCCTCCGTCTTTCGTTGTTTTATTGGCCATTATAGTGTATAGGGTTTGTCATGTGCTACAGCGCAGAGCAGAGACGCGACATTCGGGTTCGGATCCTCGGTCGGTTAACGGGTTTGCAGGTAGGCGTGCCAGCTCCTGACACTCTCGCGCTTAGCTCGTGAAATGCTCGTAACTTGTTCTGAACTATTAAGAGCCTGGCTCGTACATGTTGTGACGAACTTGGGAGGTTTATCGGGCATCCAAAATGGCCTATCCCAATTTTTCAACCACTCATTGCTGAAGGTAGTGCACTCAAATATGGCCGAAATGCGCGCACGGCGGACCTACTTTAGAAATACAATCAGCATTGGCCGCAAGCTTGAATCGCGATCGAAAAAGGCAACACTTGCCCGAAATTGGGTTGTTCCCGCATTTTCGGGTGCAAACCTATGAACCAACTGTTCCAGTTGATAGAAATTACTTCCAGGCGATTTTGTGATGTCCGGCAGTTTTAAATCAGATTCCACTCTTTGTTTTCTCAAGTCTACTTTTGTGATGGTCATACTGTGATGGTCTTCCATGGTTATAGTGATTCCAGACAGTCTGCAACCCCCGCTTCTCAAGAGGATTCTGAGGATATCCGCACTGATAAGCCTCGGACATCCAAAACTGCCTATCTGAAGGCAATTTTCACCCAATTGAGCAACTGTTTCACAGGTTTAAAAAATATACCCCACCCCAATGTTTGGCGCGTGTCGCCTTCTTGGATCGCTACCCATCGAAGCCACCAAAACAGCCCATGGCTAGTGCCGACTGTATTTTTGAGGCAGGACAACAGAACATTCAATGTCAGCCAACTTGAAGAGTGACACCATTAGCAATCATTGGCTGAAACGTTGAAATAGGCAGTTCTGCATGCCCGACCCTCATCGGTGCGGAAGTCATCAGAATCCTCATGATAAGTTGGAGGGGGGGGGGGTGGGAAATTGTGAGGAATCAGTAAGACCCATGAAACCTCACAAATCATACAAGTTCTGTAGTTTAGATTACGCAGCTAATAAACCTGTTAGAACACAAAGGTATGTCATGACTGCTAATCAGGCGAGAGCAGAAAAACAAAGTTTTAAAAATCCACTGTTGCCGCAGCAAGCTCAAAAGAAAAGTCATTTTAGGTGCTGTTCATAATATCTCCCTAAAAACTGAAAGGAGTTATTTCCTACAACTATGCAACGTACTGTATTCAATATCTCCTTATTTGTATGAGCAGTACTTCAATCAGAAATGAGCTACGGAATCATCTCTTCACTAGTACGGAAAGGTTAGGGAGCATGAAAAAATTGAGCAGTAGAACTACTCCATAGATGCTTTCCTACAGCTTTTCTTTAACAAAACGATGAATTCTAACAATGCGAACACTTCACCAAGGAAGTGCACATAAATCACGTTTTCTAAAGAAAGAAACGGGAACAAACTCGGTTGAATTCAACAAACAGAGTGGGAGCTCTCAGAGAGACCTCGATTATTATAACCAAGAGTCTGCCGTCAATCGACCGTCTAAAGCTTAGAGTTTGAACAAATAGAAACCGGACCCGGACGCCAACTTCGTATGACCCTTGAGAAACGAGCTTCAAAAACATACTGGAGAGCTCTCTATGCCTAGCCTATACTATACACCAAGGTAAGTTCCGCGCAAAACCGAGCATCTCCCGATAAATTGTGGAAATTTGAAGTTGACAATAACATCTTATTCTACTGCACACAGAAATGTATGTCTATCGGAAGCTATTTATGCTTCAAGGGGATGGAAGGAGAAAGTTTCACAGGTTCTCAATGCTCGGATGCCTAATGGCACCGCATTCAACCTGAAAATGGGTGCCGTTTCTATAAACAACCATCTGTGAGAGATATACGCACTAGCAAACTCTGCAGAATTACATCTTCGGAGCAGAGCTGCAGGAAGATGTTCCCTCTGTGGGCACTTCTACTTACTTATGCTATCAAAAACAGCTCCAAATTCAATGTATGGCAAGAATTATATCAATGTGATAACTAATTCATAGGTCTCCTGGTCTTTCTCCACAAATATTTGGAATTTTGATGTACAAATATTGTCGTATTTCCATATCATAAGAAACTAGGTGGTCCTCCAAATGGTCTTCAAGGTACGAGGCATTTTGTGCGAGCGTGGTCTATTTCTACTACACGGTTGATGAATGAGGCGTTTTGGAAGGTATATTTTTTGCATGGTGAAATCTTTGATAAATTTATAAGAGGTGCGTCCCTAGTATTACATGGCCGGCTCGGGAAAACGTTGAGGGTAATTGGAGTGGAAAGAGATGTTTGACGGTCTGGAGCCACCAAACATCCTAATAAATCTATCCGTCTATGTAAAGGCGGCCCTAAATATTATTCGATCACATTCCTTGACATGGTGGCGATCTTCCACATCTTCTTACCAGTACTTTGGGATAGAAGCTACGAGAAAAATTGAGGATGAATGGAACTGAAGTCATTTCATTCAATATTCTAATAGCCCAAATATGACATATATATATTTATTTCCATGTGATGGTTGGTCTCTATCACTAACCAACCGAAGAGAAAAAAGCAAAAGATGGAAAATGTTCAGGAACGCGACTTCGCTGTGTTTTCTCAGTCGAAAAATAGTTAACCATAGAGTACTGCAAGCTCAAGTTCACTATGTCCTTGGCAAAACCTTGCTGATTGATGTGTTTTCTATTATAGTCCGGATTAATATTTGCATCAAGGAACTTGATTAAAATCAAAATGATAAATCTCTAAAACTTAGGTATAAAAAAGCTTCCCATGCCCGATTTCATGGGAATTCTCAGGAAATCTGGAGAAATAATGAGAAATCAAAAAAAAAACCGTGAGTGAAATGATGAGTGCTGTGGTAAAAGCAATCTGAAACAACGAACAAACATGAAGCATTCATGTGGAAGGGATTCTAACTTTTATGTTGACTCAAGACTGTTATGCTGTATTTACAGCTGCTCGCATGCTACATTAAGCTCCTAGAACCGTTTGTGTACCGCTGAGTTATTTGCAAGATGATTTTTCTGGATTATTTCCACGGAGTTGCCGCAGTCTTGTTCCTTTTGAGGTTTAGAAGAAAGGTGTCTAAGAGGAGGAAAAGTTGCATATGAACATAGAAAATGAACTCCAATGATCCAACTTATTAAAATCTACAAATAGAAGCACTTCACAGAGCATAAAACAGCAGGATATAATATAAGATAGTAGGATGTGTGAAACTATGTAGATCTATCGGCGATAGCACAGAACTAGCCGAGCAGCCTTGAACGACGAGGAAATGACCATGACAGACTCGTCACACTTTGTCATTGTCGCTACCACTTAATTGTTGACGAATTAGTGATGATATGAAAACTACATTGTCCTTTTCTACGTTACAAATTCCTGCACAAACTCCCAAGAACAGTCTGTGAAGGAATCTACACAAATGGCATAAGAAAGTGAACAATGATTTAAAACATCAAGGTAAAGTTTGGAAATCAAGACGACTCCAAGCCATTAATTGCTGAACAAGACAGCCACTATTTGCTGAACAAGGAGGGCCACCACCTTCGCCGAATTTTTTAGAAACTTCAATTGGAGGCAATAGGCAACAAACTGGTCGTGCTTTGCATGCTCATCAACGAAGCAGGTAGCACTATTGCCGTTTTTGCACATACATTATCTGAACGTTCATTTCTAGAGTCCTATTTTGAATTGTTTCTCGTTCAACTGCGGAAGATATCCAATATGATAATAACAGTGTATATGCCTCGACAATTGTTGGTGAATGCCATGGATCTAGTTCCTGTGGATTCTTTATAAATCACCGTTGTCAATTCCATCCTTCAACGCTTTACCCTGGAGAGAAAGTCCATGGGTTTTCTTTGCGTTTTAGTCTGGAAAAATTATTCAAACTGGCCAGTAAGCATTCAGTAAACTACATTACATAACAATTCTGTTTTCAAAGATCTTCGGTTAATTTTTGAGAAATTTCGGACGCTCCGCCCGTGGAATGAGGAGGCCTCGTGGTTGGAAATTTCTCAGAGGGAAGCTTTAATTCGTGTTCGTTTTTGTTGTGCAAGATTATTTTGGCTCAATCCGATGGCAGAACGAAGTGATTGGTAGCTGGACGAAGCTTACCACGGTAAATATGGAGGATGAAGCGTAATAGCTGGCTCAAAAATGCGTAAATTTTTTTCTTCAGGGAGACTATTGCAAAATATGATAAGTCGGAAGAGAGATGCATATGATTTACTGCTTCGATAATTGAAAAACTCTTTCTGTGGACGACAGCCAGGCTAGAATTTTACTATTAGAAAAACTTTTCATAAGTTATTACATTACTTAGCTATAAATACATATGTGCCTACCAAGAGGGCAATATCCTCCTACATTTCACATCACGCCTTCACCTATTCTTCTTTCTCAATGAAAAAATTTTCCTCATGCCTCTTCTTGGAATCACCCTCGAAATTTACCTTTCTCCGGAGAAATGCTGGAAATCGACAGTATAGCACCATTATTTCGCACCGAACCGTCCGTAGTCACCATGGGTGTCTGGAATTTCAGCGTATCATCGATCCTAGCAATCAGTGATCACCTCGCTATCTATTTGTACTCAACGTAGGCGATAATTGCGGGGGAAAACATACGAGGAAAAGGGTAAAGTCTGGGGCGAACGTTAGCTGGAGTGAACGGGGGGAGGCGGGGGGGGGGGGTGGATGAAGTAGCTTGCACTGTATGGGCACAACGTTTACTTTGGCAAAGCACTTTTCATGAGAAACGATTCTGGATGGGGAATCGATTGTCGAAGGACAATTATCGTGGATGCCCTTGCCGTTGTTATGTTCGAGAGTTGTGTTGTGCACCTATGAATATTTATGCAGACGGTAGCTCACCGCTGTTTTGTAATGCCTTTAACGCGGATTTTCATTGTTGGAGGGGTAAACACTTTTTTCTGGAAAATATACTTTTGATTTTCGATCTTCATTCTTTATAAATAGATACGGGGTGGCGTAAATTATAGGAAAAAATATTGTCGATTCCAAAAAAAACTGCGTGCCGGCGGAAGTCCAACTCTAAAGACCGAGGGGGATAAATATTATATTACTGTTTTGCCTACATCCAACACAATTAAAGCCATCATGAGCTAAAGTACTTAGTAAAGTAGATCACTAGTTTTGCATCGATATTCAGTGCAAAGAGTAACTATGATTTTTGGAAAAACAGTATCGAAAGAGACATTTCTATTGACTTGAAAAACTCAGATATTTATCTCCAGGACAATTTTTTCCACTCAAAAATTAACCACATATTTTGAAACCTCTTTCAGAGAAGGGGCCAGATGAAAATAAGGTAAGCGATCAAGGAACATCTCTAAGTTCATGCTTTCCTTATGCAAACATATGTAGCTATTGACGCTAAATGACTTCCGCTGAAGTAGAGAAGCCATGAAAATAATTCTCTCGGACACATATCCTAAAGAATGAGACCTTTCAAACAACGAATGAGCACTATGTATAGCCGAAAATCTGCAGGTGTTCAGCGAGCGCTACGCCTAGCAACCGACTGACCACCACTCAGAGATTCTTTTCGAATTCCACTGACCTCTGTTACTATACAACCTGAGAAACAGCTGGAAGCAGGGGTTAGTAAATCTCTCAAAAGGGAAGAAGCTGTAGAAGTACATAGTTAGACAGATTCTGCTAGTTGCACTGTTACAAAGAGTGCATTGTTCAAATAAAATTCAGGGTGAATAGGTAAGAAACGAGCTCTGTGCTTAGAATGAGTGATGCGTGCCCAGGATGGAAGTGCAAAATGCTACGCCTTTGTTCCTCCATTTCGTAAAGGTCTCGCATATAGATATGTACATGGTGGTATAGGTACTGCAGGATTGTTCTTCTTCCGTATTTTCTAGATTGGACGTGCACTGCGCTCTACAAGAGAAAGAACGAAAAATCCCGAAGGATTTACACAAAAGAGGGGGGGGGGGGGGAGGAAGGTGTATCTAAAAACTCTTGAATAGTGTTAGTAATATAATATTAAAACTTTTTAACTCTAACCTGGGAGAATTTATGGGAGAGAGACAATTTGCCGCAGCATTGACGTAAGTGTGCTTCTCCTTTTTCGTAATTATAATCTATTGTTTCAAATAAGACGGTGGTCCCCACAGAGTCAGGTGAGTTGAGCATTTTTTTGGTGGTCCCTGCTTCTGGAATAGTTAGCAAAAGACTTTATGATGTGTATAATTTCCCCATTTCTATTGTCATTTGATGTATATTTTGCGGTTGTGGACCATGACGAAGGGAAAAAGGGGCGGGTCTTGTCTCTGCGATATGTAAGATCATTAGGAGAATCGGCCAATCACAGGAGCATAACCGGCGCCGTTTCGCCTCATCATGACCCACATCCTTCATATTTTGTGGCTCACATTTGTATTCAAAGCAGATGCGATTCTGAATTGAATACTTCTCCTCCTACTCCCACTTATTTTCAATAGTAATTTTAAGTAAAGCTAGGCCCTCTCCTTCAATCAGAAGATGAATTGATAACTGAGAGCGAAATGGTGTACAGCACAAGGGGCACAGAGAGTCTATGCAGTTGACTCCCGCCTCACAGTATAGTAAGTAGAAACTCACATAAAAGTTCCAGAGATCTTAAAAATTCCTCAAATATGCAAGAAAAAAATCGTATCTTTGAGCAGACAAGTCTACTACAAACTTCGCCACAATTTTTGTTTAGAAGTGCAGCTCCCTGTTGAGCGAAAATAAGGAGGAATTCCATGGTGGTTTGACAAACTGAAGCGTTTCCTTCGACGATACATGCGTTTTTAAGGTATCAGTTTTGTTTAGAACTGATGTATGAGAAATGAGCGAGCGCAGAATTTTAACAACTGTGAACCAAGCCTTTCTGTCCCTCACATTTGTTAATGTCATTCCACTCATAAAAGTTGATATTTAGCCATAATGAGAAGCACCAATTCAACTGAATGACATGGAATAACAAAAGAATGACATAGCAATGCTACTGTCATTGGCACATTTTAACTGCTTTGCTGAGTAAAAAATATGCTCATTCCAAGTTCCAATCAAGCATCACAATCGTTTCCCAGGTGAGTTTTCCCCATGTTATAAGATTGTGTAGTGGCTACATCCATAAATTCCGGAGATGAATCAATTCTAACAACTTCTAGCCTACTGCTCAATGATTTGGTGGATTGATTTTCGGTAGAGTGGTAGACCGACGTGCTGGAACTACCTACGTAAATACCCCTCTTACCCATTAGGGGAAAAGATGGGCACAATGCATAAATCTATCGCCAAGCGTCGCTCGTCCATAATTTTCTCGAATATGAAGCCGCTCGAAATTCAGGAGCAGGTGGATTATGTGTGTTACTGTTTAAGGATCTGATGCTCCATAGAATATTTGCACAAAATAAGTTCGATCTCAATCGAAAAAAAAAGAATAAAAATTTTCTGAGCGCGAACGACTCAATCCTTCTAGTTGAATACCTCTTTTTTTGGAAGGAATTTTCCGCATCGTCTATAATGACGTGCACAATCTGAGATTTACATGAAAAATCGAGGCTATCTGCGTAATTTCAATCAGATTGCATGTAATTCCAAGAGAACTATGCACTTTCCGCAGTGTATTAATTTGTCGCCAGCGTCTTTTTCTAGGGATTAAGAGTATTACCATTTGCTGTGCTGTGTGACCTAACCATAGAGAACCACCAATAGTTCTAATCGGGCTCCTATAACTGCCAAACTTCTTTTCCGAGATTTAGGAATGACATTCAGGGGAAAGTTTCTGGTTAGCTACAAAATGAATAGTTCTGAATCGCTGTGGTTGGATGTGAATAAGTGCGTCGTGTCCATCGATACCTTTGTCAGCAGGACTGGAAACTCAGGAAAAGGTAAAGAACTCAAGTTTCGACCAAGATAAATTACGTTCTGGGGACTACCGAGAAAAATATTTTGCAACACCACGCAATTTCTATAAATTTCCATGCGTAGTATGTCACAGAAGAAGAAATTCCTTTCTAGAGCAAGGACAGCATGGAATTTCTGCAGCTTCGCGAGTATTGCCTTCAATTTTTTCTCTCCGTTGACTTCTATACAACGAACGAACAGATCGCTCACCACTTCATCAGTACCGTGAACAAACGATGAGCTCCTCATCGTGTTTGTAGATGACCTGTTGTTGATGACGATTAATGGGCTCCTGAAATGGAATTCTCGCACGATCAACAAATTCTACTACTGCAGACAGTTTTATTGTGAAGAAGAGGCCTTGAGAGCGATACAGAAGCGGTTTTGAACCTGAAGAACAGCACAGACAGCGGCTAATCAGAAGAATCATATAGTATCCTTGCAGACTTAATAACACTTTCAGTTACACCGAAATATAGAGTAAATAGATTTAATGAAGGCAAAGCGTTCCATGGCTCGTGTACTTGCCTGAATAATATATTAAATAATAGTATACATATTAGACTAGGCGGCATACCCGGCTTCGCTCGGGAATTTTTCTGCCACTGTTTTTTCATATTGAGACGCAGAGTTAGTGACACTAGAACATTCATTCGAAGTGTTCACAACTTTGGTAGTCACTATGTTAAATAATCCCGGTAACCCTTTTTTCACCTGTGCAGAAGCGAAAAAATT
This sequence comes from Ancylostoma caninum, assembly GCA_037903475.1. NCBI lineage: Eukaryota > Metazoa > Nematoda > Chromadorea > Rhabditida > Ancylostomatidae > Ancylostoma > Ancylostoma caninum. The sequence continues at coordinate 527,842 of JBAJFG010000554.1, read as the reverse complement.
GCTAGAGACAATTAACAGATAATTACGTGCAAAATGGTCGTCATATTCGTATTAAGCGTATTGAGGAACCTCGCTATACTTGCTCCCACTGACCTCTGGGCAAAAATGGAAAAAAATCAATAAATGGATGCTTTGGCACAAAATGGTTATCATATTCGTGTTGAGGATATTGAGGAACCCTAGCAGGCAAATACTTGCCAGTCCCTGGACAAAAATGGTGAAAAATCAATATGATCTATGAGCTAATCGATAATCAACAGTGAGAAGTAGCATATAACCACCGCCGGCCTATGTCAGAGCAGCATGCAAAATTTGGTTCGGATCGATTTACCCTCCACAATTTCTATTCATTACATACATACATACATACTAGAGTGTTGACCGAATCGAATAATATTCGAATAATTATTCGAATATTCCAATATTCGTTTATTCGAAACATTCGAATATTCAAAAAATCAGAATATTCGGATTATTCGAATATTCGAATATTCGACACCTTCAGAATATTCATTTATTCGAACATTCGAATATTCGACGCTTTCAAAATATTCGTTTATTCGAATATTCGAATATTCGAGGCGGGTTCACTCGAATATTCGATTATTCGAATAATCGAATAGTCATTTTCAACAGCACCTTCGCTCTCATAATCATTCTCGAGTCCCATCAGCAAGCAGCTACGGTTGCTAAATTTGAGATTGCTAAAATTTCGTTCACACATCGCCAGAAAGCATTACTGCCCTTTTGAGCACGCCACGTTATCATTTCAGCGGGCTGACAGCGGACTTTCTGCAGGCTCACCGCACATAGATAATTTAATGACCGCGTTCAATTATTTGGTTGACTGTAGAGTTGCCTACGCCAAATATTTGTGCCGCTGTTCACCCGCACATTGTCTGAGAATACCTGCTGACGTATACAGATCGCTAAAATTTCGTGGCAAATCTTGAGCTTTCAGCCATTTTTGGACGTCTTTCAGGATTAATTTTTTTTCTTCAATATAACAAACATTTACACAATGTAAGTGAGATCACTATTCTGCGCAAACAGTGAGTTTTTTCGGCAGCAGCTTTTAACAAATGGTTCCTTTGTAATTCCATCAAATACTGAGCATTACATTCTGAGGAGGTAATTTTCGTTTTTGCAGTAGTTTTGGCAGTTATCGGCTTATGAGTCAACCACATTCTCCTACGTGAATTACATGAAGAACCCTCTTCTCGTCACCGGTAACCAAGATGGCTAGCTGAGCAAAGCTCTGTTGAAAACTTAAAAAGTTTATGCGCGCACTTTACGCACTTGAAACTAGCGGTCACTTAGATCATGAGGTATCCACATTTCCTTGCCTCCCCGTGGAGAAACAGGTGAAAAAATACTGTGTCGTGATGACGTTGGAGGTCCTCTGCCAGGTCAAGGATACCACTACGCGGATTCTATTCAATCAGTTCCAGGATGCGCTCGCTTTTGTGGCATCCCTCGAGTTGCTACGTTTTCTGTGTTATCAAACCAGGAGCAGCTGAACAAGCTTGTAGTCAGTGACAATATTTTCAGTTATAATCGCAACGAAATGATAGGACAAACTGGATATAGGTAGAGCATTGACTTATATAAGTTTTGGACAGAAAATTCCAAATCAGTTTTGAAAAAAATTAGCAACACACAAAAGTAAGTGACTTTGACAAAGTAAGTAGTAGTAAATAGTGGTAAAGTGACTAAGTAACTTCTGCGGCAACCTAATGAGTAATTGTTCTATTCAGATAACTTCCCTTTGCATACTCAGCTGAAACAAATGTAGAGCAACTTCCTAAATATTCGAAATATTCGAATATTCGAAACTCATGATCAAATATTCGAATAGTTCGAATATTCGAGAGGTTGGAATATTCGAATTATTCGAATATTCGGATACGTCGAAATATTCGTTTATTCGAATATTCGGATATTCGGGCGTTTCAAAATATTCGTTTATTCGAATATTCGAATATTCGGCCGTACCGAAATATTCGATTATTCGAATATTCGAATATTTGAAAAAAATTTTCGAATGCAACACTCTAATACATACACACGTACAAACTTTCACTCTTATATGCACAGATTAAGTCGTCAAGCTGTGTCTAAGGGTTTATAGTCCGGGATATTTGTGATCTGATTGTATTCGCCACCCCACTACCCCTTTTTTATAATTGTTACTGGTTAAGTAATGCTTATGACCACTAGAAAGCGCTTTTCGTGCTGTAGAAGGTTGTACCTACCATTTTCTATGAATAACTTAAATTTCATGTGTTAATATGTTGTGCTTCATGTGTTTCATATGTTTCACATGTACATACCAGTGGCGGACGCAGGGAGGGGGGGGGGTCCCCCGAGAATGGGTCGCCAAATTTTTGAAATTACTTCACAATACAAACAAAAATCTCGTATTAGTTTATTTCCAATTGTTTACTTTTACTATTATTTTTAATATAATTTTTAATGATTATTTATCATTATGATTAATATTTTTATTGATTTTATTTTCCATCTGGGTCCCCAAACGACTGAAATTCCGGGTTTTTTTCCCACGCCCCCCCCCCCCGCTTCCGCCCACTTTCTGCGTCCGTCACGGGTATATACATATGTCATGTATTACATGAATTACAGAGCAAAACTTTAATAAAACAGTACCAAATAGAGTCCGTCTTCACTTAGACTTTTGAAAAGTTAAACTTTAAGAAAATTTGAGGAAAAAACTCTCTTCAAATTACTATACAATGTTAGAATTTCCCTGCTATCTAATGTACCTAAAATAATTCGCTCCTTTTCCTTATCCCCCACTAGCACGTCACCAAATTTTTATTTCCATACTTTCTTGATTTCTACTTGTTTTTCAACCGATAGTAGTAATAAACATGGAGATGAATCTGTTCGCTGTTCAACATTTCTCGAGCAATTATGTATTTCCTCTACCACTGAAAATTCGAGTCATTCAAAATTCACCACAGTTCATGACGTACATGTCCTTTACTCTGTTCCTGAGTAGAAAAGCAAATACAGCAGTGCCTAAAAACTAGCAATAAGTCCAGACTTTGTTTGTTTGAATAAGTCTGAGTGGTGGGGCGCCGTCCCAATAACAGGAGCAATGATCAGTTAAGGGGATAAAAACATGCAGGCGCGCGGAAAAAAAATAAGACTTTGCAGCCGTTTAGTTCCTAGATACAGCCTGATGCGCCTTCTAATTCTTTTTTCCTATCCAGCACAAAATTGGAACGAGTACGATATTGTTGCAATCGCGGCACCGTTCCATGTGCGACGCAAGCCACGCCCAGCTCCCATTTTCGGGGGGCCGTTGAAGCATCAAAACGGCCCTGGTTATTATCCAAGGATTTATAAACATTTATTTTCCAAATTTCTCTTTCTGGAAGAAATCTATTCAATTTATCGAATCTACAACGACCGAAACGAGAAGAAAAACCGGGAAAGCCACCTTCTCAGCAGATCAAGAGACATGGCATCGAAGGCCTAAGTGGGAGTTATAATGAATGAATCGATGCATAAGGACAAGGATTCTGTCCATGAAGGAATGGAATGCCAAACAAGTTATAAACTCGGTGACCGCGTATCAATCATTCCGTCGTCGAAAAATAGAATCAACCGGATGCGGAACGAAGAGATGACAGAGCGAAGATGTTGTTCGTTCGCGGTCATATGGACACGGAAATGCCACGGCGTTAACTATTACACCTTTATACTTGTGACTCAGATAATAGTAGGAAATGCACTTTTACCATAGAGAAGGCCGAATTTTTTTCTATAGCTTTCTCCAAGCCGCTATTGTAAGAACAAGATCATTACTGAAGTGAATAATTAGTGGTAAAAGTGAACCATGACCGACTAACGCATTACAGATGAAGATCGAATCCGAAAAATCGAATGTTCCAAAGAAAAAGAGCAGTAAAACCATGGAGAAGAATAGGAACGCCCATAGGACCTTTTCTTCTCCGTTAAGAGCAAGCAACGTGAACAATAACTAAACAATTCTGTATTTACCCGGTCTTAAGCATAAAATAGAAGCTAATAATATGATGGAGCAGAACAGTTCAGAATTAGATGAGTGACAAATAGAATTCCACGTGAATCACCTGGATTGCTGGCATTGATACGTACATTGTTGAATGGCATAGATTCCAGCAGCCATCACTGAATGCCAGAGTACGGTCCAGCACCACAGTACAAAATATCCTGATATTTATGTGCGGAATTTTAGCTAACTTCATTATTTGACCCTATTTTAATAATGGTACATAAATATCACTGCATTCTTGGATTGTAAAGAGGATTACGGCAGAAAATAGTGAAGCTTAATGATTTTTGAATTCTTAAACAAGCAAAATAGATAGGGTATTAATGCAACTTTTCGCGTATGGTTTGTTCTCCTTCTTAGATGATTGTAAGGCGCACCATTGAGTGCAATTAAATAAATAAATACGTTATATAAATATTATTACTGTTAATTAATTATTTCATTATAAATAATGCACATTGATCACCTAATTTTGCAAATAATAAATCTTATTTGTGTCCTCTAAGTAAGTGCTCAGCGGAAGGAAAATTGAAAATTTCAGAAAAAAAAACTAAGGACTAAATGAAAGACAGATGAACCTTGGGTACAGAAGGTGGAATAGGTACATTTCTCAGTTAATATCAGATAAAGAATTCCACTACGTTTAGAGAATATCTTATGAAAAGAATTATCCAATCGTTGTAATGTCAGGATTTCTTATATTAGTTTCTCAGAAAGCAAGATGTTAATAAAACAGAAGAACACCACTAGTAACGAACAAGAATTGCACATTAATCAGATGATGACACAGCAGAAGCTATACGATTATTTTTTATTGGTACAAGCATCCATCAGACGTACTGGCACGACGCGGACGCTTGCTCGATATCGGGTGAGTCCAGCGATAAGAGAGGTCAGCTGCGTGTTGCTACTGTCCAGTGAGCAAAATGTCAGAGGAATTGGTTAACGTGGTTACCTTTGTATTGCCTTTGTAAACTGTAAACTGCGCTTTGATTTAGAAAAAAATAGCAGGGTCTTTCCTTGCTTCAAAAATCGAACAAATTGTTGATGTAGTAGGAAGGATTGTCCATTGTTAATGTCAGCAATAGATGTATATTTCTTTACGCTTTGTGTGTAGATTGCTTTCCTCTACAGCTGTAAATGAACAATCTTTTTTTTTTTGAGAAAACTGAGAGATGGGAGACTTCTCAGCGTTAACTTTTCTCGAGGGTTTCCCATTCATAAGACTGCAGTCATATTCCACATGTTATGCCATGACTTCTGCTCCAGTGAACTCCTAACTCGTCGTCTCAAGCTCCTCACACCATATCTTCCGCCCTCATGAATGGCTGATTCTTGATCCCCTAACTTGACCTCTTTATGGCCGAGTTCTGACTATTCTAAAACAGTCAAATGACAATTTGGCTCTGTTACTGAAACCTGCTTAGCGACCAACAGAACGGTTCCTGGCAAACCCTAAAATTAAATGTAACAAGCCATTGGACCCTTAAAATCCGGCCTATGACTGAATCTGAACCTCACTAGTCCTTCACCTTCATTTTTCGCCTACTCTCTGTATTCACCGTAATCCCATTGTATTTAATGTTGATTTTAATACCAGTAGAATAATATAACACTTAGTGCAATAGTGTTTGAACAGTTGAACCACCGAAACCCTATTGGACCGTGATGCAATCCTATCATGAAATGTAACGCCTACATGGCATCTGCCAGCGGCAATGACCCTGATAGCTACCGAATTCGAGCAGAGAATGACGCCGACGTTACTGCTGCACGGGCCAGCGATAACCTGTGTTTATACTTTGCCGCCAAGCGATGACGTCGCGGCGGGCGACAGCCACAACATGCGCGACGCGACAGGTAGCGAAGTCGTCGGGTCTCACTGTACACATTTCCATTTAGCGTGGGAGTCAAAGATTCCGCGTTTTTACGAATAGTCGTCCTGTTAAGTAGATTTTATGCCGGAACGGCAAGGAAAACAAGGAAATGACGGCCAATTCCAGCTCTGAACGTTGATGAAATCATTGCAACGCGTATGCTAGCGGACGTGACGCTAGTTCGGCCCATCGCGTGTTTCTCGAAGGAAGTAGTATAAACACGACGCAACGGGGATCCGCGACGGCGCATCACGTCGGCGCCAGAATGAATGCCGACTATCACAACGCCACAGCTGCTCACGCATGCGTTCACTTAGAACCAATCGCTACTGAACAGATTGTTCGCGTTGCGACAAAGTATAAACAGCTTCAATCGATACACATAAAATCGATGTGGCCTGGACGATGGTGACTCAGGGGGCTTAATTTCACTTTTGGAGAGCAGCTGTGATATGGTTTAATGAACTGTCGGCACCGTTGTTCCAATCAACCACTGAAGAATAGGCGTAGAACGTCAGATGAAAGTAATCTGACCTCTAACCTTTCCGACAAGAAATTCCAGAACTTGACCAGGAACTTTTCGACAATTTATTCAAACTAACTGTTACAACATTCACTATATCTACACAGAGATCAACAGTACAGAAAAGAGTTCTTCGGTCCGCTGCAGGACCAACATTCACTAGGAAAACACAGAATCAACGGAATTGTAACGTGGGCAGTACCACATGTTAATTAACCACAGCGAAAGACATTCATCAATAACAGCTGTACAGGTAACGTGCCTAGATCATGCTAAAGAACGTTTGTCGCGGCGGTTGTTGCCGTGGTGGCAACGCTATTAGCGGCCGAACACATTTACAGTCGTGCACGAAGATGTTGCCGAAGTCGTGACATTGGCCGCACCTAAGAGAAATCCAAAAATATCATTTAAGAAATAGGGATACTGAGATGAGGGAAATGATCATACCATCCTATGGCGAAGACATCCTTGCAAGAGTTTGTCAACCAATCAAAACCGCAGCCCAATTGTTCCAAGGACGAGTTTGCCGCCTGTGCGTTGATGATCTTAAGAAAATGGGTGAGATTCCTGGAAATGGATGTCAGGTTATAATTCCTAAACCTCAACGCGTTCTGGGAAAGCTGGTGGTGGCGGAGCTCCCTGGGTGGGAAGAGTGAGCTGTGGGACCTGAATTTCCTGCTATGATAGATACCTGGATACCTTAGTTAAAACACATCCTCCAAGAATTTCACAATTGTAAAAGTTCGGGGACCTAAGTCTCTTGGTTCCTGTTTAAAGGGAATAAGACCTAGAGGGCCTTAGGTACTTATGGACTAGGTGTTCTTCAATGTTTGGAAGCACCATTCCACCTCGTAATCTGAGATTTTCACAGGAAAACGAGCTCTAAGAGGCGCTGGGGGCAGTGATATGAGTGCTTCTATGCACAACTGCCAGAAAACCCCTTTCTTGAGCCCCGATTCTTGTGGAGTTTGTGGGCGGGATCAGGGGGGAAGAATGAGGTTTCTAAACTATGCATTACCAGAAGAGCATCCTATGAAGACATTCGTATTCCTCGTAAAAGTTCCTCACAATCCAATCTCAGGCAGGGAGTTATCTCTGTATTGCCAGTGCATGATGTGGAAATCCGTAGCCTCACTCTGGCTCCGCCCACATGCTCCCCGAAAATTGGGGTCCAAAACGGAGTTTTCGGGACTTTCGCAAGGAATCATATACATCGCTGTGATCAGCATCTCCTGGAGATTCTTTCCAAATGGAAATCACAGAAACGAGGAGAGGGACAGTGGCTTTGAGGAGTCTTAGATCCTCATAGGTCAACTGTCTTTCAAGGTTTGCCTTGTTTATCCCTAAAAATCAATGAAACTAGCAAGGTATAGTAGCAACATACCAAATTTGAGTTTGCTTCCACTTTTTCAAGGCAAAAAGACTATTTTCAAAGAATACACGTGTTTTTTGGTTTAACCCTATATAAAATCCATCCCACCTGAGGTTGCGGCACTTGTCCTGGAAGAGCTGGCTGATGCGCCAACGACGGCGTCTGCGTCGGTTGGGCGCCAGCGCCCAAGTGCTGTTGTCCTTGCACCGGAACGCCTTGGCCATGATGTCCTTGTGGGAACTGTGGTCCAGGAGTTATCTGTGGGACTGCGCCCAACTGTGGAGTGGGATTCAGTGCTCCTGGAATTGGTGGCGCTCCTGGCACTTGTGGAATACCGGGTGGGATTTGCGGTGGAAGCTGAGCCGTGACCAAGCCAGGAAGCACTTGCTGGAATGGAGTCTTTTCATGCGGAAATTTAAGAGGGAAAAGCAAACGTACTGGATTTGCAGGTGGTTGCAGTGATAGAGGAGATATTGGTGGAGGAACGGATACTTGTCCCAAAGCGGGCTGAATGTCCAGATTGTTTGAGGATAAGAGGATAATGCCAAACTGATTTCGAATTGATATTACCTGCTGATAGGGAGGACCTTGCAAAAGGTTTGGAGGTGTGGGAATAACGCTGTTTGCTCCAAATCCGGGAATTACTGGAGTAGTCTATAACGAGTGTAAAAATTATCTATCTTGGATTAATGATGGAAAGCAGCTATGGTAATGAGAAAAAATCGTGAGGGTTGAGTTGCACATATGGTAGTGAAAAATAATAGTGAATTTTCTACAAGTCCATTCAATAAATTCATCGATTTTGCGGTAGAAAATTCTTCAATAGCTCTTCAGTAGAAAAATACTAGGAAGAAATGGTGAGAAACGTCCAAATTACCTGTGCAGGAGCCGTAACAGTGAATACATTTTGCACATTTTGTTGGGGTCTTCCAAGAGGCGGCTGCTAAAGATGGATTTCAGGAAGATAGAAAATCCGAGCAGATATCGTTTAAATTGTTTCTAGAGCCTTAAGAAAATCCGAGCAGATATCGTTTAAATTGTTTCTAGAGCCTTAAGAAAATCCGAGCAGATATCGTTTAAATTGTTTCTAGAGCCTTAAGAAAATCCGAGCAGATATCGTTTAAATTGTTTCTAGAGCCTTATTGTAATGTTAGATTGCACTGAGCCAAATAGCGGCAGATTGTGATCCTTAGAGGGCTCAAGCTGTTAGTGAAAGAGTTGTTTAGTTCATTTAGCATCTTAATGTGGCTTTCCAACCACGTAATTGGAAGACCCGTCCCACCTCAGCAGGTTTCTTTTTTTTTGAGATTTTCATACGAAAAGAACCTCCAGACGCTCTCACTCGCAATGATATGCGTGAGCTTGTGCAGAACTTTTGAAAAAAAAAACCCTTTTGGAGCCACGATTCTTGGGGGTGTTTGTGGGCAGAGCAGGCAAAATGGAGTTGGGAGGAGCCACCTGGCAAAAGTCGATAATATGACCTGTCCTATATGTTCTGACTTGCTAGTTAACACGTCCAGAACGCTCTTACTTGTCAGCTTTCCTAACATATAGTATGTAATTACTTAGAATGTAAACAAGTCAAAACGTGCAGGACAGGTCATATTATCGACTAATACCAAGTACCCCCCCCCCAATTCCATTTTACCCGGCCAAGCCAAGGTGGGGCCACTTTCACGGGGAGCACGAATTTCCCCAGAAGGTGCGCTTCAAAGAATGCATTGCACAGAAACTTTGTCCTCCCACCTTTTCGCGATTTCGTGTGACGCTTTTCTGTCATCGCTACGTTCGCCATTTCGCTATGCGCATGGTCCTCAAGCTTCTCTAAATTAGGCTCCGCTCCCTCCGCCACAAGCGCATAAATAGCAGGCACGTCAGTACTGAAACCTCTTTCGTCGTCAGTCCTTCGCGGGAAGCAGTTGCCAACAGTCAACGGAAGATGGCTTGGTGATGGTCATATGTGTCGATTCCAACAGTACACAGGCCACGGGAAGGGAAAGAGCACCTCCATGTCCGAGGTAACTCGACGTCAACAAGGTCTGCTCGGAGGCGTTGAGCACCTGCTCACACCGGCGGCTTGTCCAAGCGGCCGAGGTGTTTGTGCTTGCTGAGTCCCCTAGTGACTGGGTTGGTTGGATCCTCCCCTTAGTGTTTATGTTGTATATTTGTGTTCATATTATGCGGGCCATGAGTTTGGGTAGTTTTATGTGCTTGTTGTTGTGTAGCAAGAACTACAGAGGGGTGCCGCCAATGTAGCGGTTGTATAGACAGTACAGTTAACATCATGCACATGTGCAGCGCTGGCAGGAGATGGTGGCAGCTCTCCTCCATCATCACATGTGTCGTACTGTTGTGGTCACATGAGTCAGTGTCAGTATCTCTGAGGATGTACCGGGAACCAGTCGTGTAACAGTGTGTATTGCTATGGTTGGTAGCTTCGAGGCCTCCATTGCAGTTGTTTTGTGCACTGCGTGGCAGGCAGATTCATGCATTCTATCGACGCAAGCCAATCGTGTGATTAACCCTGGCGGATTGCCTCCCGTCTGTATCAGCCGTACGTTCCTCACCCGTCACTTACACCGATGCCTGGTTCTGTGGTCTGCTGGGCTACGTAATGGGTGAAGCGGGGAATCTACGACACGCCTTGTCCCCGCCCCCACCCTCCTAAGCTCCGCCCACAGGCTCCAGATAATTGACGTCGAAAACGGGCTTCCCAGCAGTTCCACGCGGATTCACGTACACCACTGTGATCTGCATTTTCTGGAGATTCTTTCAATATGGGAATCTCAGAAACGATTGGTGAAAGTTCGAGGTAACATTGGTCTTAGAAAATATTTTTAATTGAGCCATTATTACCAAACAATTCAATTCTAGAAAGTCCCTAGATAATAATAAGTGTTTCAGAAAAATAGCTAATTTTAGAGAGTTTTACAATGAGGTGTTATTCAAACTTTTCCCTCTTATTGTTTGGCTAGCAACGATGGACAGATCGTTTTGCATAATTCCACTTCACCTGTGGGAATGCCGGCGGTGGTTGTTTGAACTGTGGTTTCTTCTCTTCTATAGGTGGTCTCGGCTGCAACCGTTAACTCTATCAAGTCTTAGATCACATGATTCCAACATTTTCGCATTAATTTTGAGTCGTTTACTCCATAATAATGAATCATTCTTACCTTTATAATCGCCGGAACATTCTGCGGATTAACTATGGGCGCCAGTGTAGTGTAGATCAAATTTTGATCACCACGTACTGCTACCGTAGTCCTCTCCAAACCCTTGGCATACTGTAAGACTACTCTCGCTGGCGGAGTTTATGACAGGTGTCCAACCCACCTCAGCTGCTTCTTCTATAATCTTGTTGTCCTCAGTCATTTTATTCAGATGGTGGTTTGTCTCGTCGTAGCTAAGCGGTGCGGTGGGTGCCATTGGTGGAGCATCTAGAAAATGATGATTTTACCCAGGGATCGATAAATATGTCTCGTACGCACCTTTCGCAACCGTCACCGCTGCGACATCGTGGATCGGTGCAGCGGCAACTACTCTTTTCTGGAATCTTCCAGAGGCACGATAGAGACGGGGTTCATCTGAGACACATGTCATGTTAAAAATTCATTAATTCCATAGTGGTTTTTACGATCAGAACAACATAATAATGGAACAATCAAGCTTTAAAATTTGGACAAAAACAGAAACTATCAAGACAAAAATTTGAGAAAAAACAGCAATCGAATGAAAGTGGTCCCAGTCCAGACGTTGAAATATACTATTTATATCATTTCTACTTGTATTTGGAGCATTAGAAGGAATAAAACGCAAACTCTTTAAAATCTCACTGTAGAAAATCAACCAACCATCTACAGGCACCTGGACGTTCCTGAAAACCCGAGATTTCGTCCTAGATGAGCGCTCCATTGAAATGGAATTGCCAAAGGCCCGTCGAGGAGGATACCTGGCGGCTTCCACGAATTGCTGTGGTTCCCTGACTTCTCGATAGGTCTACAAAAAAAATCTTACTTTAAAGAGCTCTTCTTCATCTAAGGTCTAAGTTATAGCAAATAAGCATTAACAGGAAGATTATAGAGCCAGATAGGGAAGCTTTCTCTAGTGAGCTATAAGAGAAAACTGGAAAAACAGCTCACCCTGGCGCCAGCGCCACTGCAGGCGGTGATTAAAGCTAGGAATAAAAGAGCCTCCATAGAGAACTGCACCTCCTCGACTCAGCGACTAGATATGACCAGTGTTTCTTGATTATCTGCAATCATGCTATGCAAATAATACTTTTTAGTTTTTATCGAAATCTGCAATAGGCAACATTGGAAGGCAATGAATTTGAGAAACAAAAGCAAATTCTCGACACGAAAAGAAACAAAGTTGTAGAAGGCCTTCAAATTATATAAAGATGCACAAATTCTGGATCAAGAACTGTTAGGATCTTAGCGTTGAAGAAATCACTGATGCATGAAGAGCAATGAGATTGCTGCTCCTACCAGAAAGAAATCATTCATCTATGTAGGTAGGGCTTTATCGTTACACGAGATATTCAGAGCCTCCAGAGATGATGAAACATTGGAAAACACCATGGATAACCTTGCGAGAAAATGATCAGTTCGTCATGAAATAGCTGTGGAGAATTAAATAGTTTATGCGTGAAAGGTATCACGAAACAGTCATTCCATAGGCTGTTACTTCTTCAATGAGCGTGATGTGGCTATAAAATCTATAAATTTTCCAGACGAAACATTATAGTGAAAATAAACTGACGATCTGAGCAAAACCGGTCTATTATGTCAAAGGAAAAGTAATGAAAAAAAGGAGTACGGCTATGAGTTTTCCTACATTCACGAGCTCTTCGACGAGATACAGTGAGGCCAGCGGATCTGGAATGCCCTCGAGCATTGATCCCATACAAGTCAGTACAGGTGTACAAATTGTATATAAATCCTCCCTTATACAAATGTATCACTTACCCGTGCCTTTTTGCTGTACTTTGCCCTAGCTTGTGTTCTCCTGCTCCTGTATCTTTTCCATCTCTATAGTTCTATGTAGTGAGTTTCTCCCTCTTGTTAGTTTAAATGTGAGCGAGGGGAATTCACAGAGATGGTATGCCCTGAGGACTTGAATGTGACTGCCGCGCATTGGCTTACGTGCCTAAGAGGCGGGGTTTCCCAGGCCCCTGCCTATATGAGCGGCGCGCGCATCATTTTGAAATTCAAATGATCTCATTTGACGCATTGTCAACTTCGCGAGCGGACGATCGAGAGCGAACGACGAGCGACGAACGAGGAAGAGAAGAAGAAGAGGAATCTAGTGAGAGTCCGAGAGAACGTTTAGGCAAAGTTCTCATAGTGGAGATCTCCACTCTTTAAGCGGCTTCGCAATCGATAACCGGAACCTTCCCGGCTCAGGCTAGTAGGTGTAAAGGGGGGGGGACTCTGCAACCTAGTAGGGGCGCGTCCTCTGTTTAGGTTAGGGTCCGTTCCTTCGAGGGAGTCTCTGTAATCTACGGTGTTCGTACTCTCGGCCAGCACCGTCTCCATCCTCGAGGAACCACCTTAGCTCTAGGGCGCTAGGTTGTCGTATTTAGTCGCATCCTCATCCAAGTCCTCGGGTCCCTTCAGCTCTTGGGCTTCCACGTATAAGGGTGTAATCTGTATTTAGCCGCAGTGCACCTGTAATCACGTACTTGCATGTAGTCCTTTTTCCTCGCATTGTTTATTCTGGTCTTATTTATAGCCTTATTAACCTCTATTTGATCACTCTATAAAAGCGTTTTATCTGGTTTAGTAACTAACCCTTGTACCTAACCTGTGTACCGTTGTGCCTTTAACGGGTCGTCAGGCAGTAGATACCTGGCAAACCCCCTTTCCATATCCTTTATAATTGCATTTGTGTTTGTCACGTGGGGTTGAAAGAACATCCGGGCACTTGCAACCTTACTCGTTTCAGAGTAGTGTCTGCTGCCGTTCTAGTTGCTGCCTCGCCAAGCTGTATTTGCCGACGACTGGTATTCCAGTCATGGAACGGTTCCTGCGCTCCCTAGCAGAGGAAGCTCGATACTCGGAAACCAAGACATCTGTGGGCTTATCCCAGCGCCACAGCGGGGTCGCTGCGAACGGGGCAGTTCCTCCGTCTTCGTGTTGGGCAAGTCCCACATGAAGATTGTCAGCGCAGCGAGCCTAACCCGCCCGCCGTGGACATGTCATGTGGGTCAACCACAGGTGCCAAGAAACAGGGCACCTGGCGCTGACTACCTGGCATCGCCCACAACAAGCTGACATACAAGATCTCCGTGAAAATAAAATTTTCTAGAAGAGCAAATCAGTAGACTCGAATAGAAGAGAAAAAACCATCAGGGTGACAACCTTTCAAAATTGGACACTAATTGGACGCTAAGCGTTAACATTATACACAAACATTTGCGTAGCATATTTACTTTTGTTTTTGATACAACTATAAGCCTGTTAATTATTTATTTAACATTTATGATTGCGCTTATTGCTGAGCGTAGTCGTGCTACTTCTAGGCGCGCATTCAACATACTTTGTTCGGTCGGATAAACGCGCTCTAGCGGATATATTGGTGTGTTTTAGTGAATCTGCTATCCAGTAAAGAGATATTCATACGATAATAGCGAGTGGATAGTAGTGAAGCGTCGTAGTCCTGTAGTGAAGCGAGTGGATACGCAAATCCACTCGCTTCACTACAGGATAACTTTTCCCGCTTGATCTCCACTTGATAATGATTCATGATCTCATCCATCTTCATTTCGTGTTCTCTCACGTGCGCCTACAAATGAAATCTTGGATGGATAGCAGAGTGGATAAACATCAGTGGTAGTGGGTATATACCTGCTGTGTTTTCCCTTCCACTTTGTTCGGTCGGTTCCACGGTCAAATATATTGGATTCTGGTTTTGCTGAAGAGTAAAGGCTGCTAGCTTTTAATATTATTTTTTATTTTATCCTACTTGTGGGGCTTAACCCTGAGGAGCAAAGCAACTAGTAGCGCGGTAGTTGAGAGTAATAGCTTTTCTTAAATCAAACTTTGCAAAGTGCCAGACAAATTAAGGAAATTCCACTTGAATTCACCAGAGAAAACGGAGGACAATGCTGGAAAATGTTCAAATACTATGCGGAGCAGCAGTTTCTATGTAAACAGCAATTCCATTTAGGAGCTGCGGCGAAGGCAAATACGTCATTCTCGAGAAGTTTTATGAATTTCCTATAATAGTTATGCAAAAAACTAACAGTTAGGTAGTTCCAACAAGGGGAGCAGTGAGGTTTGAGAAAGACCGAAAAAAGCTTAAGCAAGAATACATTTGTTAGAATTCGATGTGAATTGTTCTATGTAGGATCGGAAAATCGACGAAAATCAAAGGCATCAAGGAAGTAAACATTAAAAAGGCCGCTATCGAACAGGAATACATTGCCTTGGGATATCCAAGGCGGAATGCTCCAAAGATCTAGGCGTGGTCGAAACAAGACCGACGGCGAAAGCCGTTTAAGAAACAGGGCATTCAAAGGGAAACAGGAAAATTTTTTAGGAGAACATCAAGCGTTTCCAATGCCGCGTGGTATCCGAAATGATGATTGTCACCAGCGAAAAACGTTTAAACAACGAGACATTGCTTGATTGATGCGCTTTGTATTTTCTCCATATTTCCGAAGAAGTGAGATGTCATTCAAAAGAATTTCCCAGTGATGAATTATGATTTTGTGATGAGAAATATTACAAGAAACATGATGATGTGAAGAAGATCATCACTCTGTTCTCGTTTTTTAAAGATTTTCGCAAGGCCGAACGAATACCGAACGAAAGACAGAGAATAGAAGTAAGGAACGAAATCACTCAAAGAAAGAATTATTGAAAAATCAGTTCGCAAGTCCATTCGTCAAAAAAACCTCGGCATAGTAGTCAGTTGGTAAACGTGTTAGCCACCAGCGTTCGGTGGATTTGCAGAGGTGAGATTCCGACTTCCAAAGGGGTTTACTGGTTTTTTGAGTATGGCCTCGATCTAATGTTTCAATGAAGAGGCGTTTGTGCGGCTACCCTCATACATCGTTTGACCCTTTCAGGCCCTGAAGAAGGCGAAGCCGCCGAAACGTTGGCCAAGTATTAAAAGTATTATTACTAACCTCGTGTTCGGCTAACAAGTTTACCAACTGACTATTGAGAAATCTTCCTGAGAGGTTCCTATGAGGAGTTAAGACATGTGGTTTCTTGGACTTTTCAATGGCCTGAAAAGGCGCTAAATGTATGACGAGCTATGGTGTTCCAAAAAAAGCCAGTAATAGTTGAATATTGTTGCTCAAAATCAATACCAGATACAATGCAAACTAAGCAATCTACAAACCAGTAACGTAGTACGAAAAAATTCAATCAAAAGCGCGACTCAGTAATGGAAATGTTTGCTTTTTTAGGTAAAGCAGAGCAACTGGAAGGAAGGGTCCAGCCAAGCACTGCAATTGGCCAGTACATCGGCTTTGGAGGTGAAACCCTCCATACTTTTTTAGTTTTTCGTTCTTAACTTTTTTCTTTTCTTCCTGGTTGGTTTCCAAGATAACATGCAATGCGTTTTAAAGGATGCATAAGAAGCAAATTCATTGGGAAACAATTGTTAGGATCACCACTTGTGACACCATGTTTTCCTGAATGAGCACAATCTTCAAAAAGTTTTTTTTTAAATTTTTTTCTCCAATTTCTCTTGCGCTTCAAGAATATGAGACTAGATATTCGTTATTCGCTGATACAACCATTTAGTCATTAGAACCAAAGCAGCTATTTCCACAAGATGAATCCAATGGTGGCAAAGATAACGCCAGCACATCACCAAGAATAGTGAAATAGGTGATGTTGGCAATGGTCTTGTATATCTTGAACCGCACTGCATTCTAAAATCTGTCAAAACGACTTAAAATTCTGTGGAATCAAAATCGAAATACAGGGTGGGCCAAAAATACGGTAACAAATAAAAGGATGATCAGGGAAAGATTTTCAGAGCAATTTGGATTCGTCACATGATTTATGTTCACTGACATCCAACGAATATAATTCTGGAAAACATCTACAAATATCCTCCATCTTCTAGGAATCAGAGCCCTAGACATCAGATGAAGTCGCAAGTCTCGGCGCGCAAGTGGTTGCACAAGAATTTATTTCCTATTTTTGAAGTTCCTTTCTGGAGATTCCCAACTCCTAAGGGGTTTTGGAGAATTTTATGTCTCAGGGGCTGTGAAAACCTACTACCACACATGAGATAGTTGTGCGCAAATGAGTGGCCGCTCGACAAATCCAGTAGGTCCTAAAATTTATTGTTCCCCCTGTTCTGAACCAGACGGAACCTAAGTTCCTGAGCACTGTCCTGGTAAAACATCCGGAGACGTCTTCCCAACTAAACATGACTTCAAGGGAGGACATGCTCGTTTGAAAGCTAAACACGTCCTGTTACCATATTTATGGCCCACCCTGTAGATTGTGGTGAGAGGAAAGAGAAAATGAAGACCGTTGTGAATTTCATTCAGGTGACAAAAAAATCGATGTTGCCATGAAGTCAGCTCTAAAATTTAACTAGGGACTTCAATTTTCTCATCACGCGCCAAGTAAATAGAAGTGAATACATAAAAAAAAATGGCGTTAAATGGGTAAGTGATCCATAAATTCGTTCATTTACCAATTCTGCAGATTGGCCTCAAGCGCTTTTTCGCTTTAAAGGCTGTTCTTCCTGAAATAACTAACCATGAATTTAAATATTTGTCATCTCTGTTGCTTCATTTAATTCAGAACGTTTTCGATTTTCACGTAACACCCTCCAAAAACTGCAATGTCCCGCAATACACAAGAAATCTCCAAGGAATATGTAGCTTTTGGATGGATCCAGAAACGCCAAGCACGCTTTTAGCTGAATGGCTTAACTGCGAAGCGGCAATGGCTAATGGCGAGACACGCTGAGAAACAAGATCCAGTTGATCATGTTGTGATTCGCACAGGCTGACAACGACGACGGTCGGCGAGGCCACCACATCCAGCCGCAGCACGCAACCACCGACGACGTAACCCGTTTCGCCCCGAGGGCTATCCGCCCTGCGCGCAAACACCCACGAAACACAACGACAAGGAAGGATCGAGTGCAGTGCGGAGGAACCGCAGGCTAACTGGTCTGGATATCACCAGCTGGGAGCCCGTGAAGGCCTATCTTCGGCGAACTGAGAAACACCGGCGAAAATGGCGACTGAGGTCAGTTAAATCGGGTAGTGCCTCAGCATAGATGAAACTTCACAAAAAGAACTGGGAGTAATACTTGCGCAGCTCTGGATTGGGGCCGAGAGCGGAGCGTCGACGGGTAGCGGTGGTGGTGGTGGTGGAAATTGAGGAAGAGGTCATGGAAAGTGAAGGCGATCGCTAATCGTAAAACGATCCAATCTATACTTGCCCTCGAGCCCGTTTTTCGTGTTGTCCACTAATTGCCGCTTTTTTCCATCGCTGTCACACCATACATCCTTCTCACGTTTTTCATGGATGGCTCAAACACCATACATCCTTCTCACGTTTTTCATGGATGGCTCAATTGCTTCGATAGACACATTTATGGAATTGGTGGTGAGAAGACGGATTCTCGCCGAGAAAAATTTCCAGAAGAAAAAAGAAAACTCGCGATGTCTGCAATTTGATCGCGGAGCGTTCACCAAAAGACCGATTTCTTTCCTTTTTCCATCTTTTCACTCATATTTTCCTTGTGAGCCTTCAGAAAACCTGGAGCAGAAAAAGAGAATATCCAAACTTTCCTGGATTTTTAATCAAAAAGAAACCAATATCACAGTATTTTAAGCGATTAAACCTTAATACAGCCTTATATACGTAGTTCCAGACCTGGACGTGATTCCTTGTGGTGCTTTCCGTTTGGCAGAAATCTGCAATTTCCCGGGATCCAGAAAATCATTCGAAAAAAAATGCTACTGCAAAATGTAACGTGCCACGTTACATGAACAGAGATAACGCAAATTCCTGACAAAGAAGCTCGACAACGAAACTATCGTTCGAGTCTGATCTCTGGTTTTTATTCCATTCCTGAAATATCAAAATTTCCTCGTTTCTTGAATTTCGTTCTCATTCTAGTAGCATTTGATTTTAATTCTTTTCAACAACCTCATTGAAATGAAATGAAGCTGGTTTCCTAGAAAATAACACTGTCCTTCACAGTACTATCAGTGGCGGTCACAGGAACGCGAGGCTAAGGCGGTGCTTGGGTGGAAAACTGGGGTCTCGGTCATTTCATGGACCGAAGCAAAGGTTGGAATTTCAGAAATAACGTTATTAAGAATATTAACTCCACGAAATAATCAAAAATAAATCAAAAGAGCCGGAAACAAGCCCAAATAAGAACTGAATACGAATGGGGCTCAGAGACCGAAGTATACTTAATCAAAAATAAATATTTAGTAATAGTATTGAAAACATCAGAAGAAGGCGATACAAGAGTTGTGGCTAATTTTTGAAGTTCTTTTTTTGAAAAATTCGACAAATCGTCCTCTCTGTGGCCGCCATCGACCACTGCCTTTTGCTTCAAATTCTAAATATTTCCAGACCACAAAAAAATATTCAAAAATTACTCTTACAAAGTCCTAGCTCAGCATAAACATCTCTAGAAACAAGAATTGAACAGTCTACCATGTAAAACATGCGAAATTTTAGGTTGCACATAAATACGTGTGGAAAGAGAGGAAATTTTGACGAATGACAAATAAATAGACATTAGGAGAGAAAGAATGTAAAGTTAAAAGAGGAGAACGTGAGAGAACGAGATTGTGGTATGCAGGACAAATGAATTAACTTATACGTAGGGATAGTATTTGAAACTTTTTTCATTCACCTTAAAAACTAAACAGGATTTTTTCAACTAAAAAGAGATGTGGACGAGGGAGATGAGAGATGTTGACGAGATATAGCCTCGTGCACTGAACTTAGAAACAGAAGCGGTAAAAATACGGAAAACAAATTCATCGAAGAGTGCAGTACCAAGCGAATTTTTGAAGAAACAGAAAGAATCATAGAAACAAAATAACTGAAAGAGGGGAAAACAGCTCCAGACTGATGAAGAATGTGTACATAGATTCATGACGGACACAGCGCGAAGAATCCGTCAACTGAGGATCTCCACGGAGGCAGAGGTGAGAAACTAGCACTTGAGAATCGAGAGTGCATTCAATTGAGAAGCGGTGAAAGTGAGAGTTCAAGATGAGCGTAAGTGGACAGGCATACGAGGCTGAAAAAAAGAAGACCGTCGAGATGGAGGTGAAGATCTGGAAGAAGAGGATTGCATTGCGAGAAAAAAATCAAATGTGAGCGAATTAGGTAGAGGAGAAAATGGCGATTTAGAGGTTACACATCATTTCCGTCTATATTTTGTTAGATACTGATAGCCCAGGAATAAAGAAGATCCTTAACGCCACAGTTTCGTAGGAATATGTAAACGAACAATCAGCAAATAACAATTGTAGGTCAAGGAGCAAATTTTTGGGTGAAGTGGTTGTTTCGTCTTCGCTGAAGAACTAACTATTGAGGCTATCTTTGCAGAAACCAAGGCCAACTGATCGTAGAACTACTCCAAGGTTTCGATGAAATCCTACACTTCCTATCTTTGCTAGCGACCACTCTAGCCGGCTAACTAAGATCAGTAATGTGAATTAAATGAGAGAGAATGTGGGAATTCCTTTGCAGACCCTCCACGCAAGAAAATTCACTCCAGATGGTCTGTAAAACAACTATGAAGACCCAATAGACAAATAAAAATCTGTTGAGTCTTCAACTTTTTGTGCACACATAGAGATCTATTTCCTACATTATGAGACTGTTTTTATTTGTTTTCTCTCCTTGTTTTTCAGGTTTTTTTCTGACAGTTGCTACTTTTAAGGAAAATAGAGTTACCGTGCACTTCCGAGTTCATTCAAATGGTTATGCACAAATAAGAGAAGGTAAAATTTAAACCGTCCCTTGAATTGATGCGCGCCTGTTCATGTGAAATCACTTCAATTATCAGGAAAGGAGACATGAAAAAAAGAATGCATCTCCTTCCCATAAAAACATATCAACATTTGCACAAAGACTATCTTGACGTTGTGAAATCTCGAACCTCAAGGAGGGTATTAGAAAACTAGCTTGGTAAGCGATGTACGAGATCACTTGAGAGAACTTGTTCAGAGAAGACTTATCGAGAATAGCTTGAATTCATGAAGAAGGGCTTAAACGTTAGCTATTTTCTGGCAACAATAATCTGACCATAGATTTTCTTTGATGGACCTCATTCATTGTCTGAAATGGTTTGATAGTAATATGGATATGGAGGAATGTCCTATGTACTGCTAATCTTTGAGGAATGGTGACTCGAGTGACACAGCTTGCTCAGCATCTACAAACTCATTGGATTTTCAGAGCCGTTACATTGAAATCCAAACTGCAAGCGTTTGTCATCGAACCATGAATCTCTTCAAGGTTTTTGCACCAATATATCATGACATTCTACCTACACAATACCGTCTCGCCACTATAATTCGTTCCATATCCTCAACCGAGCGAAAGGAACTGGAGCGATTCATTCATCCGTACAAGTTTCCCGAAGAGAAATTTGCAGGAAATTAAGTACACATAGAGAGTGAAGTAGTTACACAGCAAGTCAGAAAATTCTTCGATAAAAACTATAAGATGTTCATATTGGGGATACAAACAGTTTTTTGAATTCAAATTCTGAAAACTAGAACAGAAAAAGAACAGCGCTTTCCACAGATCGTGTATTGTTTGCACAGCGGTTGGTGTGGTCAGAGTACAAAGAAAGTATGTTACTTCCTCTTCAGCAAAATGACGTATAGTGTTTTTTGGCAGGAAATGATGACGTTTTTTGGCACGAGTGTCATTACAAGATGGTCTGATGTAATTTAATGTTCTAATTCTACGTCATGAAAAAAATTCTACGTCATCTTTTGTGGATCCTTTAAAACTTATTTGTGTCTTTAACAAATCCAAAAAAATAAAAGGCATAAGATGCAGCTATATTGCAGTGAGGCACGACGATGGCTAATGGCTACGCAAGACGCTATGGAGTGTAGTAGCAGCTGACTTATGCGTCAAGCTACGTACTAGCCTTCAACCTCTACATGGAAAAGAATGGATCCATCGAAAATGCTGTCTTGCCAGGACATCATTCGAAAACTTGAACAAATACTATCATTAAATTCAAGTTTTTGAACACCCAAGTTGATGTTGATCTTAGGATACCATACAAGAAAACAAAAACCGAACGATCGCGCTCCCACGTTCAGAGTTGCCATACTTCATCGGCACTTGACGAGGGCTCTGGAGAGGAAAATCATGAAGACGGTTGAAATAAGGAAGCATAACCCAGAAATTAATAATAAAGAAGAACTAAGGGAGGTCCTGCGGCTAATTGCGTGATCGCAAGTATAGACGGTCTACATACCTATCTCTATCCCATCTGGTGCTAGTCTCATTTTGTAGTAAAAAAAAAACGTAGGAGTGAGGTTTTTGTTAATCTGTATTCATATGTCTAGGTCATCGATGTGTAGGTAAACGGATACCATTCGGCTCGGAGTCCCGGGACTCAGTCACTGCCCATTGGTATTGTTAGTTTTGTTAATATTGATGTACTTGTGATGAGGTGCAATTATTTGTAAGGATTAAGGTCTGAAGAAGGCCTTATCGTCGAAAGCTAACGAGGTTGGAGAGCCTTCACTTTATCAGCCAAAGAAAAACAAAAAGCTTTAATGAGATAATCACTTTGAAAGAGGTTACTATGCAGGTTAATAGTTGTTAGCACACATACGCGCAAGTCCCTTGCCTGATTTTGAACTCTAAGCCTTACAGAAAAGCACGATCACCTCGATGCACAAAATACTTTTAGATCAATCTCAGTCCGAACAGAACAACCCTGAAATACTTTCCAAAAATAGGGCACAAACAGTAATCTCCTATATTATCCGAGCTCAGCGAGTGCACAAATGGAAAGTGCCTGACAATTCATATACACCCTAGATAAACGCGCAGCAATTTTGAAGAGCTAAAATCTACCATGAGGGCCTGTCGTACCGATTACCTCGTATTCAACGAGTAGACCTTAGCGAGATCCTCGGCAGTGCCTAGGTTTTGCTATAATCTACATACTCTAGTCTACTCACTAATACGATGTTGCGAAGGCGGCACGAATAAAATACAAGAGGGTAGATGACAATAAATGATACATTCACTATCAGCTTCATTGCTCAAACCAGTGCCCGTATTCACGGAGATTCCGGGTAGATTCTAACCTACCCGCTCCTCCAAATTAGATAATTCTATATTTCAGTTTTTGGATCTGCTGCTTGTTTTTGTTTCGTGCATTATCCTTATACGAAAACAAAGCTATTATAAGTTTGCTCCTGCGAATCTTGAGAATGAAAAAGAAGATGTGTGTGCTTCTACTGAGCAGCTTGTCTCAATCACCATTAGTAGCAAGAATAGCCAAAAACATCACGTTTTGCAGTAGAAGCTCGTCCAATCTAGGAGAGCAAAAAGCTTAGAATCTTCCCTGGAACAATCATGGATCTCGCAACAGAAAAGAAGATAAGTTCATTTTACTACGGCAAAAGAGGACGCAGTTGAGAGGGTTCGATTTAAGGAGGAAAAAACAGTCCAAAAGCTTTGTCACAATCAGGTCATATGCACGGAAGAATCGAAGGTATACGAAAGGTACTCAAGGATTGGTAAACAGCAAGAAGATCCTGCAAATTGTGGAGCCCTTCTCACTTGATTCCGATCCTACCCAGGACATAATTCTCAGGCTTATTTACCCATATGTGAAAGAGGTAACGAATACATAGTCAAATTTATTTACATTTTTTTGTAGTCTCCTGATGTGATATCCTCCGATAACATCTTATCTCATTTTATTGAACGGTAACAGTACAGCGAATGAATACGCTTTGATGGATTGGTTGAGTGATGAGTGACAAGGATCGTTTTTCCCTGCGTACTTACAGAGGATAGCCTCAGGGGCAGTGAATCTGGATCCGCCACTCATCATTAAAAACCTTCAGCAACGCCTCTATACTTACTGTGAACGGCACTGTTGACTCAAAGAATAACGAGGATCTGAAGGAAGCAGTAACAGCAGGCGCGCAGGCGACGATGGCGACTCGTTCTTGGACGGGTGGCTAAACCCGGCACCGCCGAAGCTGCTGCAGACGTTTGCGCAACCGTAGCTGCTTTCGCTTTTTAATTGCCAGTTCGCGCCACGACTCTACTCTGCGCTTTATCCATATGAAGCTATAGTTACTGCTCCAGGAGTGTTGCACTCCAAATTTTGAAGCATTTCACCTCGCGGCTAATCACTAACACTTCCACAAAATTTCCGGAAACCTTTTAATTTTCAAAAACGGGACGGGTCAGATTAATCTGGCGTCACGATCTGCCGTGAAAACTGGTGCATTCCACCTTGAGGAGACAAAAATTAATAGCTCTACGAAGAAGCACCCGTAGCCGCTTGGTTATCCACATATTTCAACGGACAGGTCTGCACTAACCTACAAAGCGCGGAAATGGCGCAAAGCAGATGTACGGTTCGCTGGCCATTACGGACACACCCTAAAGATGTCTTCCTAATGGATGTACATAGTTCGATGTAATCCACGTCTTCGCAGAGGTTTCCGTGCTAATTCGGCGAACACCCGTTGTACACTAACGCTCGGAAGCCTACATATTGGTAAACATGCAATGGAGAGGGGCTGATGAACTTTTAGGAAGCTTTTCTGTACGAGCACATCATTCACATTGAGAAACGAGAAGTGATGATGGTTTTAAATGCATGACCCTCCTAAACATCCGCGAGGATCCTAACGATGAGTGCATTGAGGATAGTTTGTTACTGACTTGAGAGATTAATAACATGTCATGCCCTCTTTTGGAGCAAATTGCTCTTTTGATATGCTGGTTTGCAATAAAGGAAGAGAAACACCTCTAGATTCAGTTCTAGAAACAAAAATTATATTTAGCTCATAGATCTCAGTGATAAATGAACGAATGGAGGAACACAAGGACATTTTCCACGAAATAACGAAGCACTGCAATAGCCCCACGTTTGGACCGCCTCGTAAACACATATAATGTAGTGACAGGGCCTCAGCTCAGGATCGTTTTCCAGATTTTCACATGCATTCAAGAGCTGCTGATACCACTGCAATACGTGAATTCGCGCGACTGCGGAGAAATCCATTTTCCAGACCCAATTCTTGAGGAGTTCGTGGAGTGGGGAGAGGAGCCAGGACGGCGGAACGAGGTTTAATGCACTACCGGGAGTATACCTTCCGAGTAAATTTGTACTCATCTTGAGAGGTCTTCATCATCCACTCCCTAATGAGTTAGCAATTGCGTTCCATAGGTGACCAGCAAGCAAATACATTGAGGCTGATACCCCATGCTCCCACCTTGGCTGTGCCCATGAACTCCCCAAAGTTGGAGCACGAAAAGGAGGCTTACTGCAGTTTTGCACAGAATCATGGAAATCATTGTAATCAGGAGCTCCTGGAAGCCCTCTTCATACTAAAATCTCAAGACCGAGTCTGAGCTGGGACGCAGCCTTTAAGATCCTTTCTCCTGCTATTCGAAGAAGCGATTATGATCCTGTAGAATCCTAAAAAACATAAATATGTTGAGAGATTCACTTCCGATTTAATAGATTGTATGTGGTGTGGTATCCCACTGATTCACAAGATGTGGACAATTACTTTTAAATAGCAGAGAATGTTTCACGGTCTTCCTTTTTTACACCAAGACTTGGGTCTATTTTATAGAAAAGAGGATTGTCCGGGATCCAACGACAACGAAGAAACAATGTCAACGTTTCCACAAGTGCTTCAGCTCATAGTGTAGAAACGAAATAATTACATCGGAAACGAATACGTAGCAATAGTAGTATTGTAATCAGGAGCTTCTGAAAGTTCTCTTAGTACTAAAATAGGCTATTTCACAAACGAAAATCCTTCAGAGAAGTAGGATTGTCATGAAAATTAAGTAGAAAGAGAGGATCGAATCGTCACTAAATCTGCATAATCTCAGATTATGTCACCACTATGATAACAGTCGGGTTAGAGCAGAGCGCTAAGTAGAGATCAGACCATAGCTTGATGCCCCAAGGAAAACAGGGAAATCGTCGGCTGTCCAGATAACAGCGCAGTGAGAACGAGATCTTCGGATTGCAACAAAGGCGGACGGCGATCAGACACAACCAGGGCGACAGTCGTTTCGTAATATCCTCTTCGGATACTACCGACCCAGCTTTCCCTCGATCCATTGAGACTCATTCTGAGTGTAATAACATGTAAGATTCAGATACGAATTCAAGGATTTCAGAAGGAAGGAATTTCTCTGGACCTTCTTCCCCAAGCAACTGGGCGACAATGATGCAGATATCTGCTGCTTCAGGGGAGGCTTCTAGAAAATGACCATTGAAGGCCATCAAGCAGCTCAGCCGCATCGTCAAGTGCGTTGTTATTCGTGGACAAGATCATAAACCATAGCCATATGAGTGTGGTCGTGTTTTGGTCTCATGGCCAGAAGGCACGCCTGAATCTTCTTCCATCGCACAGCCACACATTTCCACCCGAATTATGATCGATGTCCAGCACTCCCCGTTTTTCATTGATCTGAACCCATTTTGGTTCTTTGGCGAGCGCCGGGATTTTCGATCCAGTCCTGCGAACGATGGTTTTTCCTAGTGCGCAAAGGCACAGGAAAAGAACTAGGAAGTCCATTTCCGAAGATCGATTTATGGAAGGGAAGTGAGGAATCCCGAGGAGGAGCTTATCACGAGATATCCTCCCGGGAAAGCATTTCTAATGAATCTGGAGTCTGAATGTACAGGGTGACAACAAAGTCTTTGGCCGAATAAAATAAATTGTAAGACCAGGATCAGATCAGCTAGCAGTTTGGAAATTTACCTGGTCTATGTAGAATTCATGTGCTTTAAGAATCCACTCTTGGATTTCGAATATCTCTCCTGGCTTCTCCTTAGAGTTGACAAAACCGTTGGCTACTGCAACGCACGAGGGCCACAAGTTGGTCGAGAATTGATGACCCTGTTTTCTTGCTAAGTCTGTAAACGATAGCCTTTGTTAGCTAATCTATCCGCCATCTTCAACACGGAATCCAAGAGGTAGACTAATTATTTCCCATATGATGTTAATTTCGTGGTTGTGCACATCCTCCCACTTTTTTCATAGGTTTTTGATGTATATCATGCATAGAACTAAATAAAAGTTGAATAACTTAAGATTAGTTAGTTTAATTATTTGTCAGAGATTCTTCTGGTCTACCTTTTCGGAAACCCGAATTTTTTCACTCAAAATCAAACTTTGGAATTCGAGTTCCGGAGTTCTTCCCCTTACATTATTCAGGAATAGAAAATTGAGAAAAAATGTTTTAAGATCTCAAAAGTTCGAGAGTTTCCTGAAGCAGGAAAACCAAGGTGAATGTTTGCATCCTGTACGGATTCAGGGATGGTTCACTCTCCAGCAATCATTAGTTTCTTGAAAATCCTCCAATCCAGTCGTAAAGGGAAATAGTGGTGATAGCATGTATAGGGGGAGTTTAGTGGGAGGCACTGATTTCCACGAGTAAACCAGAACGTTTCCGAGAACCTACGTGAATGTCACTCTTTACTTGCAACTAGTTAACCCTAAATCGCCAGATTTTTGCATCGCATCCCATCATTGGCGTTAGATTTTCGCACAACTTTGTTTCGTACTTCGATCCGAAGCCGGACCGAGGTCCGAAAAAAATCCAGAAGGAAATCGTGCTTCCTCCTTCTGTCGTACATGAGCTTCAGTGCAGAGAACACACTCCACATGTGTTCTTATGACCATATTTCTTCCAAAACTCACCTTCTTGAAGTCTCTTTACAACAGCTGACAGATATCGCAGAACAGACGACAAGTCAACTAAACATACATCAATGTATCTTCCAATCCATTGCAACACCATCGATGTCTCTTTGTCAGCGACTGGTCCTATTGTCAGTGTAGACGCTATTGTGCAAATTGTAAAAACAAGAAAAAAACGCTGAAGAAAGTATCGTTTGAGTGATTTTGCAAGGAGAAATGCAATACCTCATTATATTAAAAAAGTACATCAGTGTGTCATCCACTGCCTGGAAAGAGATGCCATTTCCTCGCTAGTACATATTGTTGCTTACAGAAATGCCGTCATCCACACAGAATTTTGATTTATTGTGTCTTATTTGCAGCGCTATGGATACAAATACAGTTAAAAGTAACAGAATGAGTATGTATTAGTTGTATTTTGTTACAAATAGTTGATTATCGGCTCATTCCATTCTGATAGAACAACGAGCTCATGTTAATGATTGCTAATTTGTGTCATGATGAAACGATAAAACCCTCTGAAGAATTCTTGTTCCTTTTAGGGTTGGACGCTGGAAAGCAAGGATGAGTGGGGTGCACTTTCACATTGACCATGAAATAATTTATGTAATAAAAAGAGGAGTAACAACCATGAAAGTGGAACTGTGAACCGTAACCATACAGTGAGAACCGGACATTTAGCCAACAACTACACTCAAAGAAAGCCTTCTTAGCACGTAAAATGGTTTGAAGCTATGATACGTAGAAGTCTAGAATGGATACTTTGGCCAAATGTATGAAAAAGAAGTATGGAAAAGAACAATATTTTCCTGGATAATCATTGTTTTGCACAAAAAAATGCAAAATTCTGTGACTTTTCTTAGTAAATACAGTAGCAGGTGTTAAAAAATTCCGATCAGCCCGCGCTACGACTTTGAAAGGCGAGCCAGTTGAGAGCAACAGACTCGACTTCGAAGTGAGGTCGAGTGCGAACAATGAGGATGGCTACTCGGGCAGAAGTTACTATTTCCTGAGTCACAACTGGGTACGAGACCGTCAACCGAGTACTCCGTGCCAACTACGCACACTTCACCTGGAATTAAACTCGATAAAGTGAGTACCACTATCCTTAGTTGAAAAAACGATAACGAAAGTCGCAAAAAAAAAAACTAACCTTCCACTCCATTGGGCTCATCCAGCAGGTTTTTCCCATCCGTCTTCTTCATCCTGTGAAACGGTGGTAGAATCAGACCCCTCGGCCTTAGGGATTGAACATCTTCCGTAGTAATACCCTGCCGTGGAGATGGTGCAATGATGAATCCTTCCTCATCACCTCGAATTTCCTTGATTCTGGGCGCTAACGGACGGAACTCTGGAGGAGGAAATTCCACCATTCTATGCTCGTCGGGTCGTCGTGGCTCAGAATCTGGCGCCGGGCCAAAATTATTCTGTCCTAGCGGAATAACATTTTGCAATGGTCGCGGTTCAGGTATCATTGCACCTCGCGGGGATTCGTCACCACCTCTTCCCCACATGGGTTGTTCTTCCACATTTCTCCTGCCCATTTCTCCCATTTCTACGCTGTTCTGAATGAATGGGCAACCATTTTCATTTTCCTGGCTCAGCCCACATCCATTTCCGGGAAAATCAACATTCATGCTTGGCTGCATGGGAGGCCCGCGAGGTCCCATCTCGCCGAAGTTACTCCCGCGGTTCTGCATGTTCGTTTCTCGGATGTTTACCTGTACGGGAGGTCCGCGAGGTACCATTTCTCCAAAGTTACTTCCATGGTTGTCCACGCTCAATTCCTGGATGTTCGGCTGCATGGGCGGTCCGCGCGGGGCCAAGTCCCCAAAGTTACCCCCGCGGCCCTCCAGATTCATCTCTCCAATGTTCGGCTGCATGGGAGATCCGCGCGGTGTCATTTCGCCGAAGATATCTCCCCGATTGTAGCTTCGACACCCATCAGTTCCTGATTCGTGATTTGGGCATCTGTTATTCCGACCTTCACAGCCTCTTCCCCACTGGCGTCCACCGTCGTCACTCGGCTGGCAGTCGTTCTCCTCACAACATGAGGACCTCGGTCGAAAGCGCGGGCCGTCAGAATTGTCGATGCCGTCCATTCCATCGCTGAGCATTCCAAAAGGGCGCTGTGGAGGTCGAAGAGGTCGTGGGTTCAAGGGCTTTGGAGCTGGTATTGGGGGGAGACCTTGGAAAAAGGAGGAATTAGTGGAAGTAAGTTCTGAAGCAGCGGGCCCTGGAAAGAATTACCTGGTGGAGGTACAATGGCGGCGTCCTTTCCACAGCAGATGAATCTTCTCATGTATTTGTTGAACTCGCAACGGTATCCTCGGCCACATTGCTAAACAAAGTTTCGCTTTCGGCAGAATAGAGCCGTCTGGACAACGGGATATACCGTGGATTTGAATCTGCCTTTCTATAACCAAAATCCGGTGGTGAAAAGGTTTTGTTTTGAACGGAGAGCTCTGCGATTGGCCGGTTGGGTAAATTGACCAATCCCAGAGCTCTTCCGCCTCGCCTTCTTCGTGTATAACGGCTACACATCCCTGGGATTCAATGAGAAGCAGTTAAAACAGTCTATTTCGCATGAGGTTCATGCTGCTTTTACTTCTTTCCAAGCTTCAGCAATACGTACTGGAGATAAAGTTGCGACGTGTGCATTTCCAAACACTTAAATCCACGGTTATGCCTGCCAGCTCCGTTGTCGAAACAAATTGTTCCATCTATTTTCTGTTAGAAGGGGAAACGGATATAGGATTTTTGGCTAGAAAATCGCCGCAGAATTAGGTAGAAATTTCTGGAACTCACCTGAAAATAGCAGTCTCTGAGCCGGTTCCCGTAGTCGATAAATACCGTGTCGTCTGGATTGTTACACTGAGGAAGGCGATGGTTTGATCTTCAAAATACTGACTTTTCGATAGAAATCACTACATTGAAGTAGGACCATCAAAATTACATTCTCAGATGCTCTAAGGAACATTCGACAAGCATTCAAAACTGTGGAAATATTATCTGCAGGTGCGTGACTGCTTACGGCTTCTTCGTTGTCGTTTCCGGCTCCGGTGTTGTCGTAGCGGTTACCTTCCGTCCCCGAGGTCTTCTTGTCGGCTTCGTAGCTTCACTTTCCCAATCAGACTCTTCAAAGTCTTCGTTTCATCTAGGATTTAGCAAAATTAAGAAAAAAGTTAACTTACCGTCTTCCTCGTCTGGAAGTGGAGATTTGGTGGCACGTGTCGGTCCTCTTCTTCTGTTTGTGCCCTCTTCGATATCCTCATCTTCGTCTTCTGAGTGGCAAAAATGTGGCAGTTGAACATTTACAAAAATGCTAATGGGCTTGTTCATACCCACTTGCCTTTGCGACAAAGAATAGACAGAAGCACGGTCATGTCAGGCTATTGTGTCAGACTACTGATCGGTAGTTTAATTGTTGTGCTGTACTTGGCCGGAATCCATGGTTGAGATTACTCAGCGCAAAATGTTAAGGCCCGTATCAGCATTGGCTAAATTTGGGGAAGTCTATACGCTTACTCTGGTAACCTCTCTTATGCATGCCGGCCGTGGTGTGCCACAGCAATGCGTAAAGCTTGGCTTACAATGGTCCTCGAAGCGGCCGTGGACTCACGCTACCAGTGAGTATAAAGTAGCCTCAACTTATGAAGAAAAAATAATTTTGAAGCAAATGCTAAATGAACATAATGCTATAGAAGGTGAGGAATGAATTTCATGTGAAGTCCATTGTGAAAGATTGTAGGCACCTGTCAAAATACTAGGTAACGGTGCATTTGGCAACAAAAAAAACTAAAAGGGCAATTTAAACTAGCTGCGTGCGTCAGTCGCGCATCAGTCGCACGCATCTATTTGCAAGGGAGTTTCAATGAAGATTGGTCAACACGGCATATTTATCCTCAATGAAAAAAACGCGTGGAAGCCACGAGGCCGCAAACGCGTGCGTCTAAGCTGCGACTGCGATGCGACTGTGACTATTCTTCATCATGTAGACGCACGCGCGTCAGTCGCCCGCATGCAGTATAAATTGCCCTAAACGCACAGAAATCTCTTGGTTCGTTTTTTTCTCACTTACCACTGGACACCACAGTTTTCGGTCGCTCCACGATCCCCCTCACAACTCCTCTGTCAGGTGTGCCTCTCCTACTGAATGGAGGGACATCTTCCGGAGAAATTGCTGGAAAATGCGGTATCCACAAACTTCTTAGCATGGAAATGGACAAAATTGGAAATAGAGGATAAATATGTATAATAAAAGTGACTTACTGAAAATAAAAAAGCGACAAAGAACTGGGTATTTCAGCTAAGCCGTTGTAAGAAAAGGAAGTAAAAGTTAAGAATGCTCACGTTTCACATCCGGCTCTTCCACATCTTCTGTTGGAGTTTTACTGGCCCAACAGCAGTAATCCTGAAGAAAGTAAAGAAGACTTAAGGAAATAAAAGGAATACATCGAGAATCACAGGCCTGAAATTCCGGAATGAGTATCGGAAACCGCTCGCATACAGTTCCCCCAGGACACGTGGACTCGTTGTAGACCCCGAGTTGCTGGTGGCACTGTTGGAGATCTGCAGAGATTGGGTTGATGTAGATTGGATTGCCTGAAAAAAACTTCTTAGGATTAAAATATTCAGGAAAACTCTCTCAGATACACGTGGTTGACAGAGAAAAAAATTGAATGGAACATCAAATCGTATTACATTACACTTAGTGGAAAACTTCAAAAAAAACTGTAAATAATAGTACTGTCAAAACTTTCTTTTCTAATGAAGTAAGCATTGTCACTACAATAAATACATGCTTCCTCACCCGAAGGACAACTGATCTCCAGTCCAGAATCGGTGAAGAGTTTCATGAAAAATCCAGAATTGCCCAAGGATTGGCCGATAAGGGCATGAAATATTAATGCACTTATCATGGCTGTTATTCGATGATCTTCCCTGAAAATGTAAATCCAAGGTAAATTACCCTTTTTTTCTGCAATTTGTGCAAGAAACTACCTGTAAAACGACGTCCTTCGACCAAGTCGACAACAGTTTTTCGCCCGGAAGCCAGAAAAGATTGTGAATTATGCCAGCCATATTTTTTGTTAGTCTAACACCGCCCACCACGCTCTTTGTGTCGCTGTCAGTCTACGTCCCAAATACACAACGATATGTCAACGGACTTGGGACAATAATAGCCAGCATGCGGTAGCCGCCGGGTTTTGTGTGCTAAAACAAGAAACTGGGATTCTCATCCAGAATTTTCTGGTGTGAGAGTTATAGTTTCCATAGTTAGCTGGACCCTGAATCTATAGCAGATTCTGCTTGATGTTGGAAATTCCTTGCCAAAAATTTCTACAAGATGAAGGCTTGGGATATTATTTTACCACATTTTCCTTCTGTTCTTTTGGTGGATGCATTTTTATTCCAGATTTTTGAGTTAACCATATACGGAAGGCTGGATAAAAGTGGAATAAATTAACTGGCTTAATTATAAATTCGGGATCCTCTCCAAAAAATTTTTGAATGGTGAAGAATGAGAAACCCCTTAACTTTTGTTATTATTAAATGAGGGTTGTACACTCCCCTCCTTCTCGGAAATCTAAGGTTTCAACTCATTCAAAATTGAATTTTCGAATACATCCAATGCGTTATTATTTGTTCCTAGGTATAGTTACCGGCCTCGAAATCATGAAAATTGAACACCGAAAAGATGATAGGAGCGTAAAGAGGAATAGAAATGGGCGAACAAGCCCAAGAAATTTGCCTGGACTATGTTAGAGCAGTATCCATTACCTTATACAAGAACGTCTGAGCTCTTTTTCTATTTTTTTCTGGAGCATGCAGGAACCAAATTTCTCCAAAAAGAGAGAATCGGAGGTCCATGGATATGGTTACTTTCTGCCAAATTCCATATGTTATTGAACGACACACCCACTATTATAGATCACCGGCCACAGTGTAGCCTTATCAAACGTGTTGTGTCCTCGTGTTCCTTCGCAACTTTCCATGCCAACGCCATTCACGCTTCTCAATAAACTATATGTTTTAGTCCTGTATATTCTATGCAATATAAAATTGTTTCCATAAAAAGAGAAATATTCGTTCATCTGTATTCTGAGAAAAAATAAAACTTTGATTCATAAATTTCAGATGTCTAACTGCCATCGATTAGAAGGCAAGGTCGCTATTGTCACTGCAGCGACCAAGGGGTGAGTAGGACATTTTTGTCAACTCTCCAAAAGCTATCCTCCCCTGTTCTCCGCTGACAAGGGAATGACAAAAAAGACAATAATAATGAAATATGAAATATCTGGTTTCCAATTACTAGGCCAACATGACCACTTTCAGGATCGGTTTGGCAATTGCCGAGCGCCTTGGACGCGAAGGTGCAGCCGTAGTGATCTGTAGCCGCAATCAGAAGAATGTCGATGACGCTGTAAACTACCTGAGATCCCAAGGTATCGCCAGGGTAAGCCCTTTTGTCATTTCTTCCAAGTGGAATAATAATAAAAGAAACATAGCAGTAATTTTTATATACAGGTAGAAGGAATCGCTTGCCACATAGCTAATAGCGAACATCAACGGAAGTTAATCGACTTCGTGAGTTTAGTTATCGTCACGTTTCCCCGATAATGGAACAATTTATGGATTTAATGTTTAGACAATTGAAAAGTTCAACAAAATCGACATCCTGATCAATAACCATGGAATTAATCCAGCTTTTGGTCACATACTAGGTTAGTTTGCATACTACTACAGATTTTTTTTCAGGAAATATCTAAGCGTAACAAAAAAACCAATGAATAGTGGTGGGTCATAAACCAGTATCGAGGCAATATTTTGGACAACTTTTTTAGTTTTAGTGAGAAACTATCCACTTTTTTGTGCTATGAGACCCTATAGCAATCATAGTTCACATCTTTTTGAGTGCCGCCGATACAGACGCAGAACAAACCAATCAATACGCGCCGCCGACAGAGATGCAGAGCAAACTGATCAATAACCTGCCTTATTTTTACAATTTATTTCAATTTCTTCATTTTACTGGTTTCATAGCCAGAGTTTTACATTTTTTTTTCATTTCGTTCCACTATCCTATTGTTTCTGTATTCAAACGAAGTCTGCCGAGTGTATCTAGAATTTCAGAAGTTGACGACAAAGTCTGGGATAAACTCTTCGAGGTGAATGTCAAAGCTGGCTGGCAACTAACCAAGCTCGTTCATCCGCATATGGTCAAAAATGGGTATGTTATGTGATATTTGTGTGGCACACATCAAAACAATCTAGGCGAAA
The DNA here is from genome assembly GCA_037903475.1 of Ancylostoma caninum. Classification (NCBI taxonomy): domain Eukaryota; kingdom Metazoa; phylum Nematoda; class Chromadorea; order Rhabditida; family Ancylostomatidae; genus Ancylostoma; species Ancylostoma caninum. Next base: position 492,805 of record JBAJFG010000554.1, on the reverse strand, counting down.
ATTCCAGATATGCATATCGCTTGCCAGTAAAACTAGCCTGTAAATTTGCTCAGCCAATGTGCCGGCCTTGTTGCTTCTTAAAAAAATTTTAATCATCATTCACTTAATGGATCTGTTTCAGAGGAGGAAATATCGTGTTCAACACATCGCAAAGTGCTTACAAATCACCGCCGGTGAGAAATGAATCCTATGATTTTGTTTTTTTTTCTTCGATACCGACATGAACTGCGCTTGCGCTACGGGTGGGCGTGGCAAGTGTCGCTCGACCAATCATGGTTTTAGTGATCAACAAGAAACAATTTAACAGCCAATCAAAGAGCAGCTCCAATCTTCGTTTATTAGTTTAATCTATGCCTCAGCAATGTGATTAAGTGCAAAAAAATATATCGATATTTTCACCTTGAAGCTTTGTAACACTAGACTCGCTAGTGAAGTGGGGAGAGTTGCCAAAGCAGAGGTGATAGAACTTTGTAGGTACAAGAGCGATTAAATCAACTGGCTTTATAGGAATTATTTACTGTAAGAGATCTGTAGTTTTGAGCATCGTTTTATTGAGGGAATCGCTGCCTATGGTGTCACAAAAACGACCCTCCTCGGTCTCACTCAAGCACTGGCTCATGGCCTCGCCAAGGATAACATTCGCGTGAACGCCATTGCACCTGGTGTTATCAAGACGAAAATGAGCGAAGTGGTGAGACTAGCAGGCTTTACGACGTTTCATTGTTAGTTTTTTTTTTTTAATTTAGTCTCCATAGCTGGGGACGGATGTCTTGCGCTTTATGAAATCGCCATGTGAAAACAATGCTAAATTGCAGAGGAAAAAGGGAGTAAAGAGTAATATCTCTTAGACTGCCAAAATTATGATAAACCCAATAGTACAAGGAAAAAATAGCATTTTCCAGCTTTGGAGCGGCAATGGCGACGAAGGCGAAAAGGAGATGGTCGACGCAATGGAGGTAGGATTTTGAGTGTTTAGTGATGCCACAAGAGCAAGCGCTACGGCAGAAGCGCTACAGCATGTGGCATTCTGCTTGTCTGCGCATCCGCACTTATCGCTAAACATCATCGTTCTTATTCTCATCCGATTCTCCTGCTTTCGGTTCCTCCCTGTCCGAACAAGTGCGTGTGCGCAGACCTGGACCACTGAAGTTCCCTGTTCAATGAAAGTACGCCTGGAAAATAATAGATCTTTCTCCCTAATAAGCTGAAATCTAAAATAAAAGGTTTCTTATCATTATCAAGACATGCATTTTGTAACTTCCAAAGTGTTGCGCGCACCATATCCCATCAAGGTTTGCCTTCAATTCTTAGAAAAGAATGGAAATATTAGTTCTCTGCATCGGAGACACTAGCTTTTTCAATACTTCTTTCTTATTTCAAGAAAAATCATGAAATAATGTGTATATTGCAAGGATATTCATTCAGAAGTCTTCCACCTAGCGCAGACGTCGTAACTTTCAGGTCCCTCTAGGCCGACTAGGAGTGCCGGAAGAGTGCGCCGGAGCCGTGGCGTTCCTCGTATCTGATGACGCCAAGTACATTACCGGAGAAACTATACTTATTGCAGGTGGAGTTCACGCACGACTGTAAACAATTAATGAACTGGATTAACAGTCACCCTCTGTCACGTTGACGACGATTATATGAATATTGGCTTCACTCTATCCCCTCCAATCATGTTTTCCAAAACTATCTCACTGAGGTTCCAAAGCACAGTTTATGCTATTACGAGAGAGGTCAAGAATTTGTGCTAGGTTGGAGAACCCCTTGATCGGGTGACTTGCTCGATATTACCGTCTTCAAGACCCTGAAGGCAATTTCGCCGAAACGCTTCAGCCTAATAAACATTTGTACACCCTCATTATGGCTTAATAAGAGTACACCGAATAATGATAATAAAATGTTTACTTCTCAAGGCTGTTAACTTTGAAGAGTGGTCACAAATGGACCTGATATGAAGAATTGAATTCCTAGACAAACTATAAAAAAGGAACTTCGATATGGTACTTCTGCCTACAGCTCTACGATGGCGAAGAAGATTTTCTACGATGGCGAGGAAAAATCAAGTACATATAATTTTTGTTATTACATGCTATTAAAAGCTTAGAATTACGTGAGACTCAACGTAGCAACACACATAACAACGTTCAAAATAACAAGAACACAATGGTCAACAAGATGAAACTGTAAAAAAAGTATCACAAAGACAAAGCGCTAGAAATCAGCTGAACTAGATCAAATTTTTCGCAACGCTCGACCACTGGCGTACTGCAGGCCAGAGTATACTGTGGTGAAGGCGGTCACCCAGCTAGAAGGGGTCAGATAACCAGGGAATGTGTGCCGTTACATGATAGCTAATAGCAAATACTGCAATGGAACTTACTACAGTCCAGTAGCGAGCTGTGTGCTAAATTCACCCAAGTGGAACACAGGTATGCAGAGGGAGCCAGCTATCACGGAAAGTTGAAGCACAGTATTGACCTATATATGGGGTTTTTTGTCTACTGAACGAGAACTGGTCCCAATCTAATTTTCTCTCACCTTGCTCATTAGCGTGGGGACAACCTGCATAGAAGACACTTCAGGATTGAAAAATCGCTGCAGTGTGTAAGGCGGCTCCATTGTTCGATACCTTTTGTAAAACCCGCCCACAATCAGGCATACATCCCGCGACAACACTACAGCAGTGAGTTGCCCTAGAATTATGTGTGGAGTGGAAAAATGCAATGATAAGGTTAATAAAAAGAAGAGTTTAAGCCCTCTTTGCAGAAACGATCGCACCTATAGCTCATAAAAGATACACAAAGAAAATTGACTTACAAGGAACAAGCGCTGCATAGCTCAAAGTGATGAACATCACACTAACGAGTAGCTTATCGGCGATTGGATCAAGCACTGAACCCAGAAGGGACTTTTGTCCAGGCACATTCCGAGCAATAAGTCCATCCAGCTTGAAATGAATTTGAATTCACTCAGTTCTTCGGGGAATATAAAAATAGTAGATAGCAGTTTGAGGCAAAAAAAAAAGAGAACGAACCATGTCAGTCAGGCCAGCGGCGACAAACAGACCAAATGCAATTGGAAATTCGTGTTGCACCACGAGATAACCAACTATGGGAGTCGCGATAATTCTGAAACGAACAAACAATCAAGATTGGAATGGCAGAAGTATTAGACAAGTTAAAATGCTACAAACCTTCCTATACATAATGCATTAGGGATGGTCTTCAGCTTATATCTTCCGCTGTCGAAGGGTGATGGCTTTTTCGAAGTAGATGGAGTGCTCGGATCGTTAGATGAAGTAGAAGCAAAGCGAGAGCTGAAAGCATAACATAAAACCAGAACTGTTAGAGAGCACGGGACATGAATTAGAGTTTCTATCCATACAATTTTGATCCACAAGCTTTCACAACATCTTCAAGCATTTAAAACGTTGGATTTCCTCATAAACTAGGTTATAGGCAATTTTGATCGCATTGAAATGGTGTCTCCCGCTGATACCAAGCTGATGTGAACTATAACCCGTGAAATTGATTCAAAACAGCTTAAAACTAATGTCCCAGGTCAGTCTTCTGAATTGAAGGCGTTCTTAGTTATATTGGTTACGTAACTGTAATTTCTGGCGTTCTGTTAGTGAACTCTCCAGCTCTACAATGTTGCACTTCTACTGCTCCGACCATAAGTTTCATCTCAATGTAATAGCACAACCCTGTGGCGTATTCAATGGATAAATAAACGAACAAATAAATAAATAAATAACATCCTACATGACCGCCGCACAGTCGACAATGAGTTCTGTACGTAATACGATAATGGCTCACACAGCAGCGATACTCTCCAAAAGTCATAGGTTCTCGACTCAATTGATAATGGTCAACCTAGGTGTTACAGGCTGTGTTTATACTTCATCGCGGCGCGACCGTCGCACGCCTGCAAACTGTTCCAAAAAGGGCTGGTACCATGTGCAAACGCACACTACGGTCACGTTGTGGTAATAGGCGATTTCTATCTCAACACTGAGTCGCGGCTCCTCGTCGCGTGCTCTTTGCATTTGTTCCCCTTGGATTGATGCGCGTCAAATTTGACGCGGCGATACACTATGCAAAACGAAGAGGAGGAGATAATTCTTGGCAGGATGCGAATGTTCCTGGTTTTGCCGTCGCGACGACCGCGCGAACAAACTACGTTCTAATCTTCGCCGCATCAAGAAATCGCGAAAACTTCGTGAAAATTCAGGCCGACACGTCACATTTGACGCGCATTAACCATAAATAACGCCTAAATAAAATTGTAAACCATGTGGGCAAGTACAAAATGAAGATAAAATGCAAAAATATCAAGTTGTTGTAAAAACAATTAAGGAATAGGAACAGAATGGACAGATAATAACTCACCCTAAACTAGGATGCAAGTCTCCATGACAGAACCTCGAAAGAATCGACATTCGAGGGCTATAAAAGCGACAATCACCCGCAATCCTACATCTTGATGCTAGCGATCCAACTGGTACAAGGAATCGTTGTCCTATTCGTAACATCATTCATCTGAAAGCGAGACTTATGCACTTTATATACAATGACTCAGCAGAGTTGATACGAGACTTGAAAAATTGAGAAAAATTAGCGAAACAAGAGCATTTTCACAAAACTCACGGTCTAGAGAATTCGGCGCTCCACGGCGGTTTCAAGGTCCGAAACAGCACCGCAGGCTACGGTGCGAGATCACCAAACAAATCGAAGCCGACGAGCGAAGTCGCCCTCTCGGAAGTTTGTCGTCGTTGTTTTCGCCACTTTTTGCTTTTCATTACGAATATTTGCGTTTCAGATGTAGCCATGTTGTCCTGGCTTGTCCAAAATCTCCGTTTGCGTTTTGAACGTCTGTTTCGGCGCTCTCAAAACGTGTACCCCATTTATACAGCTGTACTACTGCTTTTCCAGTTCTCCCTCGCATTTTTCATATCGCTATCGTTCCCGCTGATCATTAGGTTTGTATCTCAACATCTCTTACGAGATCTCTTGTTCTGTCCATGTATCTGCACAGTTTAGAAGGCTTGCACTTCCGCCGTCCATAGAAAATGAGATTGATCTAAATCTGTCGTTCCATACGTGTAGTAGCGAATTGCATGGAGTCTGTTCCTTCCCATCTGCAACGGTGGAATACGAAAAGGTTGGCTATTATTTGGTAGAGAGCTTCGAAACTTTCCTACGTTGGTGAAATATGAGTTGGAAGGGGTTTTCTTTAATGGCGACGTGGGAATTTCTCAAAATGAAACCGGTTCTAGGTTTAGAATAGCAGAAGCTTAGAGTTGGACTCTACTGGCTGTTAGAAACACTACAACTGTTTCACAATGTTTTGGTGCGACAGATTCAAAGCGTTTAAATAAAATCGCGTCACGTGTAAGCACGTCGTTGAAAGCTGACTATAAAGGACACCTGTCTGCCTCATTCTGCGATTAGGTCTTTTCTACAGGTTACTCATTTTCCTGAAAATCTGCACTAAATAAATCCCAGATATCCGTTCCGAACTACATCACATTCGACCTTTTTTTTTGAATTCAAAGTAAACTACCTCGTAGCTTTCAGGTGGTTCTAATGTTTCTGTTTTAATTTCATCAAACTGGTCTTAAACATAAGCTTTGCATTCGCATTTTGTTCACCTAGTTTTTGAGCCTATTTACCCGTATGTGGATAAAGGAACGAAACGTTCGAGTGGGCTACATTCTTCTACGAGTTTCATTGTATTCTTTTCAATATTATGTCTTCTCATAATCGTAACAGTTTCATTGCTCAGATGGCGTTGTAGCCTGTGATCTTACCAGCGGAGGATATGTGAAAGGTCTTACCATTTGTTACGTCATGTATACTTCCATATGCAGTTTGTAACTCTGATCTCGAATCCATTCTCTTTATCTGTTGCGAACTCCCTTGTGAGGAACTACCTGGCTTGATTTCGGTCCACCCAAAGCGGTCGAATTTGCCTTCTGTGATATGTTCTGCTGAAAATATCCGAAAACACTCTTCTAAGCTGCCCACTGAAGTCAACACTTTTAGAACTCTTTCGGATAGTTTCACACAATCTTTCAGCAGAACATTTGTCAGCAGCGAAATTCTGCCACTTTGGCCGAGCCGTATTTATGTCCGGCAACTCAGCACAGTGGGCAGTGCAGCAGGTGAAGAAAATGGGTTTGGATCAGTATCACTATCTGTATTTGACAATTTAAATCTCGTGACAGATGGCGGGAGACAACCCCTCCCTCCTCCCACCCACTCACCCAAACATCGTTCTGTTGTTAGAGCTGACATCAATTTCGGAAGCGTTTTTCCTTCCTTCTGTTGTGATGGGCTTGCATACATTAGCTCAGCCGTAGATCTCGTACACAACCCTGCTGCCAGCAACACATCGGAAACACCCAAAGAATCTTCAAAGTAGGAAGTTTCCGTCTCAGTTACGAGCAAAACCTATTTTCACCTCAATTCCAACTATTATAATGTGTCACAGTAGAAGTAAACTACGTCTGCATGACCTCAAAATCTGTTTCCTTACAAAATTCAAATTTAAAATCGATCAAAATGTCAGAGATTATTTGCTAGGTTCCTGGTCTTCGAGACGAATGCATCTCACCGCACCTGCACTGGTAAATGGACCTGCTGCCTGAACTTTTTACCAACTAAAGTTGTTCGAGGAGATGGCTGTTATCCTGTCGTCGACAACTTCAGTTGGCGTCGACATAAGAAATATGCCTGCGAGAAGGACATGGAAAACTTCTCATTGCATTACATTCTTTTCCTTCACTAGGTGAATCACAACTAATGGTAGTGTCCATTTGACGAATATGTGAGGAGAGGGAGTGGGTGCACAAATCACAAAGTGTGCATTTCTCACGAATCGTGCTTATTCGGTATCTGTTTGCAAATATATTGATTTGCAGGGATGGCCAAACTTGAGACCGCACGAGAGAGAATAGAAAACTTGCTTGTTCATGGTTTACATACATATATTTGTCAGTATACTCTTTTAGGGTGCCTTGTTCTCGCCGTCAGTGTCGTACGCATTGTCAGTTCGCCTTCGATTCGCTGATATTGATGTCGGTCGTAAATTAGGCCTTTTCCAAAACGTTCTCTCTTTTTATGATGGAGATGAGCAGTTGCAAACATACTCGAAAACATCTTATTTGAGGGAACCAACTGTTCTAACAAAGGTGTGTTCTCTTTTCAGCTCATATTCTCTCTTTTTATTTTGCTTCAGCATTGGGAATGAATTTAGGCAATGTGGGTGTTTTTCTTCCCGTTCTATTTTGCTGGATTCTTCTATGATTACAACTCTCTGGAAATCGCTATGACGTCTTCACATGTTGAAGCATTAACTCGCTCTTCTACAAGATTGCTTTATCAACTTCAGGATCGTTTTGCACAGGTAAAAGCCAGCTTCTGGGTGTTTTCTTAACATTTCACGTATCACAGGGAAACACACGTACCTAATGAGCGAGCAACTTTCTGTGGAACGTTCCCTTTCTAAATTTATCAGCGTCATTGTTCCTTTACATATGCACTTTCTGCCTCATGCAACTGCGTGTCACTGTGCTCATGCTCAACTTCCATTCACATTAACTAAATGATTTTGAATGAAATGATTTTCTATTTCCAATTCTCTGCTCCTGATTCTGTAAAAGCGAAGACGCTCTTCTTTAACCTAACCAACCGCACTTTTCAACTTTAACTCCCTTCTTCTGGTCTTCACTTTATCACCCCTTCACCTTCATTACTGGTCTGATTTTTCAGATAATAGCTGCTATAAAAATTCCTACACTTTATGTAAGCATAGGCAACAACAGTAGTACGCTAGAATACATTTGCTCTTAACGTCTATGAATCAACAGTGGAGGCGATTTTGCACTCGTGCACTTTTTCATCAGATATTCTTGAAAGAACTTGCAGTCGTTCGAAATTGTCGTTTTATTTTATTTTCCCTTTTCCACTATTCGCGAATGACATGGTGATAGTGACATTGCCACTAGTTGCTTCGACAATGAGCCCAGAATAAGATGAGTGGTGGTAATTTCTGTGCTTTGCTTCACAGTTTTCGTGTAAATTTATAGCAATTCTCGTCCTATGCAATTTAAGGCTATAAGATCGCTCATAGTTGTGTTTATATTGATTAAGAACGAAGCGCATCTTCCTTATTATTGGTTTTCCCATGATATGGTAAATAGAATCTATTAAGACGGATTTGACGGAAGCGTTCATTCAATCTGATAAGGGTTATTCTTCGCGACGGCATTTATCAAGAATCTTTGTGCATTCGGTGGTGGCGCTTAATTGAGTGAGCGTAGATGGAGAGATTTAAATTTCAGATAGGGTATCCCTTTCACAGCTATTCTTGTGGGAATATGAAAGAATGGGGAAGAGACTTTCCAATTCTGCTGTTAGGAGAATGCATACAATAGGAAATTCGCAGTCTTGGATTGAATCCGGCTGTAGAGTTGTATATAGTAAAAATAATCATTTCCACTTCGTAGTGATAGGGTTTTCAGCATTTGCAGTCAAGTGGTATCGTTTTTGCTGTCAGTTAGTGTCATTTTGCTCACTTGCTTTTATAATCCTGAATCAGCAGTTGATTTTCAATGACTATTTCAATTTTTTCTTCACCTATAATTCTCATTGCCTGTAATTCAAGGTTGATAGAGCTACGTTGGTGATCGGTGCGCGATTTGGAATTATTCGATACTTACTATACAATTGGCCTCTTACTACATCATTGGTTTTATTTTTAGCCTCGTTTTCAGGTCAGTTCTTTACATATTCTCCTTGTATTTCCGGTTTGCCCTGTCTTGCTGGAACACATTTTTTCCTTGGTTCCCGGAATAGTATCAGTTCTCATTCGCTTACCATTTATTACATGGAGGAACACTTCCTACCGATAGCTGAAATTAATCTTTTTCTTTTGGTTCTTTTTTCTTCGATTCTTGGTTGAGATTGCAGACAGCCGGCGACACCTTTTCGAATTTTTCGAATTTTCCAGCGATTCTTTGCCATAGTTACCATGCTTCTTTCCTTCTTAAATGTAATTTTTCCTTTTTGTGCGCACTGCTGCTGTTTTACACTATCAATTGTCATCTACTTCGTAACGCTTTTTCAGCGTGTTGCTTCACTATTATTTTATACTGGGGAGCGAAAAGTATACTCGGAAACTCAGAAACTATTGATCATGAGAACGCATTTGCGGCTCGCACAGTTGAATGCTCAAAAGACGTAGGGCTGCTGACTAGCAAGTCAACTACGACTCCTATCCCAGTAAGTTTCAAAAAACCTAATTAGTATGTCGAACCTCTCCATTTGTTCACTTTGTTTATTGCCGTTTGAAGTTCTGCTGTGTAAAAAAAGGTGACGGCATCAATTATTTACCACTTATATAGTGATCATGAGAGTGAGTAATCAGTCACACTGCCGTTATATTCTTGCCACGGATTCGATCAATGTTTCTATTAGTTGCAAAAGTAGGGTTGTTTCTTTGGCGGAACCAGTGTTCTGGCTGTTTATTTTATGACTTTCACCTGATTTTCTTGACTCTCTTCTTTGAGAGTTCTCCAGCAGATACTTTTCTTTAAAAAACCACTTTTGAACGGAATGGATCTTGTAGACACTCTCTAAAATTTCTAAAGTGTGGATTTACGAAAGTTCAAATCGTTGCTTGACGAGATTACGATACCGTTTTCATGTTCTTATTAACTTAGGTTCCACCTGATGAGTACATTCCTGACAATGTGGACGAAGTCCCTCTATGTGCCGACTTCTCTGGTATTCCTGGATGGGAGATTCGCCCGCCCGATCCACCACAAAGTAGCTTCCATACTTTGAATGGTGATATCCGTAGACGAAAATGATTGATTTATTTTGTTACATGCACTGACCTCTTCTTTTCTACGGTTGAGATGTTTTCGTGTCCATTCATGTGCCTTAGCTCAATGTATATTTCGTGTCTATACAACCATTCTTTTCATATCGGGATGTTTTATACGTTGTAATGTTTTGTGCATGAAGATTTAGATCTCATTGTTCTCCCTGACGCAGGCGTTTCGATTCGTTGCTCTTTCTTTATCATTGTTTTCGTTACCAACAGTGCCTATTATATTCATAGTCTTCTCCTTCGATGTGTTCACGATTATGCTGTAATTCGCTATGGTGTGGTTATGCGTATCATTTCAGATGCTGTGATGTATACCACAGAGGTGACGAGGTGTCGATGGTGTCCTCTGGTCCGTTGCTCGGAGACGCTGCCTCACTTCCACCATTATGTCAAGGATTCTGTGGCCGTTATATGCTTCCTGTCGGTAACGACAGCAATTCAGAGCCTCTCTGGTCAGAGTGCGGGGTGGGTGTGAGGATTTTCCCGATATTGACTTCGCGATATCATGACTCATGACTCCTTATGACTCCTTACCAATTCCCAGTGCTGTTCCCACGCACTTATCTTCCTTCTCAAGCTATTTTAGATGAGGACTACCAGGAGACAAAATTCTTTACATATTTGTCATTGTATAAGTGAAGAGGGACCAACATAGTGAAGCGTCAACTCGTGCTTCTATAATCATGGGGTTCTGGTTCATTCACACGAAGGTTTAAGAGCCACTCACTAGTGCTGGCCGTTACGCATGCTATTATCTTTGCGTGTTCGTCAATCTATTCGTGACGAAGCCGGGCAAGCAAGGGGCAGGAAGAATTATTGCGGTGGGGCATTAGTGAAGGTGAAGGCCTCATTTATGTACAACGACGGGGTAAACGGAAAATATGAGGTCAGTAATGCAAGTTGAGATAGAGTAGAACTCTTCTCCTTTTTGATAGAAGTCTCTGGAATAGCTCCTATGTCAACGAAAAATGCATCTGAAACGTGATTTGTGGTTATGTCTTCGCCCGTTTTAGTTATATAGGGTGAACGAGGCTGCTGAAAAAGTTGGACTGCACAGGGAAAGTATTAGTGGTTTGAGTTGTTCCAGTTTGGCTGTGGTTGTATGGAGAAACCTTGGCGGCTATTTTTTTTCCGTTCAAATTTAATCCAAAGTTTTTTGGTGCTCTACTTGTTCCATTTCAGCCATGCAAATGGGGAAGTGGTGCGGTAGACCATCGCGTATGTGCTCCATGTGAATCGGAGCTGTCAGCCTACGATTGGCTGTTTCTGGTCTTCATGGCTATTCTTCCACTTCTTGTGCATTGTTTTTGTGTGCACTGGCATACACCGAAGAAAACGTAATTTTCAAATGGATTTCATTTAGTTATTCTTCCAGCTGTTATTTTTACAATTCCATTAATCTGGAAGTATTGCAGCTCCCGTGTACATGAACTATGTGAGCATCTATGCTGTGTTTTTGAGTGTGTAGTTGCTTCTATTGCCGCTATACTGGTATTTCCGCCACGGCTTTCCTTCAAATTATGGGGTTGTGCTCGGTCGAATATCAAGGAATGGTGAGTTAGCGTTTTCTGACTTTTTATCCGTAAGAGTTCTGTGAATCTTTGATCGTTACGTTAACTTTTTGCTTCATTTCTGTGAATCTTTGATCGTTACGTTAACTTTTTGCTTCATTAGTTGTATATTTTTATTAATGGGTTTTTTGGACGTTTCTCTCGTACGGTTATGAAGATAACTACGTTTTATAATTCTCGTTCAATTCCAATCCCAGAAAAGTACAATGAGTAGAATTTTCAACTAATAGGTATGTGTTCCAGGTACCCCGAGCTATATAACCCTATCATTAATCATGTCAAGCCAATGCGCTGCTCTTATGAAGTGGTTTTTCCTCTGTGAGTTCGCCTTTTCAAGATTCACATACGTCATTGTTCCTATACATTTCACTTATTTCAATTAAGATATTCTTTGCCGTTTATCTACCTGCTTTTCTTGTTGTGTGCGGTTTTGGTATTCCGCTCATTCCTCTATGTCGTGGTATTAAAGCGAAAACGAGATGCCAAAGCGTATTATTACGCGTTGTTATCAATACCTAAAGTCGCTATAATCCATGCATTACTGGTAAGGTTTTGACAAAGGGTCCCTTTGTCAGGCCTGTCAGTCAATGAGAAATTCCTTCAATTAGGCTGGCGTACTATATCAGTCGTATCCTTATATTGTGATGCTGTGGAGCCTCGGTGCTAACGCTGTGCATTTGGCTGTGGAAGGGAAAATGTCAATGAAGGAAATAGCCAGTACGATTGAATTTTTCCATAATTTGAGCAGGTGTTTCCTTCGGAGCGTTTATTTTATGACATTATTACAGAGGTCGTGTGTACTTCACCTATGCACATGGCTATGCTAACGGTGAATATGTCTTTACTGGCGTTTGCTCTTTTGGCTATTTCAGCGCAAAAGTAAGTCTCCCTCCTTTCAATTGTTTTTTTTTCTATTTTTTTTTCAAACTTTTTCAATGATTGTCTTCGTTTCTGATGAGACGAGTTGCCCTTTTGAATTTCCTTGATAGAAGTAGTGAGAATGGTTGACTCGTTCCCTTAATTTTCCTTTTGTTTTATGGGAATTTTGCAACATTTACTCTGCAAAGCTCCCCCGCGTTTGTCGGCGTCAATTTTATGGTGATATTTGCTTGCTTTATCAAATCTAAATTGCGAGAAGAACTGTCGACTATGTAGTTCCAAAGCCCACTCGTGGAAGTACGCTCTTTTTACTTCAGAGTGCCTTTTGCTAATGTATTGCACTCGAGAAAGAAATGCATGTTTAGCGTGAATTCATCGCTGATTTTGTTGCTTCACGCACAGAGTTATAATAATTTCCCCCTTAGAGAACTAGGGCCATATTTTTCATTTTATAGTGATTGCTACGATTGTAGTGCTTTGCGCTTGTATCAATGATCATTGTTGCAGGGACTCAGCTGTGAGCTTCTTGTCGCTTTTGCTTGTTCCAGTACCGCCGTTATTTTACATGTTAACTATTGGTATAAGTCACCCCAGTGTACTATCAGAGGTTTAAGCAGTGTATATCTCCGTCCTACCCTCAGAAATGTCATTGTCTTTCGAATAGCGCAATCGTTCTGTCATAAATCGCATCATTTTCACATTGGCATATTGACTATTTCTACCTTGATTTCATTTTCTCAACATCCGAAGCATAGCGATCAGGTTCGCCAGGGATCTTATCGTGCCTACGATACGTTAGTCACCCTTATTCGTGATTGATTTCTGTTTCTTTATTGATTGGTGTTGCTCAGCTCAGAAGGAGGCCATGCGAAATGTCAATAGCTTATTTTTATGCACGCATTAACGAGTGTTTCATTCGTTGAGTTCTTTCTACCTTTTTGTCACCTATTCTGTAACAACGGGTACGCTATCATCGTACGTATGTAGCTATGCTGCCGATTTTCAATGTACACATTTGGTTTTCTTTACCTGTAAGTGATGGTTTGTTTCAACAGAGGAAGATAATTATATGAGGTATGTAGATGTTCTGTGATAATAACGTCAAGTTGATAAATAAAAATTTTATCTTGTGTTTTTTGCATACGATTGGATAGTGTCATACGGGCGTTATATACTCACTCATGAAGCTTTATGTATTCTGTAATAATTCTACTTTCTTCCGCAGCCAAATTCTTGTACAACTGTAGCTTACGCAAGGTGCATCTCAAGGAAGGATGATGTTCGTTGATTTACTCTGCAGTCGAGCTCTTTGAACGAGTCTGAGTTTCTATGTAACAAATTCTTAATTTCCCTAATAGAATTCACTGGGAAAAGGAGATACAATAATTTTCCCTTGACTTGCCGAAGCCCAAGCAGCGACTTCTTGATCCAGCTTTTCCATGACCGTCAGCTTCGCCTCCTTGAAAATGCGTCTCTCCTCCTAGAGTTTTAGCGACACCTGCTTTAACTTTCCCATTGTTTCTGTATCAAATTCGAACACATATGGAGAAGCTTGGATGATAGGGGATTCTAGTCTGGGCAGTCCTCATAATCACCTGCATTATACACAATTTGGTGTTATTCATGGAGAGATCTATTCCGCAACGCTTTCACGTGTCCCTGTCTATATCACTAGTGGTTTACTTGTTTAGCGACACTTGCTACTGCAAGAATTTCGACAAAAGATCTACTGTAGAGGTTGCAAGCTCTTAGTCTTGTTTCAAATAGACCTTCGTTTTCAATAATGGGAAAAATAGGCTGAAACATGCCTTGGATTCTTGATATTGCCTTGAGTTGATATTCCCGAACACGGTTGGTAATAAAATAAATAAGATATTATAGATAAAATTCACATGCTCCTTTCAAGCTATGTAATTCTAACTACTGCTTTAATCCCAAACGCGCTTTCCTCCTATGGAGATTCTTCGTTGTCCTATCGTAGCTGCACAGATGATTGCCGCGAAGCTCACAGTTGTCCACAGCGATTCGACAGCTGTGGATGGACCAATGGATCGTGTTTCCGGTTGGTTTTGGTTAGAACTAATTAGTTGATTAAAGCTGTAAGATTGCTGTTTCTAGCTGTCGCTATGAGTGCATGTGGAAAACCGTGGATTTGTTCGTTGAACGTCATGGATTCGTGCCGCAATTCCATGGAAAATGGCCTTTTGTAGCAGTAGAACTGCCTTTTCTTGGACTATTTGATATCACTATTCAGGTGAAAAAAGGATTTTCTGAAGCAATTTGCTTGATCCTGTCGAATAGTAGCTACATTTTTCAGGAACCTGCTTCGTTTATGTTTTCATTGATGAATTTTTATTCTCTATGGTTGTTTTACAAACGGGTCAAACGTATGGATCAGCTAGAAGATCGAACGATGTGGAAAATTTATACCGCTGTTGGATTAGTGACGTGGTGGGTAGTTGCCATGTCTTGTCACTGACGAAAATATTCGCTTCAGGATTATTTATTTGCAGCAATAGTAGCATCAAAAAGGATAGTTACGCAATAGCAGCCAATATTGGCATTTCAGTAGGTGATTAGAAAACGCAGGGATAGGGGCGGGGAGAGTTTCGGCGGAAGAACCGGAGATCCACTCGCCGCGACACTCAGTCCCCTCCCGATCCCATGAATCGGTCTCCGAATTTTCATGATTACTTTTTTTCGACTCCTTGTCTCTGGTGTGTTTTATAATTAACATGGGATTGCACATTTTTATTCGCTTATTATTATTATTATTATTATTATTATTATTATTATTATTATTATTACTATTATTATTATTTATTATTTGTTACGACACTTAAGGTAGACGTGAAAAAGACAATAACATGACATGACCTAATCAAGTAACATCGAGTAAAGCATATAGAAATAAACTCATTGCACTAGTGACATAAAAGCTTTCTGGAGACCCATCGTTTGAAAGAAAAGTACTTCAGAGAGGTGGGAGTAGTTTTATATTATTATTCGTAGTTTTATATTATTATATATTCGCTGAATTATTATATATTATATATTCGCCGCTTGAAGTTACTTTTTTATTAACTTTACTTCTAACATTCCGCTTCTAACACAGGTTGGGGAAGCAAATGGCACAGTAATGGGTCCAAACCACTGAATACTGCAAGTCTCTTGTAGTTCTGTTAGAATTACATTGACTTTTGTTTTAATCTTCCATAGAAAGGGAAAACTTGGAGGTCAATGCACGAAAGTTCAGCTAGATCACTCTTGATTATACGGAGCGCAAAAAAAGTTTATAAAACTATTTTTTGTTAGCCGTGTATTCACTTCAATGTCAATGTCTACTTGATACTAGGCGCGCAGGTAATTTTCATGCAACCTGTACGTAAAGAGGTGGTATCAGGCCCCAATAAGGGATGTGCGTAACAAAAATTCCAATTTTCGTAAATCGTAAATTTTCCAAAACCACCGTAAATCGTAAATCGTACCTGAAGTACTGAAGTCCCCATAGACTCGACAATGACATTGGAATGAGCCGACCTCTTTGAACTTTGGAAGAATTAAATTATTTCAATTCTAAATTACAAGCAAAACTAAGCGATTTCACTTTTACTATTGCTGCAAAATCCAAAAAAGGGCAAATCCTGCGTATTTGTGCCCTAAGCACAAGGGCTGTGACGAGATTCGTTTCTTGTAGTTATTTACGATTTTGTTACGAAATTTAGACCATTTTTCATAGATCGTAAACCGTAAAAAAATTGCCAAAAATGGCCGTAAATCGTAAATCATAATTGCGCACATCCCTGGCCCCAATGGACTAAATTGTTTACATGAGCTGTAGGAACATTCTGCATCTGGGGTGATGATAAGTAATTTCATTGAAAAAATGTAAAAATGGTGTGGAAGTATAATGGATAACAATAACTACGTCTAAGATATCAAGACTTTCTCTTATTTCGCTCCATCTTCCATAAATCTGACGCATTTTCATCTCTTCATCCTTGAATGCATATTTCCAGGATTTGCTCAGCATTGTTCCATGCTCGTGATTGCTGGATCACTGAATATCTCGATTATTTCTCCGCGTTTGCGTTTATACTGTGTGCATCCTACGTTTCATTCTGCTTCACTCAGCCTTGGTTAAGTGGAAGTGGAACTCGAGGGAGAGTGTTAGTTTGCTTACATGCGATAAAGCCAATTCTTAATCTCAGAGTTATTCATAAATTTTTCAAGATCAACGCTTTACGGTTCACTTCTGCTCATCTGGTTTGCGAGACATGTTTATCACATGACGGTAAGAAGGTACTCTAGTAACCTAACCTGTAGGGTAAACTATTGTAATCTGAACCAAAATTTGTGAGAATGCGAAGGGAGTTCTCACAAGGGAGGTGCAAGAGGCCCGGCTCGCAGATCGGAATGAAGTCTACCTGGCTTGAATCTCTGTTTGAGTAGGTACTACGTCATGTATTTCATTATTGCCCTCGACTCCAAAAAATAGAAGTTCCACCACATCACTATATGCGTTCCTGCTCTCCGTCAGCGACGGGGTGGCCGAGTGGGGAAGATACTGGACTGTTAGACAGAGAGTCAAGGGTTTAAAGCCCGTCATGCGTGGGCGTTTTGCTTTCTTGTTTTTTTTTTGTTCCTCGGAATCGAGGGCAGTAATGAAATACATGATGTAGCACCTCCTCAAACAAAGTTTCAAGTCAGACAGGTTTCATTCCCATCTGCGAGACTGGCCTCTTGCACTTCTCTTGTCAGTGGGGATGGGTTTTTTTTTCGGCGAAAATTTGTACCCATCATCTTTATTTTCTTATCTTCCACCGCTTGCTGATACGAATTTCCTGGAGTTTGCCAGAAAAAAAACCATTCAAAACGGATTTCGGAGTACGCTGAGCCTCTCGGAAATATTTCATAGATTTTTTTACATATTGCCGTAGAATCATCGGATGCCCGGAAGGATGGTAATCTCATACCCATGGATATGATTACCCAGTGGTACCAGCTGTGTAGATAAAGTATGGGTAAACATGTTGACGAATACCAAGTAAAGGGCAAATCTGGGCATGTTCACATGTTTACCTGGGTAATCTCAATAATACTCCCGCGCCATGGAAGCCTATTTGACTTCTAAACTCCAATAAGAAGGCAGAGTCGTTATCAGGAACGCAACCGGCTGGAACACCACTTTCGTAGTCTAATAGCTCAGCGCTAATTCAGTGTAGGCTGGGAGAAATGCCTGGTGATAGTGGCAATTGCCGAAAAACTAAAACTGGAGACGGGGGCATTCTGCTGAATGGTAAACGAAGGAGAACGCAGAGTGGAAAAATTCGAATTGAGGGGTCCTCAGAACTACACTCACCGTGGTAACCAGTATTTTGTAGTTGTTTGGATTCATTGAACTCACAGTTTCATTCAGTCTCAGTCGTGGTTTATTGGAAGAGTGGAACAAGCTCAGTGTAATTCTAAGGCCATGGTGCCCCTTATCATCAATGCAAATAGAAGATTTTCGGTAATTTAATGTGATGTCAAGGTAGATTAGGATCGATTGCATAGGACGAGGGATGAATTGAAACTCGGCCTTGTCTCTGAACATATCTAGCTAAAGGTAAATTTCTAACAAAATTCAAAAAAAAAACTGTAAAGGACAACTCTATAGCAGAAATTTTGTAGCAGTTGCTTAACATTCTACTTTTCAGCAGCACTTCGACTACGGGTACAACATGCGCTGTTGTATAGGCGTTTCACTGCTCACAACTGCGATGTATCTGCTGTACATTGCCATCCGATGGAGGCGTTTCCGTCGATTTTCACGTTCTGACCGTATTTTAATAGGCATCATAATTTGGACCAATGGTTCTGTATTGTTTGAAACGCTCGACTTTGCTCCGATTTTCTGGATGTTCGATCCTCATTCGTTGTTCCATGCTGCTACTGTACCGCTGCCGTTGTATCTCAGTGTTTTTCTTCGTGAGTATGTGATAGAGAATGGATATCGGCTCGATAAGGATGTGTAGAAAATGTACAATAAAAGTAAAATATGATTCTCGGATCTCGGCAGGCTTCTTTCTGAAAATTTTCGAAAATCTTTGCTTCCTCTCCATCAGATTTTCAGGAACTATCCAGCAAAATGAGTGATGACAAAAGAAAAACCGTCCGCATCAGCGCATCCTCCTGCACACGTGCACCTTCCGCAAAATAGGCGATTAAGACTCGCACGAGCGCAACGCCTGTGTCGCCGTAGAGTGTAAACATGTTTTGCAGCCCTCTGTCGATAGTACTAGCCAAGGACATTGTACTTCGCATAACAATTACCATAAGGCCAAATGTATCCATCGCGTGGAAGTTGGCTGCAGACGATATTGAAATTTATATTAAAATACACTGCATTTTAGATAGATTATACAGTCGAGCAATAAATTCAAGGAGCACCAGTTTCATTCTCACGAGGCGTAAATAAGTCGTTACCGTGAATGAGCGAGATACCAGCTCACGAACGTTCCAGAAACTTCGATTTCCACTTCCGCTCATTCTCGTTTAGTATATTCGTGACAACTTTAATCGGGAAAATATTGCATAGTAAATATTATATGTCATACATTGTATAAAAAATGTGGCGAGCGAAGTTGGAACAGAATGGGTCACTCCATTCTAAATCGTTCGGGAACTCAGGTGGTTCCAAAAATGTCTTTTCTTGGAGAACTTGTTTTCAGCAAGACTCAACCACGCACTCATTCGAAATTTTCAAGATTTTCAAATCATAATGGTCAGTCTATGAGCTTCTGCTCCCTTCTCGAACGAACCTACCGTAGGTGGCAAGATGGGTTGCTGAAAATTCCGTAAAAGGGGTGGGATCTAACGAACTCCGACAGAAACTCATGTGTGCAGTCAAATCTCTTCGGATCGCATATCAGCAGAACTGTGGGTTTATTTTTCAAATCTAGTCTGAATAGGAAAAGAGGCTCCGCTGGTGATCCAGAGTTTTTCTGGACTCATTCCTGAAGCGTGAGGATGAATGCTTTTCCAGAAAGTTACGAAGGATTTCGGGATCTTAAGTTATTTAAAGAACTACACGGTCTAGTAGCTTAGAGAATCTGATGCCTGCTTCTACATAGCGAGCGCAAAGATGGGGAAATCTTGGCTCTTCCGTTACTTGTAAGCTGACGTCATTATGAGTGCTATGGAAACAGAACGGGGACCTAGAGGTCACTTCTGTACAGGGTGCGCACAAATTACTGGCGCGTGGTTTTTTAAAGGCAGGGATCCACCTCATTTTCGTAGTGCAGCTAACAGCAGATTCTGCATCTACTCGGCGCGATGGTTCCAACAGTATACATAAATTGTCTCAGAATGGTCTACAAACCCGTCTTCCAGGACGGGGTCTGTGACAGTTTGCCAACCCGAGTTGACATGTGAAGCAGTTGATCTTATCGATTGGACACGCCAAGACTCGTTGACCGACGCGGCAGCCGTGGCAGGCAGCCAGCACAGCTTGGAGCGATCCGCCTCCGGGCTCCAAATTTTTATCCAGTTCGAGCCTTTCAAAAATGGGGATTTCGTCGCTTGTGTGCCTGTTGATGTACATCTCAGGGATCAACATGATGAGAAGGTCTAGGATATGTTGGTAAATCCAACAGGCAGAACGAGGTGACCCTCTGCCTTTAAGCTCCAATCACTGGTGATAGAGCGAATTCACAGGTCATGTTGCGTGTATGTTTGCAATTTCTATCGTAAACAACAGCAAATTTTCTAACAGACCCCTTTCCTGGTCTGTAAGGACTAAGGGAAGCTTTCAGCACAGACTGCCCTGGACACGTAGGTATTATTTCACCAGATTTTTTTCAAGATTCTTCAGAGATGAATTTCAAGCAAACTATTTGTATCTATTTAGCAGTGGCGGACGCAGAAAGTGGGCGGGAGGGGGGGGCGTGGGAAGAAAAGTGGGGTCTCCGCCGTTTTGGGGACCCAGACGGAAAATAAAATTAATAATAATATTAATTATAATAATAAACAATAAATAAAAAATATATTAAAAATAATAATAAAAATAAACAATTAAAAATAAACTAACACAAGATTTTTATTTGTATTGTAAAGTAATTTCGAAAATTTGGCGACCCATTCTCGGGGGGGGGGCCCCCCGCCCCCCCCCCCTGCGTCCGCCACTGCTATTTAGTAGTACAGACCTTGCCCACTAAAATATCTAAAGTGGAGCTCATAGGAATGTAAATGAAGTTTATGACCCAATCTCTACGAGCCAAAATTCAATGAAATTACTCGAGAAAATACTTTTGAAGGAATTTTGCCTTGTAAACTGGGGCTGAACGAGTTTGCAAAAACCACCTTTTACCAGTGGAATTAGGAGTGCTCCACGGTTCCAAAACGTTTACTATACTTGCTGTTAGTGTTGATTATCAGTCTTGAGTTCGCAAAAAAAAATTTAGCAAAAACGGCCTGTTAGATAGAACGGTTGTTTTGACCATGGTAATCATTTGATGATCCGTTCCACGATGAGCGAGCTGAGGCTGAGACTCAGTCGTGACATATGATATCTGGATGGTGGGAGTCCTCTAAAGCCTACCTTAGAAAATCTTGGGAGAAAGGGAGCTCTGACAGACCCCGTGTCACCAGTGATTTGGTACCAGGGGATTTCCTGAAGCCTCTGTAGGCACAGGAAGAGGTCATTTGGGAAACCAGCTGCTGTCTACGGTAGAGATGCCTCAAGCAATTACAAGTACAACATGATTTGTGGATTCGCTCAATCCTACTTGATTGGGGCTCAAAGAACCACGCGCCAATAATTCGCACGCACCCTGCAAGTGGGGTTCGCTCGTGCACGCTCCACAATCTGCTCAAACAAGCCATAAGAGGAAGCAAGAGGATCGGACGAGGATGAGAACCGTGATACCGATCAGATGTGTGGATGCGCAGAGAGACAAAATACCCGGTTACACATGATGAGTCCGAAGTCGGATCGAGGTTTTCAACTAACTCCACGACTTACTAATACAAGAAGTCTTAATGAATAACTCCCTGACTGGTTAGCAAACACGTTGGCAACCTCAATAAAATTCAAACTCATGATCCTGTAGATGAAATACGATTAATGGCTTGTAGTTCTTCGAAATCACAGTAGAATTAGAGCATCCTGCCAATCTATCCGTAAACGTTTCAAGCATTCACGGTTTGATGTAATACCACACACGGATTACTGCTAGCCTCCTACATTCAGCACTGCCACACTCGTCGGCCCGATATTGGCGTAAAGTGAAAACGTTGCCCGTAACTACACTGCTACCGCGGCATTGGCGCCAAATTTCAATGAGCTTTTTCGCACAAGCTCGTTTTCGCGCATAAACCTACAAATGTATTGTGAACTGCATTTTGTAGGAAATTCTGTTAATTTGAACTAGTTCTCCTCACTACAACCTACATCCAAGTAGATCTGTGTTGTTTTCTTGGACGACATTGTTTGCATTGGCTGTTGTTAATGTGTATATTATACTTGCAAAAACTTTCTAAGTGTAAAAGTTTTTTATTTTTATTTTGGAGGAACGACTCAATTGCTAGTATTTCTCTTCACTCTGCCGCGGAAGTTGCATAACATACATCTATACATGTCGCTGCTATAATATTTGCGTTGTTCATAGATGAGCTGCGGGTTTGTTATTTCGACTGAGATTTTATATTATTTTATTAGCATTTGAAGCCTGCGACAAATCCGCTTGGGCAATGGAAACGAAGGTCGCTGTTGACGACAAGAGGATCCCATTCGGCGTCGGATACGCAAAGTCATCTCGAGCTTTTTGCAAAGGATGCAAAAGTACTATCGGCGAGGTTTGTTTACATCTACAACTGGAATCTTACAAGTACTAGGCGGAGGTTTCCATAAATGAGACGTTTTTGCATCTATTCCGCTCAATGGATTCCATTCAGGATAGTCTTCGTATGTCGGTCCGTGAGCCTAGCAGGTTTTTCGATGGTATGCAGGACAACTGGTACGTGTTTTGTTTTCGTTGTACAATGAAATCACAGAGTCACCAAGCATTTAGCACTAACATTGTGGGATTACATTGTTACATTTAACCGTGGTTTTTTGAAACGTTTGTAAATAGATTTGATAGGATGCGCTGATCCTTTTGAAGAGTAATAAGCAATTGGCCATATTTTATCTACGAAATCATGGGTTTGAAGTTTACGAAGTTGCCAACGTGTTTGCTAACCAACACCGGAGTTATTCATTGAGACTTTCAAATGAACAAAACGTAAAACACTTGGAAACCTCGGTTCGACTTTGTTTGGCCGAACTCCTCCTCAGTAGGCTTGAATGAATGGATATTCTCATACTTATAATATTATTGGTTCACTGATTTGCCAAGAAGATGAATCAGTTCTCTTTCTTAATGATGCAATGATAAATTCATTCCATTGTCTGCACTCTTAAGGTTCCACTACACATGTTTTTGGAAAAGACTGAAACCAGGCAAGACAGAGATCAATGAACGATCGATTCGTGGCATGGATATGCTAAAGTGGGATGATCAGGTGACTCTCTTGAAATTTTGCGTAAAAATTGTGCAGGCTATCCTTACTTATTTTAGGAGAAAATCCGCGAAAAGATACAAGCCTTCATGAACTATAGCAGTGGTGGACCAGTGATGGAATCCTCATTTTCGACTGTGAAGGTGGAATATGCCAAAACTAACAGGTTGCGCATTCTTTGTTGCTATCGCGTTGTCCACCTTGTCCAGTTTCCTATAAACTGCGTAGCGTAGTTCAAACTCAAGATGTAGTGGCTTCTTGCGCACAAACCACTTTGTCATTGTGTTTTCCTCTCGTACTACTTCGTTTTCCTCTCGTACTACTTCACGACTGCGGATTTGATTTGAAACTTTCTAGTTGATTTTCACTTCACCGGTGACCATGTGCGGCAATGGGCTAGAGAGTAGTATTTTTTTCACTTCTTTCAGAGGGAAGTGTTCGCGCTGCAAGGAGATCATCCCTCAGAAACAGATTAAGTTTGGATTGCACTCCGGTTGGTATCATCAGCAGTGCCTGTTCGTCGGTAAAATTGTGTTTGGGGTATGTTAGCTGTGTTGCAAGCCTTTGAATACTTCAACTAAGGATACTATTACAGGGGCATATTGATGAAATGAATGGCTTCTGCTACCTGACAGAAGAGGATCAGGAAAAGTTGATGGAAGAATTGAAAAACTTCACAGTACCATATCTGTAAGTGTCGATTAAGATCGATTAAAGTTGATTTTATTAGAATCTTTAGCACATTGGTACCTTCTTTAGAGATGCTGAAGATGAAGGCATGGAGGAAGGCGCCGGTGATGGTAAGGAGAATGTCAAAGAGGGCAAAAAGTTAGCCAATTCAGTTAATATTACTGATGTTGCATTCCATCCGCTATGTTCTAAGATCTTTGCAGATTCCTCCTTTTTTTCAGGAGACAGTGTGAATCGGATCGTGGCGACGAAGCTCCATCGAAGAAGCAACGCAAGGATTCTAGCGGCACTTCAAACACGGAACTACTCAAGGTTAGTGGAATTGTAGCCATTTATTGATTCGCGGCGTATAGTGATTAGAATGATCTGATTGTTTGTTCTGGTTCAGAAACAATCCAATCTATTGTGGGAATTGCAACGGGATGTCAAAGCTAACCTAAGCAAGAGCGAAATGGTGGAGTTGCTCACAAGAAATCATCAGAAACCGCATAAGAAGACCGAGAAAGTAAAAAAAATTCTGATTATGAGAGACCACGAAGTACTAACCCATCTCGTTCAGATGATAGATCTCGTTGTTGACTGCATTTTGTTTGGCAGGTGTTTGCCATGCCCAAAATGTGGAGGGCAGCTCATTTATAGGTTCGTCGCCTTCTCAACTTTAAGATTTTGGGGATTCTGTTACTGTTTATGTAATTTTATTGCTTTTGGAAGGCTACCGCAAAAAATGCCTCCTTGTCGTTATGATTTCCTCACCTTCAGTACATCTTCGAGATCCTATAGATGCGATGGACAGATTTCCGAGTATACGAAATGCACATATCATGACCAGAATCCGCAGCGTGAGAAGTTCGTAATTCCGAAAGAGATGATGGCGGAAAACAAGTATCTCAAGAAGTTGAAAGTTAATGTTAGTAACTTACAAATCAATGTATTGATTTGTTTATTGTCTTATAGTAGCTTTTTACTTTTCTGTTTCAGCTCTTGGAGAAGCGAGTTTACAATGAAGCTGTAGCAAATCAGACCATCGTTGGGTAAGCGATTTTCCCTTTTCTCGCGTTAACGGCTCTAACGAGGCTGGAATCTAGCACAATCATGTAATCATTTGATACTTCGCTATGTTTCAGTCAGTCTGATCAGTTCAAATACCTTGGATCGCGCGGCATGACCTCATCCGAGGAGAAGGGAGATGTAGATGGAAAGAGCATTGGAGGTTGGGCTGCATTATTTTCTTTTTAGCTGCTTTTGAAGAAGTTGTTGATATTGTAGTCTAAAATGAAATCGAAAATTCCAGTTGGATCAGGAATGTCAAGGCAATTAGTGAAAGGTGGTACCATTGTCGACCAGGAGTGCGAATACGCGGATGTTTCCCATGTTCACCGCAGCAAAAATGGTAGGAAATAGAGAGACAGAGCCTACATATTTTGTAGTTCACCCAAGTCCATTCTTTATTCTCTTACTCTATGTATTTTTTTTTCATCTTCCTCACTTTCCCCAGTTCACCATTGAGGATATTTCCAGGTGTGTTGTACTCAGTGGTTCTTGGAAGTGTCGACATGGAAACGAACAGAAATTCCTACTACAAGCTACAGCTTCTGAAGCACGACCACAAGCCAACGTAGGTTTTCTTTTTTGTTATTTCTGTGGGAATCTAGCTATTTTAGCGAGTGTTTAGATTCTATCTATTCCGTTCTTGGGGTCGTGTTGGGACAGTGATTGGCGGCACAAGAACAGAAACGTTCCGGAACGAGGAAAACGCTGTAGAAGCCTTCGAACAGTGGGTTCCGTTGAACATTCATGTTTACAGTCAAATCTAGAGTCAGCAAAATAGCGGCTGAATTTTCGACTTTTCACAGGATAAGCTTTCATCGGTTTCGTACCATAGAAGTATTTTAAGTGATCTACAACAGTATCATTTTAGCTGTTTCGCTTAAATTGGACCGTTTAGGAAGTCTTGGAACGGCTTCAGAACTAGAATTATAAGCGAACATTTAGGCTATTTTCGGAGAAATCTGGCAACGAATGGGCGAACAAAGACAATTTCAAGAAATTACCTGGTCGTATGGATTTGGTCGATACCGATTTCACAGCTGTGGTGAATCTTTTGAGATGTCTGTTCAGAACTTCTCCTGGAACTTTTTTTTTCAAGGAGGAACAGGAAGAGCCAGCTATCAAACCTGGTTCGCTAAGCAAACTAAATCCTTCTATCAAAGACATCCTCCTTATGATCTTCGATATGGAACAAATGAAGACACAAATGCTTGGTTTTCAAGTGAGCTTTTTGGAGGCGATTTCACCTGCCTTTTCGTAATGCATTTGTTTTAGCTCGATCTGGACAAAATGCCACTTGGGAAACTCTCCAGGAAGCAGATAACCAACGCCTATTCGGTGCTCACTGAATTGCAAACGGTTCGTTTTTGTACTTCTTGTGAAAGTTCCTTAGCACTCCGAGATCTGCCTCTTTGTATTGTTTCATGTGTAGGATGGATTTATAAGTGGTAAATTTCGTTGGCTCTTTTTTACTGTTGAAAATTATTTCCGGTAATATGAAGATTACAGATGATGGAAAAGAATTTGGACACGGACAAAATTCTCGATGCTACCAACCGATTCTACACGTTGATTCCTCACAATTTTGGAATGAACAAACCAACGCTACTTGATAGCACCGACTTAATCAAGGTTTGAGTCTTTAGGTTTGTATGGCTGAAAATGTTGAGCACTGCAAATCCTCTTCTCTCTTTCAGCAAAAATGTGCGATGTTGGATTCACTGCTCGAGATCCAAGTCGCATACCAAGTTATCAAGGATGAAGTCAAGGAAGAAGGCTCAGAAGAACGCGATCCTGTGGATATGCATTACGAGAGGCTCAATTGCAAAATGGAGGTGGGCTAAAGAATGTTTATTGAATTATTGTTATATCAATAGAATCATTAAATACATATCTAGGTTGTCGACCATGACTCGCCCGAGTTCAACACTATCAAGACATACATGGCAAATACTCATGGAGCCACACATACCATGTTCGATCTGGAGATTGTTGATGTAATTTTTGGCTTTTTTTCCATTCTGATCTTGTCTAAATGTTTCCATCTGGTCCTTTTTATGTGTCCCACATTGTAGGTCATTCGCGTTGATCGTGCTGATGAGGACAAGAAGTTCAAAGCTGACCTCGGAAACCGTATGCTTCTGTGGCATGGTTCGGGAACAGCCAACTATGGAGGAATTCTTTCTCAGGGTCTTCGTATTGCACCACCAGAAGCGCCTGTGGTAAGATTTTTAAAGCGCTTTGGGAGATGTGCTATGTCATAGCGCAAATATTAGTTGGCTTGTAGAAAGGGGGAAAAGATCCTTTTACTCACCTACCCTAAGCAAGAAACGTGTAAGAGTTCATTTCAGACCGGTTACATGTTTGGTAAAGGTGTATACTTCGCCGACATGGCCTCAAAGTCCGCCAACTACTGTAAGGTTAGTTATCGCGAACCGGTTTCACAATCTGTACGCAGTGAAATCCGTCAAATCCTTTTTAGGTAGTCACAGATGGTGCCGATGGATTGCTATTGCTATGTGATGTTGCACTGGGTAAAGTTAAACCTGAACTGAATGCTAAAGAGTACACTTTGAAGAAGCTTCGAGGTTTCAATAGTGTGCAAGGTGTGCAATATCGCTTAACGACTTCTGGTAGCTACTAAGATTTTGATTTTGCAAAGATTCATTTGCTTTGCAGTTCTATACGTCCATGATAAGGAAAGTGTACTAGTTTTTCATAGATCCTTAGCTATTTTTGCTGTTAAGGACTTGGAAAAACCGAACCCAACCCCAGTGAAGCCATCAAGTCGGAGGAAGGATACACCATTCCACTTGGAAAACCTGTGGATGCCAATCAGGACAAAGACTGTTCACTGCTTTACAATGAGTACGTTTTTTTCTTTTTCCCTATCCTTTAGGAATCTGCACGCATCAAATTCTGTCAAAGTATAATACTAACTATTTCAAATATACTATTAATTATTTCAGATACATTGTTTATGACGTGAATCAGATCAAACTCAAATACCTTGTGAGGACCAAGTTCAAGATGAACCTATTCTAAATGGTTCACAACTACATAATTCTTTTTTTTGTTGTTATTCCTCGGTGTTGTCTCTCATACTTTAAGTTTGGAAGTTTTGACCTTCTAGCTAACCTACTCATGCTTTTATTGTAAAAAGGCACTAACAATTAGACGTTCCTCTTATTTTTCCTGTAGTTTTTCACTAACTTGTTTACATTCTTGTGTTATTGTTACGACGTTTTGACTTACTGTTACGACGTTTTGCTCTACATTCGCCGGTCATACATTTTCGATAATATCGCTATCTTTGCAGAATACTTTTTCTGTCATGTAGATTCGATATGTAGTTGATGATCTCTTACTGGTTTAATCTTGCCTCGGGCTATGTGTAATTTCATACGAGTCCGTGGTATTCTCACGTTCCCATCCGTTATCCATGTATCTCAGTGAAAAACTAACATTCATTTTGCATGTTTTGTAGCATTAGTTCATGTATGTAGTAAATGGAAAAATGTCATGTTGACATTGAAGAGTGCATAGGATTAAAGGCAGGATTGGCGAACTGGATCAAAAAACAAAGGTGTGGAGGGACCTATCCTTTGGTGGTAACTGTAAGATTTACCCGCAGTTCTATGCACAGGTGCTCGCAAGGAGCTACCAAAACAGGAATGACTCTGGAAGGAGGTCATAGTGAGATACTCCCTTCTGTTCTGGACGATAGCGACACAAAGGCATAAACGAACAGACATTTGGGAATTTTGATTGGTCCTGATGCAGAGATCAGGACAAAAGGATTGGTGAAACTGATTAAAAAAAAACAATAGATGTTGTGCTTGGAGGTTCCATAAAGTTTTAGGCTAGGGTGATGCGCGTGCAGAGTTTTTACGAAGATTTTTCCCTGTTTTCCAGAGAACTTGCGGTTATTTAGACTACAAATAAAGAAGAAATTACGATTTCAGTGAATTCGATGGGTTCCACTCTGGATGTCAACTAGCCCTAAAGGAGGTAATACATCAAATATCTCACAAAAGGTAATGTCTTACCACCAAACACTACCAGAAATCTAGTTGCTGAAGAGACTAGATGCAATACTTTTGACACTTTTCACGCTAATCCTTGAGAAACTAAATAAACAGGGTCTGAGTTCAAAAGAAAATACTATAGAAGTGTATGACTCAACGGCCATAGGTCGAACGATTGCCACACATTGCGTAACCGTGGCGGCGGCCCGGCAAACGCGGTTTCCAATCGCACTCGGAATCGATATTCCCTCCAACGGCGCACTTTCGCTAAGGAGTTTCATATGTGTTCCTCTGAATTCTTTCCCTCTTTAACCTTCGCTTCACCTCGCGGCTTTTCACAACACCAAGAAAATACCTGAATTGTGATTTCTCGTGAAATTTTATTGGTTCTCCTCTGAATCAGAACATGTGCAGTAATTCTATGTAGAAGCAATGAGCCTATTTCTGTAGTAATGATCTGTTCAGAAAGCGGCATTCCGTATAGGTGTGATAGGTAAGGTAATTGCACTTTTAGTACAGAAATTGAATTTGGAGCAGAATTTGGTACTAGGGCGCGTAATCATAATGACGTCCGTTGACTACTGTAGAAGTGCGTGAGGGGGCGGGAATTGCGAGGAATTGGTTCTACCTGAGAATCAGGCGTGAGGTCAGCTGTGATAAAGAGGCCCTGTTTATGAAGATCGTCATGATTTTTCTTCGTATCCGAACAGTGTTGTACTACCTAAAGTTTCCATCAAATTTTCCACTAATAATTGTATTTGGAGAGATTGGCATTGATTTTGACACTCTTTTGACTCGCTCTAGTTCCAATCTCAAAACTAGACTACATCAGTTTAGGCTTGTGGTCGATACGGCTGGTAGAAACAGTTTCATGATGCTTTCTCAGGGCGAAATGCTAGAATATAAAGCAATCTACCTTTCTGGTTATACGGTCTTTGTAGACTGCCTCCTTCAGTGACAAATTGGATAGATTGCTATATCGCTTAAGGGGGAGGGAGGTTCCAAAATAGGTAAAATGAATTTGCTTATGGCAGCGAAGAACTTTTGCTCAGACGAGGCGTATCTACATATTTGTTCATCGCTCATTCATCGCATCGTTATTGCATTTATTTGCACAAGATAACGTTCTTTTTTATAATTATGCAAATATTTGGACGTGGAAAAATGTACACTGGTGTAGAATTTACGATTTCATATCTCTACAGTGGGTCTTTGAGGAATTGATGTCATAAGGTTGGATTTTCGTAGGTAGCCAAATATTTTCGCAGCAGAAACTAAGCAAAAGCTTTATATTTTCCCAGCGGAAACTAAGCAAACTCTGAAGGATTGCATGGAATCAAACTGAAACGCACAGCACCCATTACAAAATAATCATTTGTGGAAGCCACACCCATCAGTGGCGGACGCAGGGGATTTTCGAAATTAATTTACAATACAAATGAAAATCTTGAATGTAGTTCATTTTTAATTCTTTATTTTTAATATAATTTCTAATATAATTTTTATTAATTATTTACTATTATAATTAATGCTTTTATTAATTTTATTTGCCGTCTGGGTCCCCAAAACCGCGGAGACCCCACTTTTTTCCCACGTCCCCCCCACCCTCCCGCCCACTTTCTGCGTCCGCCACTGACACCCATAGCCTTTTCTAGAGAAGTGGTTTAATTGGGGAGAGGATGTTATGAGCGCGATTATGGCAGATCATTCATTCTTCGGATCAGTTCCATGGATTTTATGCACTAGAATTAGGACAAGAATTAATAAATGAAGAATAAACATGAGAAAATGAGAAGCGAAACAAATGCATTGATAGGTGGATAATAAATAAATGAATAATTGAAAAAATAAAAAAAGGCTGATGTATCATATTTGTAATCCTTCTAAATCACCTCCCCGTTTGAACTTTAAAGCATCGGATCACTTTTATAAAAAACTCATGTAGGAGGCTTATCTGGATAAAAAATCGAAATTCTTCAGTATCCATTGTCCCCTCTGCTAACGACATGACGGAATGTCTGCCCCATAGCAACTATGGGCTAATTTAAAGGCAAGGTCCCACCTCAAAATCGTTTCTGAGATTTCAATGTAAAAAAATCTCCAAGAGCTGATGATCACAAGGGTATACGTGATTCCATGCAAGACTACTGAAAAACCTCATTTCCGGGCCCCAATTTTTAAGGAACCTTGGGCGGGACCGGGGGCGGAGCTAAGAAACCCTACGAATAATTCACTCCAGGAAGAGCACCTCCTGAAGAAATTCGTATTCTTCGTGATGGTTCCTCATCAACTCTCTAACGGAGAAGAAACTGCGCTCCATGTACGGCGATCAAGGGAGTACGTTGGGCGGGAACCTTGCCATCCCGCATTGGCTCCGGAGCCAAGGCAGAATTGCAGGACGGTGAACTCCTTTGCTATTCTTACATGGAAGACAGTTTCTATTCCGTTAAGGAGTTGACGACCCTCAGGAGCTGTGCTTCCTGGAGTGAATCATTCGGAAAGTTTCTTAGCTCCGCCCCCGACTCCGCCCACTTGCTCCTCAACATTGGGGCTCGGAAATGGGTTTTTTCAGCAGTCTTGCATGGAATCACGTATACCATTGGGATTGCCAGCTCGTGGAGATTCCTTTAACTTTGGAATCTCAAAAACGATCTTGAGGTGGAACGCTGCCTTTATGTCTCCCCATTGTACCCCTGCGATAAACCCCTGGATGCTGTAGAAGTACAGAGCTAAGTAACTCCGTGGATAGAAGTGTAGGTAGTCGTTTCATAAGGTGGTTTTTCTACTTTTTGTTGTAGGTATTTTTTGTGGTGAATGGGCCAAGACCCCACTGAAGGCAAGAATCTCCCTTTTGGTGTTGAATATGCACGTTCATCACGTGCTACATGCAAGGGATGCAAGAACAGCATTCAACAGGTATTTTTCATGATAATTTTATGAACTGTGGCCCAATTGTATTGCGACAACAAATTATTTCAGGACACTCTGCGAATGTCTGTTCGCGAGCCGAGCCGGCATTTCGACGGTCTGCAGGATAACTGGTGCATATTTATCAATTCTTTTTGTTAGTACTGTTTTCGCAGCTGTACTGCAGTTTCTGAAATGTTCATC
This sequence comes from Ancylostoma caninum, assembly GCA_037903475.1. Classification (NCBI taxonomy): domain Eukaryota; kingdom Metazoa; phylum Nematoda; class Chromadorea; order Rhabditida; family Ancylostomatidae; genus Ancylostoma; species Ancylostoma caninum. Next base: position 461,034 of record JBAJFG010000554.1, on the reverse strand, counting down.
TCCGAGACCGTTAGCATGTCCGTGAGCAGCAACATCTGAAAAATCGCAGTTTTTAGGTTCCATTTCGCTTGTTTCTGGAAGAGAATCATTCCGGGAAAGGTGGAAATAAACGAAAAATCAATCAAAGGGATCGATACTATCCGGTGGGATGATCAGGTATGCACCGCTGGAGTATAATGAATTAAATATTTAGTAAATGCTGTGAGCATGATCTACTGTATTATTCCGGTAATAGGTAGGTAATAACGGGTGTGGGACTCCGTACCTGCAAGAGAGGTGTGATCGAGTTCCGCGATTGGCCACATGGATAAACTGGCCAATCGCAGAGCTTGGTCGCAGCGCCTTTTCCAAGCTCAACACTCTGCTTCTCTTTTTTTTTGTTCAGGAAAAAATCCGCGAACAAATCGCTGGAGTTGAGAGTGGTGACCTTCTGGAGGCAAAATCGTTTTCAGCACTGAAGGTAGAGTACGCTAAGTCGAGTAGGTAAGAGCGTCCAAGACTCTCTGGTGTCCTTCCAGGCCAATTTCTTCATTTCAGAGGGAAGTGCTCCAAATGTAAATTGGCGATTGCGCAGAAGGAAATAAAATTTGCGAAGCATACGAGCTGGTTTCACCAGAAGTGCTTGTTCATTGACATGAAATACGATGTAAGGAGTCTTGGCCGAGGATGATGATTTTTTACCTGAAATTCTCTTTTTTTTCAGGGGGAGATTAAGGACATCGAGGGTTTTGGCCAGCTAACGGATGAGGATAAGCTTGCCCTGCAGGATTCTTTGAAAGAATTCCAACAGCTGAAACAGGAGTGAGTCTCGCTTCTCTGGAAACTCATGACGTCTTCAAATTGTTTTTTTTTTTCGCCAGGATTGCCGCAGAGCCAAAGAAGAAAGGGAGAAAGGGCGCAAAGTATGTTTTTTGGCGCTGCAGAGAATTTTATTCACTTTAACTTCATCGCATTCAGAAAACGCCCCGCTGCTAAAGATGAGATGAATGGGGATGAGAACTCAGCAAAGAAAGCAAAGAATGGTACTGACGACGCGAATAAGAAAGCTCTTAAGGTGTGGATCAGGTTTGGGGACGCCGTCACATCTATTCCGTCCATGGGCTTTTGCTCTAAGTTATCTACAGTCCTCCTGGAAAAGGTAGACGGATTCCGTAGCTGCAGAAACGCGTCTATCTTTTCGCCGAGGACTGTACATAGACAAAACCTGGAGAATTCCAAACGATTACATGTATTATATTTTTGGTTTGCATTACATATGTTATATATATATATATATATATTAATTTGCATCAAAAACATGTTCTACGTACTTGTAGGGTAATATATGACTCCTCCAGGATATAAAAGCACCTGACTAAAAAAACTCCCAAAGCAGAAAAAAATTGGAAGCGAAAGTTGTAGAAACGACATTGAAACCTGGAAAAAATGTTCCACCGACAGGATTGGAATAACGGGATTGCGAGAAATTTCAATATTTATCCGGGGGCCGCATGCATAGTTAGGATTACTCAGGGTGAACGTGGTAAGACCTCGCAAACTTTCCATCGTTAACTCTGGCGTCAACACGTTGCCCCTGATAAATCTCATTGGTGGATCTATTTAGGCCAAGGAAGTAGGTTCTATTTTACTAACTTGTTAGAATGACACATTTCGAGGTTCCATAACTCCCTGTATGTTGAAGTATTGCGAGTTCTGTGTATAATACACATAGTATGCTTAGCGTAGGTTCTAAAAAGTTAAGAAGCAGTCTAGGAGTAAAAAAAATTCAAAAGAAAGAAATAAGTGAGAATAATAATGCACTCGTTCTGAGCGTAAGGATTCTAATGGAAAATTTGATTTTGAAATTGGCCTGACATTCAAGACGTGATTACCATAAGGTTGTCCCAAAAATAACGGCTGCAACCAAGTAATGACGTTGTGGAAGTTATTACTTCCATTATTCATACCTCCATCATTTCGTTATATTTCCTATTTGGAAGAAATATCGGAAGTCTGAGCTGAGTTATGCAAACGCATAAACACCTCGAAAATGGCCATTATTTTTGAGACAATCTAACATATCTGTCTTCACACAGACGCACTCAGGCCCTAAGTGAGCTAGATGAGACGGAAAGTTTAAAAAGATCATTTGAACTTTTACTTCACTCCTGAACTGCTTGATTTTTTTTCACTCGAATCTCTTCTTCCAGCCACTACAGGCTTCATTTAATGCCCTCCTAGCCAGCCGAGTTCACTTCTACGAAAAAGAAAATCAGTGGGAGTAGAATTGAGAAGCGCCAGTCTTTCATGCAATAAATGCGCTTTCGTCCCTTCATTTGCATATTTTCAGAAGCAAGCCGATATCATGTGGCAGCTACGTGAGGGTTTCAAGCAGAACGTTTCAAAGCAGTTGATGGAGGACTTGTTGTCTGACAATGAACAGCATATCCCAGCCGGCGAAAAGAATGTACGAGTCATCAATGGCGGGATTCATCAAAGTTCCCGAGAACATCGTCATCTACTCACTCTTCTGAAATGTGTTCTGCATGCAAATGCTCATGCTCTGTTCGAGGGACTCGTCTGAGACAACTGTGATAATTTGCTGCAGAAATAACGACATATATAAGTTTTTGCTCAAGAAAACAGTCCCGGAACGGACCTGAACCTGAGAAACTTGAAAGGGCGGGTAGTTGAAAATCTTTTCGGGATGCTACGTGAATCTCGCCGCGGAATTCTGTAATTTTCCAGCGGTAAAACTCATTTCTCATGAAATCTCAGGTGCTAGAGCTTCTTGTGGACTGTGCCGTGTTTGGCAGTTGCGCTCCTTGCCCAAAATGTGGGGGACAACTCTTGTTCAAGTAAGGTCATTCAGTACAGGTGTCATCATAGTATTTTTTTGAGTATGCCAACGGTTCAGGTCTTTTCAGCTCATCACTGAGGACATACGAATGTGATGGACAGCTCTCAGAATATACCAAATGCACCTACAAGAATGAGAATCCAGAGCGAAGAAAGTTTGTGATTCCGAAGATTTATAAGGGAAATGACTATCTGAAGAAGCTGAAAGTAAATGTGGGTTATGATTTCACATGAGAACGTTTGAAGGTCCGGGAAGGACCCTCCTTCTTGATTTTTGTTTTCAGTTGCTGCCAAAACGCACTTACAATGAGGCTTTGGCTAAAGAGACTGTAGTCGGGTAGGCTTTTCGCACATTCCTGAATTATCCATAATTGGATGAGAATCACTTTTGTGGGAAAAAATTCAATTCTAGACACTCCGACAAGTTCAAAAGATTTGGTTCCCGAGGAGACACTACAAGCGAAGAAGGAATCGATGGAAAATGTTTGGGAGGTTGGTTTGATTGTTCAGGCAGTGGCGGGCTCGACATGAGAGAGTGGGTCGGGGGGCGGGGGGGGGGTAAGAAAGACTGGGGTCGTATATTCGGGGACTTGACGGCCAGAACTTCGACCAAAAGTCAAATGTTTTTGAATCATTTCAGTTTCTTCTTTTTAATTACTCTTAGACTAGACGGTGAACCCGGCTTCGCTCGGGGGTTCAATTTCTCCCGGCCATTCAAAGCTGATGCCAACATTTGTTGAACCAAAAAATCCTTTCAAAATGTTCATCATTTGGTGATCAGCTCAAGTGACCCTCCTTCAGCCTGCCCCCCTTCCCTCAAAAAATGGGGTGAAGTTGCTTGGCTGGTGAATAAATTCTTATTAAGTGCCTGCCTCATCCACGTTCAGCGTTTCGGAAAGTCCCAGAAGGCACGTCTTCAACAACCCGTGCGCAAGAATGTCGAAAAATCAATATAACAGATAAATCGATATTTCGGTTAAAACGGTTATCATATCCGTGTTCGGCGCATTGCGATACCCCGGTAGACATGTCTTTACCACCCAGTGGGCAAGAATAGCGAAAAATCAATAACATCATTAAATCGATATTTCGCCCAAAATGGTTGCCATATCCGTGTTCAGTGTATTGAGATGCCCCAGTAGACATGTCCTCATCGCCTCCTGGGCAAGAATGGCGAAAAATCAATAAAATCGATTAGTCGATAGTGTCATACAAAATGGTTGCCATATTCGTGTTCAGCGCATTGAGATGCCCCAGTAGACATGTCTTTACCACCCCGTGGGCAAAGATAGCGAAAAATCAGTAAAATCAATAAATCGATATTTCGCCCAAAATGGTTGTCGTATTCGTGTTCAGCACATTGAAATACCCCAGTAGGCATGTTCTCGCTAGTCCCTGGCCAAGAAGAGCGAAAAATCAATAAAATCGATATAATCGACGAGCCAATCGATAATCCCAGGTGCAAAGTACCCTATAACCTCCGCCGGCCCCCGAAGAACCTACATGCAAAATTTGGTCCCGATCGGTTCATCCTCCGCGATTTCTATTCCGAACATACAAACAAACAAACAAACAAACAAACAAACAAACACAAACTTTCGCTTTTATATATACAGATTTCTAGTTAATTATCTTTTAACTTTTTTGTTTTATTTCGTAAGAACTAACAACTCACGAGCTATCAGTAAATTAGTTAGACATATTACTTGGCATCAGCTACAGGGTAATGCAAATGTAGATCTCAATTCCACAAAAAAGAATATATTTGGCGTCATCCAAGCTTAATTTTATGATATTTTTACATTTATTTTTTTATTTCTGTTTTTATTTCCTGCTTCATTTCTAGTATATAGTCCTTCGCAACGGAATATTTCCAGTTAGCAAAGGATTGTCCAGAGTAATAGTCAAGGATGGCGCTGTTGTTGATCAAGAATGTGAGTATGCGGAGGTCGCCCACGTGTACAGAAGCAAAGAAGGTCTACATTTTAACTGTTACTTGAATGATGAAGTTTTCTTCTTTGGAAAAGATCTCAGTAGCTCTCGCAGGTCTGCTATATTCCGCTACTCTTGGATACGTGGATACGCAGACGAACAGAAACTCCTACTATAAAATTCAATTGCTCAAACATGACTCGAAAGAAATGTTAGTGTAGAATTTCTCTATGGAAATCATGCACCATTTGAAATTTCTCAGGTCCATTACAGTTATTACCTATTTCGTTCCTGGGGTCGAGTTGGTACCACAGTGGGAGGCAAGAAAACCGAAACGATCAGCAATGATTCTGCAATAGGTGCTTTTGAACGGTAGGGTTTTTTTGTTTTTTTTTGTTTCATTTTTAGTTTTATTATATGATCTATCTTTGTTTTTTGTTCCTGTGATTTTTTGTTGAAGATCCACACTGATTTCATGCTTAATCCAAGAGAGTGTGATTTTTAGGCTTTTCCACGAAAAAACTGGAAACGCATGGAAGCGCAAGGATTATTTCACTAAGCAGCCGGGCCTCATGGATTTGATCGAGACCGATTTCACAGAGATTGTACGCTATCGAAAAGTTTCACGTCTCATCCGGAATCAGGCAAAAGAGAGACATCGAATTTTAGTGAAACTTGTTTAGGAAGACGTTAAGACGTCAGATATTACTCCTGGTTCTAAGACGACCCTAGATCCACCAATCAAAGATATTATCCTAATGATCTTCGATAAGGAGCAACTAAAAAAGACAATGCTTGGTTTTCAAGTGAGTGCGCCATCAGCAATGTTTGCTTTTTTGTGTTCTTGCCTAATTTGTTTGTTACAGCTTGATCTCGATAAGATGCCTCTGGGAAAACTCTCAAAGAAGCAAATCATGAACGCTTACTCGGTGCTCACGGAGCTGCAGCAGGTAGGTCTTTGCTTGTTTTTGCACTCACACTAGTCCGTAGAATGGGAGTCATGAAGAAGTCATGAGGGAAACGAACATAGAGAAATTCAAGATAAACTATTATAATAATGAGATGTAAAACAGGAGCAATGAGGTTCATATGTAGCTATTTTTCAACGTAGGCGAAACTTCGCAAGGAACTCCAGACAGATTTTTTTTCGTGTACATCTGCCATATGTATTCAGATTTGTTAAAATAAGTATCGTCTAATCTTTTTCGGAGTTTTTACACTAGAAGAATCTATGGGACCTTTTGATCACAATAGAGTACTCATTTCCGTGGAAAACTAACCAAACACTCTATTTCGAGATTCCGAGCCCCAATTTCGAGGAGCCTGTGGGTGGAACAAAGCCTAGACCACGGAGTTCTCGCGTCATATAGGCCTTCGCTAGTCACGCATGGAGCGCACTTCCTATCCTGTCAGTAAACAGGATAGGAAGTGCGCTCCATGAGTGACTACCAAAGGCCTATATGATGCGAGAATATCGAGGGGATGACGGATTCTAATGAAGACTACGGAATTATTCCGCGAGATGCGCTTCTGCATTATCTATTCTTTAAGATGATGTCAAAAGAGGCCGATCCAGACAAAGTGCTCGACGCTACGAACAGATTTTACACACTCATCCCTCACAGTTTCGGAATGGACACTCCTCCGCTCTTAAATACTCCCGAGATTATAAAAGTGAGTTAACAATCCAGATTGTCGCATCGTTTTCCAGCCATAGCATTTTTTCCAGGAAAAATGTGGAATGCTGGATTCTCTGCTTGAAATTCAAATAGCATATGAAGTGATCAAAGACGAAAGATTGAATGCGGATGGTGAACGTGACCCTGTAGATGTACACTATGAGAAGCTCAAGTGCAAGATGGAGGTAATTACTGCCTCATAAGTCTATTAAGATAAAAAATAAATAGAAAAGATAGGACCAGTTAAATAATATGTATTGTAGTAACTACGATTATGGTAAGTAATATTTTATTTTTCCATGAACTTAATCGTCACAGGTGGTCGACCGAAGATCGTCAGAATTCAACACTATCAGAACCTATATGGCAAACACTCATGGAAAAACGCACAACTGGTACAAGCTGGAAATAGTCGATGTAAATCCTTTGCTTTTTTCCGAAAAAAGCGACTGTTTTGCAGTGTTATTCTTCTTTTTCTCTTTTATTTTTATGCCTTTTTAATAACTTGCGATAAACTACAAAAAAATCCCTTTCCAGTTGATTCGAGTGGATAGAGAGGGAGAACAAGAAAAGTTCAAAAGCGACATTGGAAATCGCCGACTTCTATGGCACGGATCTATGACCACGAACTACGGCGGAATTCTATCACAAGGCTTGCGAATCGCTCCTCCAGAAGCACCTGTGGTAAGAACAAAATTCATTCAGAGAAAGCCACGTCTTCTGTTTTTGCACAAGATGCACTTTTCTGATGCTTGTGCATCAAAGAATTCTATGGAAAAAACGTTGAAAGATTTGGCAAAAAAAGTGAAAAAAAAACTTACCAGAAAAGGTAAAGATAGGGAGAAAACGAAGAAATGAAGTAATTGCCCTCGTAATGAATAAATTGCGTTTGATGGCACTGCGGATAAAGAGGTCATGCTCGTTTACTAAACTGAGGAAAACTAAGAAAGTTGGGATATTCTGGATGCATCCTGGTGTATATCTCCTATTTCAGACAGGTTACATGTTCGGCAAAGGCGTCTATTTTGCGGATATGGTGTCCAAATCAGCTAACTACTGTCGGGTGAATCAGAATCAACAAGTTTGCATGCACGTTTTGTTGTTTTCTTTGAAAAAAAAAACTTATTTAAGGTCGGACAAGGCGAGGATGGGTTAATGCTTTTGTGCGATGTCGCGCTTGGCAAAGTCAAACCAGAAGTTAATGCTGCTATGCATTCACTGGAAACCATTGAAGGCTACAACAGTGTCCAAGGTACTACCGTCTACAATAAATTCTTGATTTTTCTTGCTGAAAATGAAAAACGAAATTCAGGGCTTGGATCGACAGAGCCAAATCCAAACAAATTGGTTAAAACAGTGGATGGCTATGCTATTCACATGGGAAAGCCGGTCGATGCTCATCAGGACAAGAATTGTACTCTGTACTATAATGAGTGAGTGTCTATTGTTGACGCTGCTGCTATACTTCTCAAATGGCTTCGATTGCAACGGCCGCGGCAACAAAGTTTTTCATACATATCGATTGTGGGCGGAGCGCCTCTAACCTTGCCACACGGTAATCAATCGATACGTATCAAAAGAAGTGTCGCTGCGGTGGCAGCGACTGGAACTGCTATACTTTCGGTGGGGTAGCGTGCGACTTTATCGTGCACTAAGCATTGTAAAGCTGTTTTAGGTTTATCGTCTACGACGTTGACCAAATAAGGATGCGATATTTGGTTCGTGTACGGTTCAAAGAGAATAACAAGTACTACTGAATCTCACAGTATGAACAATGCAACCCTGATCCGAATATTTGCTTTTCATTCGAACTCATCGTTGAATAAATGTAAATTTAAGAGTAAGAACATGCCCCTACCGTAAGACAGCTGTAAAGACTACATCTTTTATTGTAAAATGCAGACGAATGGTACGTAGAGCGTTATACCTGGCGGGGAGCGTGGCCCGACACCTGTGATTAGCCGAGCCTTCCCCTTCTTCCCGCCTCAAAAATCAGACCTCGTACGCTGACGACGCAAAATTACACAATTAGCATGGCGCAATCATCATGTATTGCGTAATTTTGCGTTGTTGTCGCGCGGGATATGACTTTTGGAGAGGAAGGAGGGGCAACGCTTGGCCAATCGCAGCTGTCGGCCCCGCCCCCGTCTGCAATAACGCTCTAAACCCAGGCGAATGCGATTTTTGTTGTTTGACAGCACCCATGCTGTTTGAACGGATGTGTGTTTGTTGTGTGAAGCACAAAGATAAGTCATAGCGGATGCGTGCGCTCGTAGCGCGCGCGACAATATGATGAAGTATAGGCACAAACGCACCCTGACGCACCATAGACGCAGGTGAGACATATGCGTTCGCGGGCGGAGCGTTGGCGGCCATCGCATCACGCTTTTGATGTAAAATTATAAATAAACGAACTAAATAAATTAAATAATACATAAATAAGTGTATTCACCGCCAATCATAGAAACTCCCACAAACTTCCCTCGCTACACTTTCCTTGCGTGTGTCTAGAGTGCGTCTGACGCACGCACGCATCCACATCGAATTATCCTTAACCCTGTGAAAGTTCTTGGAATTTTGATATCCATTGTCACTATTTATAACAACTCAAACATTATTCTTACGCGTTTCTAATGCCTTCACACAACGACAGAATTTCTGTGGTCCTTTGAATTTTTCCACCATTAAAGTGAGTCCATCTTTTTATAAGCAGAGGTGATATATCAATGCGATTAGAATGATTCCTTAAACTCTTGAAAAATGGAATCTATAGATATTGTTACCGAAATGGTGTAAGTAGAAGTAATGGGAACTGGTGATGCAGCTTCACGTGTCTCTGTTGCCCGGCTACACAAATCCACTGAACCGAAGTCATATTTTTCCAGAAGCACAATATTCCAAGCACGCATTCTTACTTGTCATTTATTATGGCGGAGATTGTCTTTCACCCCGCATAATTTACATAGATGTTAAATTGGAAATTGAGCCGGCCAAGGGAGCACCTCAAAAACGGGAGGAAATTTGGATGCGTACACAGATTGGAAGCATTCTCGGAAGAATCTTAGGGATTTTTTTTATTCTGCTTCGCATGAGTTTTTCGTAATAATGGCAGCAATGTAACTGTGTCAGCGACGAAAAAAAAGGCAAGAAACTATGTTGAAAGACGTGTTTAAGTGACCAGGCAAATTTCATGAAGATTTAAATTTCATGTACATCTGAACCAATCTCGTTGTAGTTACTAACTATCCATTCTTTCCTATGGATTTATATTGTACGGACGAAGTTTCCGAGACTACATATGAAAAGGTTTCTAGAAATTTGCCTAACATTCAGAGCATTGTAATTCTATTATTTATATTTGTAATTGTAATTATAATTGTAATATAACTGGTAAGAACTGGAACTTAACAAAGAAAATCTTCCGCGAGCATTCTCTGGACAAATCCTCACGTGCTCACACCAGCGGAAATTTTCACGTCAAATAATCCAAAAAGGCCATTCTGACCAGCTGGAAGAAAATCTAGACTCGAACCTCACCCAAAACCTTTTTACCGGTATGGCGAAGGAGCCTCTGAAGTGACAACAAATGCGTTAGGGCACACCTACGTATTACAGATACACTATTTGTGGTTGTATTCTTTTTATGATCCTTAAGCATAGCTCCTTCTCCACAAAAAATGTTTCGTGTCGGCGATGCTAAGCGGAAGTAAGCGCTAGGAGGTTATCTTACAATATGGATTGAACGGAAATCGAATCTGGACGATTGAATTAGGATGGAGCGCTTTATGATAAAGTAGTGTGGTGCCCCTATACTTAATCAAGAAGCGCTCTGTAGTTCTGTCTTTCCTCATTATCTAAATCCATCCTGAGCCGGTACTCAATATGTTGAGCGTTCCGGCCAGGGACTCCCCTTCTTGCTAATCATCTTTTTTTCTCAGTAACAATGCGAAACTTCATCTTCTTCTCCTTAGCGTCTGTCTCGCCAATTTGCAGAGTCCGCTGTTGTGATCCTACTTCGTCATACAGCTCGATCTTGACTGTTATCCGATGTTACTATTACTTCCTCCATGTGCTTGCATACTGATCCTTCCATCGCTTTTTGGTGCTTCTCCAGGGCGCTTTTCAGTAATTTCCATCTCTAATGCTTAGCGAGTAGGGTGAAGGGATGGTTTTCTCATAACATGACTTTACCATTGTAACCTTTGTTTACGTAGTTTCAACTGAATGGGGCACCGTCTGCATCGTCGTTCTTATGTCTTCATTCCGCACTTTATCACGGTGTGTTGAACCCGCAAGCCCATCTGAGAATACGCATCCCTGCAGTGTTCAGCATTCTTTCATGTGCTTTCGACACTGGCTAGCAGTCACTTCCTTTCAGCAGCGCTGGTCTCGAAACAGTGTATTTTGATATATAGTGATATTTCCTTCAGCATTCTCGAGCATCTTCAGTCACACAGGCGTCCCGTCAGTTCTGTCCCCATCAACTAAGCGCAGGCAATCCTTGCTCGAACTGCCACACCCACTGTTCCATCTGCACCGAAAAAACTTCCCAAGTGCTGGAATTACTTCGCTTGCGTGAACTTCCTGCTGCTCGCACCTACTAGACGTCGCTGTGCTCCTTGTTACTGCTCATGACTTCCGTTTTCTCAAGATTCAGCTTCAAGCCTGCGTCTGCTAGCGCCATCGGCCATTTCTGGATCCTGTGCTGAAGCTCTAATTTTGAACTCGCTATCAAAGCGACATCATCATCACTATCTTGTGTGCCGATGGTGACACAATGAAGAGAAACGAGCATAAGGCTCATCTTCGGCGGACACAGACTTATATTTCGAATTTCGACGTAGTTGCGTGTGCGGTGTGTTCTGTGTGCACTCTTGCTGTAAATCCTTCATACATGTCTTGGACTGCTTTTAGTATGTGCTCTGAAATGCCGCGTCAGCTCATCACTCCCCAAAGGAGTGTGCATGGTAGCCTGTCAAAAGCTTTTTCTAAGTCTTCAGATGCAATATGGCATGGCTGTTCTTTTCGCGGTACTTTTCCATCACTTGACGAGCAATAAAGACGGCATCAATTGTTCATCTCTCTGGGTTAAAACAATTTGATCCGCTGCAATTTCCACCACGTTTTTCTGCCCAAAATCTAGAAGACTCTCGTAGACCTTCAATGTATGTGCTGGGAAAATTATTTCAATAACGCTGCAAATAATATGTGATTATTCCCGGGAAGGAATCGCCCCCACTGTCTTCAATTCCACATCGATGCCTGCGTCGCTCTACTCAATCCCCTCTTTTTTCCTGTCCACAGCCACCATTCTTCATCGCATTTCTCATCTTTCCTCTGTTGCTGGGATTCTGTGCAGCCTCGACTCGCTTCTTTCACGCGAGACAGAAATCTAGCCCCTAGGGTATTGTGATGTCTTTGGCTGGCTTATTTGTCAACCCACACTTATCTGTGCCTGGTTTTTATAAAGGTTTTTAGCTTGAGAGGGAATTTTTCACAGCTCTTCTAAGGGCATGTGTCCAGTGTGCTACTACCAAGCAAAAACACATGAAAAGTTGTTATTTTTTTCTTTTGCGCTATTCCAATCTCAAGCTACCAAACTTTCCTTTAAGAAATGTTCCAGAACGAAATTAATGCCAGAATCTTGGCAATGGTGCTTCGTGTGCATATGGGATGTATGATACTTCATGCTGGCATAAAAATAATATTTTTTCTTTCCAGCCAAGTGTCTGCAGCCAAGTTGGCATAACATCTGCGCAGCTATTTTTAGATTCCTGTTTGTTTTGTTTTGTATGTTCTCCATTATATTTACTATTGGGTCTGCCCTATTTTTTCCAGTGCATTCTGGAACGTGTTTTGCATTTAAACTAAGGCAGCGGACGAAATCCCCTCCAATTATTGCTTCTGTACATCCAAGGGGAGTATTGTGCATACGCTGACTTCACTTTATTTCACCATCAGTGGATGCGTGAAGTTCACTTTATGTATTCCGTAAAAATCTTGTTTCTCACTTCAACAGAAAATCGCTTAGATATAGTTGTACGGCAACATACTGTTATTCCACCTTTTCCTACCATCTTTTTACTTCTCGTCAAAGTCTTCAACATTTGTTGTCCTGAAAACATTACAAGAATATTAATAATTTAGCATATTATCCAGGGTTGCAGTAGAACAGGGAACTTTCCTGAAATTCTTGAAGCAATCGAAATTTTTCGACTTTTAATTTTAATTTTATTTTCTCTAGCGTCGATAGAGAACAGTGAGCGTTAAACTCTATTTAGTCTTTTTGCTTCCCTGCACTAATTCTGCAGATTGAAACAAAAAGACGGCCACAGATTTCGGCTGGCTCACCTCTACGACTCCTAGCTTTGCCAGCACTCCCATTACGTACTGCATTGGTTTAAACGAGTCACTTTTCATTACGACACTCTGAAGGGGTTCGTTCATTTCTTTTTCCGCCTCACATGGAACAAATCCAGCAGAACACAGCATGCATCCTTCTTAACAATATTAGCTTTGTGACTATTCTACGCACGTATATTTATTATATGGAAGACCCGTGTGAAGATAAAACAAATCAAACGGCAACAAAACAGTCTGAAAGTCAACCATCCAAATGACTTAATTGGAGTAGGTGATTGCTAAGGTGAGAAAATACAATATATGGACTCATAAGATGATCGTAATGCAGATAAAGCTAAAATAGGATGGTCGACGTTAATCATTTCTTTTTTGAGATGCGCAATGTATTACACTCCACTTAGGAAACTTAAAAACCGTGTTTTACATGAGATTGAAAGATGCAAATCCCACGATTAAGAAATGCAATAATTTAATCAATAGTTCTATACCAGCAATGATCAAATCCATGCAAAACCCATGCATACCCAGGCAGAACCCATGCGTCTCCAAAAATCCGATGCAAATTCGATACAAAACGCACGAAAAGCCCATGCATACCTATGCAAAACACATGCGTATCCATCAGTCTGCATGGGTTTTGCACGGATTAACTGTTGCTGGTATAGAACTATTTATTAAAAAAATCGTGTTTTGCATGAGCACGCATGTCTTAATCGTGGGATTTGCATCTTTCAATCTCATTCAAAACACGGTTTTTAAGCTCCCTGAGCATCGTAGAATCGTAGAGCCGTTTGAATGCTTATTATATGACCAATCCAATAGCTTGTAGATGACATTCGATGTACCAGTCGGTGCTTCATCCGACGGATGCCCGTTTTACCTAAAGTGGATAGCGAACCAGTGACCATGTGCATGACAATGGGGCTCTTACCACCGCGTAAACACCACTCCTTCTGCAAGAATTTAAAGAAAAATGCATAGAAGAAAGCAAGCACTGCCAGACTTTTGAAATAGTGAATTTGCGCTCGTCTTTGAGTCTATAGAGTCATCAATTTCTTACCGAATCCATTTCTTTCTTTGTCATGTCTTTCTTCTTTCGTGTTGAAAAAAGTGGACAATTAGTTCAAGTCGTTCACTTGTTCAGTAGCAATAGCAAGAGTCGTAAAGATTTACAGCGACTTTTCTAGAGAAGTGAAAGTTTGCTGCATAGTTTATGAGCCACAAGAGTACGTAGTGTCAAGGAAAGGGCAAATGGTTCGTCACTGCAACTTCCAGATTCATTGTTTCATTTACAATTCATCCAGTCTGCCATGTTTCGTTAGATTCGTCATCCACGACTAGGTGTTGCTCTCGAAGGCTTGTGGTAAGGCATATTTTAGGGGTTTTGATCAACTTTTCTCTCTAAAATATGTTTGTACCTTGAGTCCAAGCCAAATAATGAGAAATATATCTGTTGTAGTAGATTACGTAGGTTTATGAGTACTCTTGGAGTTGTTTCTGGTGACAAACTGCCATGTATGGAATGCAAAGTTAGTATTTTGCAACCTTGATACTTTGTAATTCTGTGTACCTCAGAGGAAGCTGAAGTCCAGTAAAAATGATTTTCAAAGGTTTCCAGGAAATAATATGGATTAGTGGCCGCAAGCATAATTGAAGTTAACCAAGGTCAGCGTGATAAGAGCACACAAATTTACTCGCCGTTAGCATCGACGTTAACACGTTTACCTTGGGTAAAATCACTGAGCTGATTCAGGCCCAGGATAATGTGTACCAGCGATTTCGGCTAGGAGGTGTGAATACGTGAAAAGAGCGGTACCGTGAAAAGTTGAAGGGAGGGCCAGTTGAAAGTAGCTTGGAAATTAACCATGCATCATAATTTGGCCTTTATTTTATCAATTTGCCCTTTATGACTGCTAGAACGCTGACTTGTACTTAAACGACTTTAGTGAAAAAAAAATCGCCCACTCTCAGCCTAATCCTGACAGATACGGGCTTCGGAAGCGGCTATTACGTGAGCTCCCATCAATAGCCTAAGTGAAATGTACGATGGATGAGAATTGGCTTTTGTTTTCCGCTCATTAGAGGGCATTCAATTATTTTTGTTATTGCGATCGCTGAAAAAGGACGGACGATAGTTAAGCATGCGATGGATTCGCGGCGCTTCTATATGAAAACATTTCCATTAAGCGGCTATCCATAGCCTGGATATTCGCATCCTAGGTCTCCATCCTGAATTTATATTTTCTGCCATGTTTTTATAGACGCGTGACTTTGAATATTTCGCTCTTCGCTGCCGAAGCTGTTTTTACAGACGATAGAAAGTGGGAGCCGCGCCGCTCAATGTGACATTTGGGCATAAAGCACACTTTCTAATGCTGTCCGCTGGGAGTTCTACCACTGCTCCTCTCTCAATAGCACTACTTCGGCTATACTTTGGCCTAGAATTACCTCTTCTTATTCTCATCATCATCTGGCTCATATTGATTCAGTGAAAATCGATTTTTGGAAATAGCTTCGTATCTATATGTATAGTCCTTAGACTCCAGTGAAAACTATTACAAGTGGCACTTTTGAGTAGAGTGAAAACCAAAGAAAGCAATGACTACTTGAAGAACAATGACTTTCCAAGGGCTCTAGACAAGCCAATCCCTCCTAATCCTCGTTCCATACACTGCATTCAGCTTCCATCCAGCTGAATGCACAGTTGAGTTGGTTGCGTGACTGAATTGCTAACGCTTTAGAGCTGTTTTAGCCTCGTGACATTAAAGGATATAGGACCTATGTATTGTGCACGTGCCTTGACATCGCATTCTCATGAACTGTTATGGAATGTTCTGGTTCGTTAAAAAAAACAAAGAAACTTTATGTAGTAGCTATTGCTGACCCGGATGCCCGAGTCATAACGGGGAACAAAGGGCCGAAAAAGGGACGACTCTCCGGCAGAGATGGACATCAGGTCTGTGCGTTAGAAAAATTTCAGATTTCGTTAGTCCGTTAATTTTTTACGTTAGGCTGAAAATGGCCGTTACGCGTTAATGCGTTAATTCGTTACGTTAGTAACGCACAGTCCTGATGGACATCCGAGGGATCGGCGGAGCGAGGTGAAACCTTAGCAAACCACTTTTCTGGAACCTAAATTATTTCAAAAATAAGCGAAGATAATTTGGTTCTGTCAAACAATGGAAAATTGGTGTCGAAGAAAAATAGAAGCAAAACGGAACGAAAAAGTATTTTTTGGACCAGGTGTGGAGAATTTTCCTTCCTGTGATTTTTTCCACTTCTCTTAGCAGTTTGACTCAACAGTTGTGATCTCTTGCTACTGACTTCACAGAAACAGAAGTCCATCTCCGCTGGAGTCGTGGAGCATCAAGCACTTGTCAAATGACGTATCATTGAAATGACAGGCCTAATAAAAGCTGTCACTCAACAATCTGAGTGGGACAACAGCTGATTTGGACGGAACGAGTTTTTTTTTTTTGCTTACGAACATATCTATTAAAGGAAAACTTTAGAATAGATTCGAATGCCACAGCAAAAACGTTCGAGCGATAGGATAAATATTTTCCCGTTACATCGAACATTTTTAAAGACATTTCTTGTTCTACTGTGATTTTTAAGCCAGCTTCTGCTGCCTATATTTTCTAAAGAAACTTCATAGAATCTCGGTTTTTCAAAGCAAACTCGATTTTTTTCGCCGCCTTTGTGACGTCCATGCTGGCGTCTGATTTGTGCAGTTTCTCTAATTGTAAAGAACGGCCTATTACGTCTGCCTTGGTTTGTACTAAACATCACGCCTTGCCTACCATCTGCCATACTTGGCTCGTGGGCTGTAGTGTCTTCAGCCCGAGAACGTGTGAAGAGGCCTGCCCTTGAAAGTTGCGCACTTTTGCTGGGAACTGGCATTTTGTTGCAAATTTCGACGCTAACCATATTCAAAGTGCAACACTGCGTACTCCTTCGGAACAGAGGAGTTTCTGGATCGTTTAAAATTCGCAGTAGGCTAATCGGTTTACCCTTTTCCCTTTTTGGAAGTGCATAGTTCCTGCACGCTAGTAATGACGGCCAGCTTGATTCTTGAGTGCAAAGTGTTTCCTCTCTTTCTTTCCGCCGTCCCCTTCATACAGAAAATCGTATTACATTTTTCCACTGGTCTTTTGCCTTTCGGTGAGGGATTCGGATCCCGCACAGTAGATTTGCCATAGAGCGCATTAGCGCACATCAGCTGCTCTTTCTTCTTACTCGTTGCAGAGGAATTGTGGCTCGGTCGGGTAGAAAGCCGTAACTATGGATGGCGCTGAAGATCGGTATCCCGGGTTTGATAGGAATTTAAGGTTCGGATTTTAGCATGGATCGGCATGGTTGAAAATGCGATGGATTTTTTTGCTTTGCGAGGAATCAGTAGGGCTAGCCCCAGTTTTAGCGCTGAAGGATAGATAATTTAAGTGCAGAAGTGATTTTCGTGCCTCTCAAGGGCTTAGTAATCGATTTCGTTTGCTATTACCAAAATCTATCGCCAAGTCTGCGCAAATTGACGCCCAAGCGCTTAGAGTGGGCTTTGTCCGCAGTTGCACAAACATGTCAATTGACGTCTAGGTGTCATCTGATTCCTCAAGGTCACCTGTTTACGCATCACAGTGTTCCTCCCGTGTTCTGATTGGAAAGATTTTGGACTTGCTATAACTCTAGTGCTTTACTCATGGATTGATTACAACCAGTCTGCGGAAAATTCGAAGTTGGAACTCGTTTGGTGTTTCGAGAGTTCAGGAACAGGTATGGTTTAAATGTGTACTATTATAGAACTAGTGTTTTTTTTCTTCACGTCATATGCGCTCTAGATCAGTTAACCTAGTGTGGAGGTGTTTAGCTGTGAGTTTATATTGTTCTTAAAACCTGTAAATCCTTTCACCACTCAACTATATTTTATATTTTTTGTCTTTTTAGTACACATACTTTTCTATTTGCGTATGCAAACATTGGTCATTCGCCATTGCTTTTAAGGCTTACAGTTCAGAAATTCTAGACTTGCTTTTTTCTTAGGGACCATCTCATGCTGGTGATATATATCGTGTCACTCTCAGTTATCCGATAGATTATGCTGAAAAAAAAAGAAACTAAAGAATTCCCTGTTGTACTACACCCTCTGGACGAAGAGATACTTCACATGATTATTATTCGCTTTCGATGAATTGCATGTTTTAATGGATCATAAACTTCATCCTCGGGCCCAGCGCTATTGATCATGTCTTCTTATTGGCATTATCTTCTGCTTGTAGGCATCTTTGCTCTATAACCTAAATAGGCGTCTGAGAACTAAACAGTGGGCTGTTCTTGGTGTCTCTCGTTCTGTTGCTTTTTCCACTTTTCTCTAAGATTTTTTGGTTCAAGGTTAAAAATTCATTAGAGGTTCCATGTAGGCGTTTCAGCAAACAATCGATTCACTTCCTTCGTAGGTTGGCGTCATATCATTGCACTGGCAGTTGTTTGTGCTGTGATAAGCGTGGGCCTTCGGGGAAAACCAGTTGCTTTCGTTCGTTAGGTTATGTTCGTAATAGGAAACGATGTCCAAGGACGTCCCTATTTTTTGTTTTGCTGTTTTCACGAGTAACACATTAAAAACTCAGGCTAGTAGTTCTAGGAATTGGTTTTGTTGAGTTCAGTGGAATAAAGAACGGTCGTTTTCTGCTGGTAAAAGCCATGATCTTGAAAAATCGTAGTTTTTTCCTTCGCTCTTCTCTGCTAATAAAGTCATTCCTCTTTGTTCCGTAATCGATCTGATTCTTTCCCTGTGGAAACTAGAAAATAAGGAGGAACAGCGAATCTCCACGTTAATGCCTGGTTTATTCGCAGATCCAATGCTCAATGGGTGCGGTATGGTCATACGCCGGACGTTACTCTGTCCTGCCGCTTCCCGGCTGTGGTAACTATGGGACAGGATGTGCAGACTTGATGATAACCGATACAAAAGACGGGGACACTGGTGTTTTCATGCGCGTGTTCTACCCTGTTGATGGAAATGTAGGTCTCCTTTTTTGTCTTTGTTTTTTTTTTCTTTTGTTTTTATAAGGTTTTCTCCATACAGCAGATTCGTTTAGATTTGCTCACAATCTGTTTTTATGAGATTCCTGAGTGTACCCAGAGATGTTGGAACACCTTTTTCCCTTGTAGTAGTCACAATTTTTGTAGGATTTTGGTCGAGCGTCAACAGTTTCTGAGCATCCACTTTGGTTAAGCCGGCCAGAGTATGTTAATGGCCTCGCTACGTATATGAAACAATCCGCAGGACGTTTACAATTCATCTTCAATTGGTTAATCGGCGAAACAAGGTAAGCTTTGGCTTTTTTTCAAAT
The DNA here is from genome assembly GCA_037903475.1 of Ancylostoma caninum. NCBI lineage: Eukaryota > Metazoa > Nematoda > Chromadorea > Rhabditida > Ancylostomatidae > Ancylostoma > Ancylostoma caninum. The sequence continues at coordinate 441,875 of JBAJFG010000554.1, read as the reverse complement.
TATTTAACTTGTTTTGGCTCCACCACAATACCATTTCCACTAGCCATAGCGAATATTTCTAGATCAGCTGCCCTTTGGCAGCACGAACTTGCTGGTTCCGCTCGTGTATTCTCCCGTGGATCGAGCCAATCTTTAAAAGAAGCCTCGTTTCCTGTTGTTATTTTCTCACATGGCCTATCGGGTTGCCGTCATTTCTACTCCACCTTTTGTGCTTCCTTGGCATCTCACGGATTTATTGTTGGAGCTGTTGAACATAGGTATGCGGAACAACAAGGAGTTTTCAAAGTTGTTCTATGTTAAGAGTTGTTTTCCAGTGATTATTCTGCTTGCTGGACCTATAAACTGTACCCTGATCCGATATCAGGCCGCAATAAAGAACGTCAGTTTCAAATAAGGCTTGTCGATAAGGATGACAAGCGAATGTTCAAAATAAGGAATCAACAGGTGAGAAGAAGTCTAGCATGAGGTCATTACTGTTTCATTTAGCTTCTTGTTACGTTTTTTGTTCCGCATGCATCCGTGCATCTTCCTCCTCGACATCACTATTTTTAAATGACTTTCTGGTTTACTTTCACTTAATTATTCATTTATTCACATTTAATTAATGAATCGCATTTGATACGAATAAAACTACTGTAAAAAAAAACTTGGGATAAATCAGTCAATTTGACGGAAATCTAGTTCTGCTCTAGTTTATGCAGCATTAGGTGCGCGCTGAAAGATTCGCTTGTGACACCTGCCGTATACGGCCAGGACCTTTGACTCGCAGAAAAAGAATGGCAAACACTATGAAAACTCTTACCATTTCACCTGATAGATTCGTAGTGCTATTGTAGGATGTGCTGTAACGGTTCTCTAGCTTTTACATCTCTTTGAGCAGACACCTCCTGATTAGCCTTTTATCATCACCTTTCAGTTAAACAAACGGGTATCGGAGTGTGTGAAAGCTCTGCATGTGCTTGAAGAAATTAACCTTGGCCAGCTTCAGTTCGATAATGTTGCTGTAGGAAAGGACATGGACTGGTCGCAGTTCAAGGTATGTGTTTGCCTGAAAACTCGAGATAATTGAAGATCGTTAAATCATATCATATCTTGAGTAGAAGTATTTGCGCCTTCAGGGCAGAATGGACCTTTCTCGAGCCTTTGTTGCCGGTCATTCGTTTGGTGGCGCCACTGCCGTTGCCGCTACAGCGTTTTCAACGGATTTTCAGGTTGCTATAAGCTTTCTATGATGAATTCGTGGGAGTCCTTACAACTTCTGCTTTACATTTCAGGCAGCGGTGGTGCTGGATGGTTGGCTATATCCGCTCGAATCAGGGCATTACGAAAGAGCTTCACAGCCGACATTGTTCTTGAACGCTGGAAAGTGGCAATATGCAGAAAATCTAGAACGAATGGCGAAATTGAGGAATGTCGCAGAGAAGCCAATGTTCACTCTGAAGTACGCATTTTTTAGGAGCTCTAAGTGCCCTTCTGGAAAAGAAAATTGCTTTGAAAGTTGCAGGGATGCGGAGCACCAAACGTTTACTGACTTTCCTTTCCTTGTCAATTCGTTTATTGGACGAAGGATGAAGTTGCACGGAGAAACGCCTGTAAGAGCTTCCCTTTTAATCTCACCATTTTCTTATTTTTTGTATATATACATGTTTTGAACAAATTTTAAAAGTATCTTGTCAGAGTATCGGAGGACTTTTCCCCAGAATTGTATACCACAACTATCAAGATTCAGAAAGATTTTCGGATTTGTCTGTACTGGCATTTATGGGATTTCGCAGTCGTTTGAGCATGCAGTAGACCTTTAGCAATCTCATTTCTTTCTTGGATGAGGAGGATTTGCAACTGAAATTGGTCGTTTGGTTTGGCAGACGACATTTTTGACGCACCAGTACTAATTATTACATACTTCGTTAGTTTTCCAACAAAATGAGAAAATCAGTCCGGTTAGCAGATGGTTCTACCGTAATTTCCAAGCGTAGAATAAAATATGTTATGCGCATAACTATATTGAAGGCAACGAACTAGGTGATCAGGGTCCATGGAAGGTCGAACCACTTGCCAATGGCGATTCGAGCTTTAATTTATGAACCAGGTTGGCGTTAGGCGGCTCATCCCCACCCGCTCTTTTTCCCCGATTTTGAGTTCCGAGAGGGGGTTGGGCACCTTATGCTTGGAAGCTGCAGTAGTACTGCCTGCTCATCAGGCCGAACTCTTCATCTTGTGCTTTTTTTTTTTTTGAAATGTATGATTGAAAAAAGTGGTTATTTATTGATCTCCATGTTCTTTCTTCGTATTCTAAAATTTCATATCGCAGGTGATGATTCAATTATTTTTTAGCCCGAAACTTCTATGGAGGCCATAGTGGACATTACCGTCTCATTCTTGAATCGTGACCAAGATGCAGATGTCGAACTTACACGACTGGTACAAGATAAATATCAAGGTTTCATTGTTAATGATTTTCCTAGTCATTTAATGAACTCCAAACCGAACCATTTATAACTCCCCTGTATTTTTGTTTGTACAGTTTTGTAATATTCTGAAAAGATAAAACTTGCTAAGAAAGAGATCCTGAAACATTCAAACTTTATTGGATATGAAGAACTTGTATGAAAAGAGGAAAGAAAGTTTGTAGTGGGTTTTCATAACGTTGTCTATCATTTGAACTTTTGATCTTCAGTACAGTGAGCATCGCGAAACACTTGACGATGATCCCATGCTGCATATAATGCAGTTGCTAGCATCACCACATGCATTTCTATAAGCCAATTTCTGAAAAGGTAAAGTAAAGGTGCTTAAGCAGTTGGAAAATGGCAGACTTTTCTTACAGAGTTCTTAAGTTTCACTAGAAAACGATCAATCATTTTGCCCAACATGTCAAGTTCGCTGCGATCTCGAATGCAGTCGGATAGGTTGGTGCTTTGCATCTTGGAGTAAACAGCTGGCATGGCGAGCATCCGTGAGATGGCTGCGCGAGCTCTTTGTAGCTCTACTTGAGTCTGGAATAGTAGCATAGTGGACTTCTAAACGGTTGTGTAGGTATAGAGCGTATGGAGCCGATAAATCACTCTTGCATCACAGAATACCGCCCGTCTGGTTTGCCGCGCCGCACCATCTATGCGATGTGGCAGACTTCTGTTTTTGTTGTGGGTACTGTAAATGTGCGACGCTGCCGATGTTGATGTTTTGCCCATGTTTTTGCTTCGACCAAAGTATTTCGGAGTGAAAACAAAGAGACCCAGAAAACGTCAATCTGTCACGCTGCGTAGGTGGTGCGACGCGGCAGACCAGGCGGGCGGTATACAGTACTGTAGCTTGTATAATTGAGTGGAAATTTGCCTGAGTAAATATTTCATTGATCTCATGACACCCATAAAGGCTTGCATCCGGCTGTGGAGCTGATTGACCTGACGGTGTTTTTGTGACAGATGTTACCATGCGCGAGGTTAGCCTAGAATATTTACCATGCACACTACCGATCTTTGTATTAATACTCTTGGAAGTACTGGTTATTCACTTCGCGAGAGAGTTTTCAATGCTGTCGAGACGTTTCAAAGAGCGTTCCATGCTGCTTAGTCGTTGTTCCAGCGTTGCATCAATGTACCGCGGTACAGGCATGTTTGATGATGGTGAAACCTGTGACCTTAACTGGAAAATATGAGATCTTTTTCGTCTACGTATGCACTGAAATGATTACTTTTCCATGTAGTCGGTACTATATAATGATGTCGCCTTTGAGGCTGATGCTGAACTGCTTGCACGCATCTGATTTCCTCCGAGTTCTGCACGCGTAAGTTCGTCTTTGATCTGAATAACACCACCGGACGTGGAATTTTTGCGGTTTTTAGTGCAGCTTTCATTTGAATTACCAAGAGTTCATGACGCGCGGGTGGGCCTGATGTTTCGAGGCTTCTTCCTCTTAATTTTAACCGTCTAAATGACAGGCGCAGCGTTCAAAGGTGTGTTTTTTGCGATATACCCACTGGCACGATTGCAACCAACAGGTGATATCCTTTAAAACCACTGCCCTCCTGCCCGCACGCCTCGAACTTTACAGGAAGCCTAGGTTCCCATCACTGGTCAATTTTTTACGTACCTTTATATAAGCGTTGTCCATTTCTTTGTTGATTTGATTCAACTTCGCCTCCAGTTGATTAACTCGTTCCCGCACACATTTATTCTCGTTTAACCGTCTCTGCAAGAAGGAGGAAACCTCATTACATATGTGGCAGCTTTGCGGTAAATGTAAAAAATCTGAGGTTAGACGCACGCGTCTGCAGCTTCGCGGCTATTCGAGGTAGCGGTGCGGTAGACCGCCATCCTGGAGGAGTTTGGCACCTAGACGACGCGGCGCCACGCGGCCTGTCCATTTTTCATGCGCGGTCACTCGGTGATACGCACCGCCAACAATCAATACGTATCGAAAATGAAGCCGCTCAGGCGACAAGGACGCTAACTGCTATAGGGTAATTTATACTAGCTGCCTGCGTCGCGCATCACTCGCACGCATCCATTTGCAAGGGATTTTCCATGAAGACCGGTCAACACGGCATGTACATCTTCAGTGAAAAGAACGTGTGGCCGCCGCAAGGCCGTAAACGCGCGCGTCTGAGCTGCGACTGCGATGCGACTGCTATGCGACTGGGCCCTATTCTTCATCATATAGACGCACGCGCGCCAGTCGCACACATCCAGTATAAAATGCACTTATCCTGAAGTACTGGGCAATCTAAGGGGGATTTATACTACCTGCATGCGCTGGTCGCGCGTCAAGCGCAGACACTTATTTGCGGAGCATTTTTCGTGGATATCGGTCGACGTGACATGCATATTCTGAAAGGAAAGACCGTGAGGGAGCCGCTACCCCGCAAACGCGTCTCTCCCTCCTCCGGCTGAGCTGCGTCAGGGTTGCGACTGGGCATCTCCTTCGTCATGTGGACGCACGCGCGTGAAACGCACGCATCTGGGATAAATTGGCCTGATACAGGTAGTCATCTAATCCATCGTGTACATGCCTCCTCCACCGGTCTACGTGGAGTATTTTCAGAAAGTGACTGCTTGCGTCTGACGCTGACGCTCATGTGGCGCACGCATCTAGTCTAAGTTACTCTACGTTATGTGTGGAACACATTTGCAGCCTTAATAGTTTAAAAACTATAGTGCCAATTTATTTTCTCTGTAAATACGCATCGCTCAGCACAGAGTCACATTGTATGAGGTCGAAAGTGCAGAGGTGAATACGAAAAGCCTTGGGTTCCAATACGGAGCAATCGCCGCCTAAATAAGGAGCGTTTATACTTCGGAGCGACGCGATCGTCGCGTCCAAGGAAAGTGTTCAAATGCGATGAGTCCCGAGTGCATGTGCCATTAGGTTTAAAACAATCCGTGGAAATCAACAATTCCCTCCAAGTCAATGTGTGCATGTAATTTCGTGTGTATACGTAAATTTGCGACGTTCACCATGGCGCGACGAAGCCACGTGGCGATCTCGCTTCCCGCGTCGCGCGTGTTGTGGCTGTCGCCGCCACGCCATCGTGTCGCGAAAAGTATAAACCTTCCTATATGTAAATGGTGAGCGAGCTCGAGCGACATGCGACATAATTCTGATCTGCACAGTAAATTTAGTCGGTAGTTTATGGCATCTGCTTCGAAATGGTCGTTTAAAACACTCGCTTTCCTCGTCCTCCACAGAAAAAATGCTGCGTTCCAATGGGGTCAATTACTATTAGGATAGGTTCGCTCACTTCCAAAACCTCAATAGCTCTTTTTGCTCGTTCTAGTCGAGTCAGCTGTGGCGTTCGTGCGGGTGGCACTTTGGTTTCATCCTGAAAACATCCCTTCTGACTCGACCCTTGACATCTGATCACTTCTCAGTTTACTTACTTTGGCCTGTTTCGGCGGAGCTGTGGACGTGAACGTGTGATAAGAAGAGTCTGAAGGGGAGGGTAGACTCATTCCCTCACCTCTCAGGGTGGAAACTTTGCAAAAATGAACATTTCTCTACGTTGAAAGGCTGTTTATGACCGTATTTACCATACAGTCGTACCCGGAAAAGGTGGGGTATTGACACTGCGGTGTGTTCTCTTTAGGGCGATTTATACTGGATGCGCGCGACTGACGCGCCTGCGTTTATATTACGAAGAATAAGGTGCAGTCATATTGCAGTCGCATCGCAGTCGCAGCCCAGACGCACGCGTTTACGGCCTCACGGCGGCCGCGCGTTCTTTTCATTGAGGATGTGCATGCCGTGTTGACCGGTCTCCATGGAAAATCTCTTTGTAATGGATGCGTGCGACTGATGCGCGACTGACGCACGCAGCTACAGTCCGGTGCGGCAGCCACTGCAAATGGGCGCCGGCGGGCGCCGGCCGCCGCCACCCTCCGGCGCCCCGGTATTAATGAGCTATAAATCACTCGAGCTTGGGAGAAAGCGAAGAAAAATACAATTTTAGTCCATAGTAGACAGGGCAGATAAGCCTAACGATATATGACGCTGCCAACTAATTTGTCCTCGCAAAAATGCAGAGTAGAGAATGAATGGCAGAATCCGAACGCTTCCAGTTATGCCACCATTTCATTTTGACTGTGCCATGCCCCGAACGGTCCGGATTGTGGTCATTCATTCCCAACCTGCATTTTTACGCGGACGAATTAGTTGGCAGCGTCATATATGGTTAAGAATGGGTTTAAGGCTTAGGCTTAGGCTTCAGAGGAGTGGCCCCACCCAACTCCCTTTTCACCTAAGAGTATCCCCAGCCTTCGCCAGCAATCGTGGCGATCGCCACGACAGCCGGTGATCGCCACAAGGAGACCCCCACACGTAAGAGCGATGGTAATAAATGGGCCGTGGCGATCGATTGGTATCGTTTCCACTATTGCAATCATTCACATCGCCAGTTCATTTTGAGCACATCTTCGAGAGTACGGGCGATGATCTCCGTTTGGCAGCGATCCATGGCGATGTGACGTACAATCAATACGTATCATTTCCACGATCCTTATCTCTTATATCGCCTGTTCATTTCTATTCATTTTGAACTGGCGAAGTCTGGGGATACTGTAAATTTCTAAGATAAGTGTAAGTAATAGTGGACACCATTTGTATGTTGCATCGTGTGCGCGCATAGCTCAGTGGGTTGAGCTAATGATCGACGTTGTGGTGGTCAGGGGTTCGAATCCTGACCTATGCATCCGTTTTGCAAACACATATAGTAGGCTGCCTACGACTGCTGCAGTTATCTAACAAACTCCAACATAAAAAGTAGCCCGGATGGCTCAGTGGTTTGAGTGGCAGATTGCAATCTGTCCCTATCGCTGGTTCCACTCCGTTGGAGATCCAGAGTTAAGTATCGCAGTGTTTGGGGTTCACTGCTTGGAACGTCCCCCGTGATCTCCTTCGGGTAGTCCAGGGAGGCATCCGGCAACGTTTTGCATAAATTTCGAAGATAAACTACGATAAGTGTGAGTGTAAATAATAGTACTAGTGTAAGTAATAGTGAAAAACCACTTTTTCAAAGTTGAGGGAAACCGGGAGAGAGTAACTCCGCCGTAAAGGACTGCTCCACGAAAGATAAATGACAGCGATAGAACTACTTCGCAATGGATATGGAAAAATTTATACGGATTTCAATTATTTCTGAGGATCCCGAATTGGATGAGCTTTATTATTCAGATGGGATAACTGAAGTACAGTGTCAATGTATAGAAGAATAACGGCCATTTTTGTATTCGCGAAGCAGTGTACTATAGCAGAAAATGGAAGAGTTGGCTTCGCTTATTGTGTATTCAGAAATCTTTCCCCATGAAAATCACAAAAATGAAAAAACGTGAAAGTTGTGAAAATGGTCTCCTGCTTTATAGCCTTAACATATCCACTGCACTCTGTCTACTATGGAGTGAAATTGTATTTTTCTTCGCTTTCTCCCATGCTCGAGTTATGCACTATTCGGTCCAAAGTATGAATGCTATCATATGGAGAATTATGACTAAACGTTTTTGAAAGAAAGGGCCAATTTATACTACAGTCGGGTCCGGCAGCCACTGCAAATGGGCGCCGGCGGGCGCCGGCCGCCGCCGGCGCCCATTTGCAGTGGCTGCCGGACCCGACTGTAGTATAAATTGGCCCTTTCTTTCAAAAACGTTTAGTCATAATTCTCCATATGATAGCATTCATACTTTGGACCGAATAGTGCATAAGGCATATTCCAATTCCGAAATTTGTTTTCGAATGAATCTAAAATTCGGACTTCTGGAAAATAAAGGCAGTACAACGTCTGGGTAATGAAAAGAAGAGGTTCATAGAGATTTCTCTTCTATGAAAATTCAAATTTTTCAAATCAAGTGAATTCCCAATTGTTTCCATCAGTGTCTGCGTCGTTTTACAATGTAAACTCAGAAAAAGTCGCTATTTCGGACAGCTGACGTTTACAAGCGCCAGAATCACATAGGATACTAAAAGAACCCTGTGTATTTCAACGAGCACTGTCTAGGAGTTGTCTAGGAGCACATTTTTTCTTATGCTGGTGGCTATTTTTGTTAGAAAGAAAGAAAGAAAAACTCGACAGAACTAATAGTTTATAATATTAACAAGATAGAAGGCACCGAACATTAGCAAATGCCTAGTTTGAAAGTGGTAAAAAATAAAGTTGTAAATAGTCTATGCAAAGCCACAGACCGAAAGAACATGTTCAGCGCAGAAATGAAAATTTGAAGAAGAGAAAAAAAAGCATTTCAAGAATAGCTTGGGCACAAAAACAAATGAGTTTGAATGAATCATGTGATGCAATATGACGCAAAGAAGCAAACCATGAGGATATGTTGGTCACGCACAACAAAATACCCTTTAAAGAACATTAATATGACTAGTATACAAGATCACCACAAGTAATTTACGCTAAATTAGCATTAGTAATCGATTTATCGATCTGAGCGCAGCAATTTTTCGTCCAGAAATTCTTCCTCACAAAGCGCTGTACCTCTACAAAAGCCGACAAACTTGCTGCAGATGCAGACATGTGGGCAGGGAGAGCGTCTCGAGCGGGAAATCAGAGTGGACAAATGGCTGGGAATTGAACGGTTGCAGATACGTTCCCATAACGATCAGTGTGTTCTGGTCCTCAGCAGTTTCCCCGTTGGCTGCCGCTCGTTCGTTGAGGCGTCGTTGGATCATCACCAGCAGCTCAGCGTCGATATCCCGTTCCTCGAAATTGTCAGAGGGGGCGTAGTGTTGTAGAATGGCAACTACCTGGAAGTAGTGGCGGGAGTTTATCTACTTCAAGTAAAGAAAAATCTACTGAATACAGAGATTTGGAAAAAAAGCTACCTGGCAACCTAAACCTACAAAAATTTGAAAAACATGGATGTGCTTAATTAATAACCGGCGAACCTTGGGAAAAACAGAAAAAAAAAACAGAACCCGGACTGGATTAGAAAAGAACTAGTGAGTGATAACTGGATTTGCACAGATAGAAATCAAGCAGCACAGAAACCTTACCTGTCGTGGTTTTAGTTTACTCGTCATCTCTCCGCAAAGCGTTTCGATGTTGGACTCGTCCTTTCGACTCTGTAAAAATACTTATTTCTCCAGAATTTCTCCCACGGGATGAAAAGAAAAAGGTTTAAAGCAGTTATTGAAGAAGTCATTTTATCGGAGAACGTGCAAGGTTTAGGTTCAGAATAATGAAAAAAATGTGTGGAAGGAAAAATATTTCAGCAAAAACTATAGGATTCAGAAAGAAGTGAAGATTGGTGCATTTACAGAATGGAAGCGGAGCGGTTGCGCTCTGTCAAATATGCTTGATATTGATCGAAAAAGACTGCGTCTTAGTTCATGAACCTTCTGCAAATACTCACTACCGCCTGAATTTATTAGGTACAAACGTAAGTCCTTGTGCTTTTTTCAGTTGCGATTTTTTCCGCCCTATAGCCATTTTTCCGTAAGATGCCCCATAGCTTCTGAAAGCGCTCTCCTTCCTCTATTATCACATCATCATGTGTTTCACAGAACTTATGAATTATTTGATTTTTATGCTTGAAAAGAAAAACGCCAATTCCAGGAAAAACACCATTTCCTCCTTGTATTCAGTGTTAATATCCTAACAATTAATACTATAAATATAAAGAAAAACAGCTACTCTAGTCAGAAACCAACCTGCAACAGATGGCACGCCTGGACAAGCGGCTCCAGTGCTTCACGATATGCCCCGAGGCCTTTGGAGGACAACCATGTTTGGATCTCAGTGACATTGTGCCTAAAGTTGAGCGAGTTAGCATAAATTATTGATACGCATAAATTAATTCCTGTGTATATAGAAAAAAATTTGCATTAAAATGGAGGATCTTTTGGTTGGGTCAAAATCAGCAAGCAATGCATCTGCCGACACTACTCAGTGGAGCAACAAAATAATTAATTTTAAACCCGCAGTTTTGATGAGTTGAATATAAGAAAAAAAGCATGAAATGAGAAAAACAAGAGCTTAGACTGATCAAAAACTCGAACGATGAGAAAAAAGAAATGAGAAATGATGAAAAATTACAGAACACGCTCACTTGATCTGAATGGCCTTTTCAAAATTGCATAGCTCCTTCCTGAACATCAGATGATTCAGCGAAAGAGCACAAATCCAACTGGAGATCTGTCCGAAGACCTGGCCGAGCAGCACCTGGTCAGCGCCATAGACGGTGAGCTTGGCATGGACATAGTTCAACTGCAAAGAAAAATTCAGTCCAAAAATACTCAGAAATAAGCAATCAGAGATGCAGAAGTACATATGGGGTATAGAGTACTGGCAAAAAAAAAACACTAACGAAGTTAAGGAGGTCGTCAAGACCCTTCTTGGCGGCTTCACGAGACATTTCACGGCTCTGCTGTCTGGCTCCAGATGGTACACCAACATCGCTTGTGGTCTCATGCTGGAGTATTCCCGGTACTAAACGATATAATTTTCAATCGTCCCGCTACTAGTGACCAGGTTTTCTGGAATACAAAAAACATACCAATTTTCGGGCTCAAAATCGGCTCGACAGCCCGTTTCATGAGATTCTGATAGCATTCTTCAACCCGTAGTCGTAGCTGATCTCGAATTGGACTGATATCGAAGGACTGCAGACGGTGACTGTTCTGCTTCTCAGTGTTGGCAGCTGTCCATTCCTGAAAAATGGGTCAAGAATAGCAGGGAAACGTTGACGACGGCGTCACGACAGCTTGTCTTACCGGCTCTGCCTTTTCACCGCTGTATTGTCGAAGAAGGTTGAACAGTCTCCACGTGTTCACCAACCATAGCGACAGTACGTCCATATCGTGCGAACGCTGAAAAGGCAGATGATTTACCAAAGCCAGGCAGAAAAAGCAAATTTTTTCCGAGGTGCACATCAACTTATGATCCTGAATTTTAACTCCCAGTTCCTCGAACAGAAATGTTTCCACCCCGAAAACTTCTCAACCTTGACCAAAGATCTTATTCAAGTCCTCGTAATTGGACATGTCGGCGTTTAGTAGACGAGGGAATCTGGAGGTCAACGAAAAAACTCTGCGGCTACGAGTTTTCTCGTGCAAACGCTATGCGTGCATCAATTTCGGAACAACATCGTCTGACATTCCAGCGATCCTCCCACGCTTTCACATGAATTTGTAATCAAATGCTACAAAAAGTTCTCGAAACCACTACGGAGTCCACGAACGTCATAGTCGTAGGGAAATGGGGACACGAAGTCTCAGAGGTTGTTCGAAAAGTCGAATATTCGACTAATCGACAATTTTGCGCTAAGAGAATTATGAAATGGTCTGTACAGCTCTGTCTTTTTCGAATAATCGAAGCTCCTAATCGGATCTTGAACTACTGTTTCATATAGACTGACTTATATTAGGTATATACTTCCTAAACTACTGCATTAGCTAAATATAACAACTTGAATTGGGTACCAGGTACAGTGATCGAAAATTTCGGTATGGCACTGTAAAACAAACAGCGACTATTTCTTCAGCAATAATTGGCAAAATTATCAAGAAATTCTGTTCAACGGTTCCAAATAAGTTTTCGCTGAGTTTTTGGCATTCGACAGCTCCTCAGCTATAGTCTTTTCCAAACGCGACGATACTTGAGTAACCGTGCGGACGGCCTGCTTTTCTCTCATTCCTCTCCAATTGCTGCACACTTTCCCGCGTTCTCTGTGTCTCTGCTGTCTTCCCACCTATTGTCGATGGTGGAACGCACTATACTGATAACAAGTAAGTTTAGAGCAGTTAAACGATTGGGTACTAGTTCTCGCTCACGTTACATCTCACACAATGGCGAAGACTTGACTTGAGCACTAGCTACTATCCGCATGCACATAAATTGCTCACCCAACGACCATTACTGGAGATTCACTAATTATCTGGAAGAACTCAGGTATTCATTGTGATAACGTCAAGCAAAAGCGAAAAAAGTGAGGTGGGAGGCAAAACGACAGGTTGTTACCAAATTGCCTTCCGAACAAGGATGGAGTAATTTACGATGATGTGTATCCTACCTAGGTACGCTATTTTTTAAAATATCCTGTATATCTTCTTCTCCAAGAAATAATGAATTGGAGAACTCTGTGAAGGCTTCGAGGAGAGTATACGAATCAGAGCATGCACATACATAGTTTTCCATCGTTAAGTGGAAGAAGTCTACCAAAAAGAGCGCACATTGAGTAAAAAATCGCGCTCATTTCTGGGAATTTCCACCAAAACCAAAACGGAAATGCGATACCTCCACGAGGAAAACAAGAGTACTTCCCAGGAAAATGCTGATGCGAGCAGTGTTCAGATTCTAATGGACGAGACTCTAATCTGGCTGATGTTTTGAGGATTACACCTATCTGAGCTGTACGTACGCAACACATGAAGTTCAAGAAAATGGTGGTGACTTTTTTCTTGTCGATCTGAGTTGTTGAAATCTAGGCTTTTGAAGGCAGGCATTTTATATGGAAAATTGAATGCAAAATTCCAGAGCTATTGTGAAAATTGTGAAAAGAAAATGACGTCAAAATTACAAGTGAAACCTAAGCTAAGTGAACTTAAATTACAACAAGTAAGAAGAAGTGGGAAAACTTACTAGACTTATTCTTTAACTCTATAGCATTGCCCTCGTGAAATGAAAAATTTACAACTTATTTATTCCTTTATTTATTTATAATATTTAGTTAATTATTACATCTCATACACAGGAAAGTTTGCCACGAAAAATTGCAACGTCCAGAAAGTGAAAAATATCAACCGACCACCAGGAGAAAAGCAGCTCTTGAGCAGACTAAAACGTTAAGGGCAGCACTCACGGAAATTTCCGTGCATGAGGTATTGATAAAAAAAGCAACCTTAGCAACTGTCCCAACTATTCTGCTAAGACATAGTCGGGGAAACTCAACCGTTTCTTAGATATACATAACTAGTTTAATGTCCAAAAACCTGGATCAGCAGTATCAGCGAAGGGTCGTTCGATCGAGTTCTGGCAGCAGCTGCCAGCTGATTTTCTGAACAGTCATTTCTTTCCTTGTCATATTAGAGCTCTTCCCTAGGATTTAGCATTCATTTTTTGCTTTGCTTGGCACGACGAATTTTCATACGTGTTATTTTACAAAAAAATCTACTTCTTTAGTTACTTGTACTGCTGATTTTCGCCAGGTTGTAATTTTTGAGTTTTTTCGTGGTTCTAGGATAGTTTTAGAAGTGTTTCTGCGACACCTTGATTGATCAGGATATTCTTCTCAAAAATCGTTTTTTTTTTGTCAACTTCAGGAGCGCCACAAAACAATCGAAAATTAAATTCTCCTACAAAACTGCTGTCAAAAAAGGCAGCGTTATCGAATTTTTGAATCGGTCCACATCGAACAGTCTCAACCTGCTCGAAAGCGGGGAGCGAATGGTCCCAGAAAACGGGGATTTAGAAGGTTTCTACTGATAGTATCCAGAGCACACAGTTACTTCGGATTATGACAAAATATCGAGGTCAAAAATTTCCGTGGGTGCTGCCCTTGACAAAGAAAGGTTGAAGTTTCAACATTGCTCTCACAGAAAAAGGAAGAAAACAGCAGACAGTTCATTTCTGTTCGACTTTCCATTAAATAGGGTGTTCCAAAGCTCAAAATCGTACTCTATTTTTAGAGGCCATTACCCGACTTAACTGCATTGGTGTTGCAGATGGTGATGCTCGATCTCAAGGCCTGCTGCTACAAAAAATAAGGCACTAAAACCCGGAAAAGGTAGTAAAACCGTCAATTGTAGTGACATCTCAGCAATGTTTTGGCTTTCAACAAGTTTTTTTGCTAACACGACAGCTGAACCAGCCGGGTGCTCCACCAGAAAGCAAGGACCAAGGAACAAAATAAACTAGTTCGGTCGGCATAAAAGCAGTGAGAGAGTAGCTGGACCGCTTATACTCCATGAACGCTCCTTAGACAACTCAAGCTCGGAAAAGGTAGTAATAAATTGTTAATATAATGTGAAGGCCTTATATAGAAAAGAAAATAGTGAAATTCTTAAAAGAGTGTAGCTCATTTCTAGTTTAGATAGCTATAGCGACGAGTACACTATTTACCGTGACCGTATCCTTGAGCATAATATGTAGCGTAGAGAACAGTCCGGTGAGCGCCGTTTCGTCATGGGCATGATCGTAGTAGCGGAACGCGGCCAGGATCACATACGCCGGGAACGCCTTTGTCAGTAGACGAGCCAAACGGGGCTTTAGATCTTAATGAAACGACGTTCACATTCTGGAGGGCTGGTTTGTTGCGTAAAGAACAACGTGTACGAGTCGCTGACTAACCACAAATGAGAATACGTGTGAATTCCGGCACATTGAACACTTCGAGTAGCGCTGAATGTTCGACGCCTTCTTTCGATAGCGCCTCTAGACGTATCACTTCAGAATCGGCTGTGTTATCTGAAACAGATCACTATGAACTAATAATAAGCTGCATTTCCATCATAACAACAATTATAATAAAGGTCAGGGAGATTTTAGGAGTATCCAGGAAATCTCAAGCGATCAAAGGGCTCAAGCAAAGTGATCTAGTGTTTTCGCTTCAAGGGCCTCTCCAAACTAACAGAAAGAAGTCTCAGACCGGCGACGAAGACGCTGTGGCCGCGCAGAGGTCGCCTCGTTCCGAGGACTGTTTGTCCATCAAGTGGAAGTGGAGCGACACTCGACTAGAGAGCAACTGGGGAATAAATTGGACTTCGTCAACGCCAGGCAACGAACGAAGCAGAAAAAAAGCCGCCACTAAACAATCGGAGAAACGAGGACAGACATAACTACAGATTACTGCGATGAAAAAGTGGCCAATCGTTCACATCTGCTTGGATTATCGCTCGCAATGCAAATGTAGAGCGAAGGACTGGTTGGCGTCGTGCTTCAACCGGGCAAGGATTACCACTCTGCCACGAAGATTTGTCACAAAACAAACTGTTCGCCTAGGTATAGAATATTTTTCCTAGTGAAAATTTGCTGGAAAGTACAAGGAACATTTCCATTTCCTAATAAGAGCGAAGGAATCATACTGTATATAAAAGACCGGCTCATTATGCCTCGAAAATTGGGGCCATTTCGCGCGTCAACTCCAAATGCACTGTCCATAATCAGCGCATCAATTTTAAATTTTCAACATGTGGGAATTTTGAAAGCGCAGAATTTTACGCTTAACCCGGCCTAAGAACGAGTTTGCAGTGAATGGCAAGGTGTTGTGGGTTCCGCACATGTCTGGTTACTAGCCTTGAAGGATTGAGCCCTGAGGTCTTAGAAATACATATGTAGGGCCCTGGCGGACCTACATATTTCCTAACAGACTGCTGGAAAAAAAAGAGGGCACAATGTATATAAGAGGTAACTGGAAGTTTCGAAAAACTGGCATCTATCTAAAATTTTCTTTAATTCCTCCCAAAAAATGGAAAAGGCTAGTAATTAGTGTTTACCACTGGATCCCAAACGCTTTGTACCCACAAATACAACAAACTGAAAGAATAACATTGAATTAATTAGCGACACATCTGGCCAAGATGTTACGTAAGGGGAAAATCCAGAAATCCCATCTCCAAAAAAATTTCCTTCAGCACAAAAACCGCTGCGCAAATTCGGGCAAAGTTACTTTATTTATTTATTTGTTTATTACATGGGGAGACCATGTGGGCAGAAAAAAATATAATTAATATATATTACATATCATAGCAGCAACTATAGTACATGAACGAAGCGGTGTATTCTATTAAAAAGTATCGGAAACATTTGATGACCTGATAAATCGTTTTGCCTTCTTTCATTTTATTTCATTTCACCAAGTGGCAAACAGAGGAAAAAATGGAAGAACAGCCGGATCCGTGCTGTTAAGGTAACACCAAGGTAAAGGTAAAAATGCCGCCTCAAGAGAAAAATCCAGAAAAGCCTATAAAGTACGCTAAAGACCACGACAAACAGCCATGTATCCCGAGCAATAGTGGATATATTCCATGTATGGTGAGATACATAGGATTATCGAAAATAAGTACACAACTAATACGTAGGCACACCCCGGATAAACGCGCCGACTTAGGCTAACTCGATTCTCAGTAGACTGAGCGAAAATCAGAAGCTGTTTCCTCTAAGATGACTGGAAAACCGGAAAATGAGGATACTTTAGAGACCAGAATTCCACAAATCCCACCCCAAATGTCTAGTTTCTGATTCCAAGAAGACGATCAACAGGAAAAGCGCCACAGGAAAAACCCTTCCAATCCCATCAGCAGCGCATCAAGAGGTTGGAAAAAGAGTGGAATAGAGGCCAGTAAACGGAGCCGTTACCGCCATTCAGGATGATTTCAAAACGGCAAAACGACAGTGGACAAGCCATTAGAATTCCATCACTAACAATGGGTTGTGGTAGATGATTCATTTTATTTGCCGCTGTGGGCAATCAATCTATTGAAAACGAATTACCATAGAGAAAGGGCAAATAGTTTATGTCAACACGGATAATGGGCGGTTCGCTTCGCTTCTGGGATTTTACACTGATCATAACGAAAAAAAATACACAGTGGGACTTGTATCCCTTTGCTGCAGGGACTAATCATAAACAAAGGAGGAAATTCTCTTGATTTCGTTTCATCTGCATTTTTATTATACTTTGTGCTATGCTTTTTTTCTTTTTTTCATTTATTTATTTAAATTATTTGACATGCATACACACTAAGCAAACAGCTCCCAGTGATACAAACATAAGGTTGTCGGAAAAGTTTCCCGCCATTTTTGAGCTGCCTTTTCAAATTTAATATTTTCTTCCAACACAAGAAATAGTTACACAATATAAGTTGCATCATTATCTAGAGGAAATCCAGCTGTAGCAGTATGGTTTATTGGCATCTGGGAGTGAGTGGTTCTATTTTAATTCCACCAAACACTGAGCACTGCCTTCTTTGGATAGAGTTCTCGTTTTGGCACTAGAATCCCAACGTACAAGGGACCAAGCCAGCCGCGCTTTTTCATGTGATTTACCTAGGAAACCCACTTCTCGCCGCTAGAAATCAAGTTGTCGAGCGAAGCAAAAATCTGTGGAAAAGTCAAAAAGTTTAGGCACACATCTCTCAGCACTTGAGGCTGTGCCAGCTCAGACCAGGCCGAATACATGAGTCGTATTCCCTTGTCTCTCTGAAGCGATGTAGACGAACAGCTATTATGTTGTGACAGTTTTAGAAAGTTCCCGAGCAACGGCGAAAAGATTGGCGATAGAAGAATAGAGTGGCGGGAAACTTTTTCGACAACCTAATAGAAATATAAATATACATATGGCGCAGATGAAATACGCTGAGGATTATTGTATTTTTTGCCTTAAAAAGGGCTGCAGACTTTTCCCTTATCGAAATTTCCATAAAATTAGAATCGGCAGAAGATGCTGATCAAGATGGTATATATAATTTTCTGCAGAAAAAAAAATAAAAAGCCCTCTTTTAAGATCCTCTTTTGGAAAGTGCAGAGGCAGATGCGTCACACCTGCCTATTGATATAGAAACTTTCATGATCCGATCGAATCGGTGGCACTGCCAGACGGAACAACAGCAATTTTTCGAGCCATATACGAGGAAGTAGGAAGTAGCGAGTGAAGTTGAAGAGGAAGACGATCATCAATTTTCCCACTAATCCGATTTCAGGGCTCGGAATAGATGGGAAGTGTGGTCTCCTTGGGTGTCCCGCACCATCACTAGTTCCCAAGCAGGCTTCAAAAGATAATAGTAGACAGTCGGTACGCACGCGTAATGGAGAACGCCTATAGGCGCACTATAAAGCTTGATCAGGTGGCTGGCTAGTGGCAATTCACACTCAAAGCGCGCGCACGTGCGTCAGACGTGCGACTAAACGACGGATAAGCTGACACACATCTTCATGATGTAGATTTTGCGTTGGCCAGTCTTCATTTCGAATCTTTAAGAGGTGACTGCGTACGACGCACGTCCAAGACATCTGCTACGAACAAATTATCTCCTACATGCATTTTTACCCGCCTGTAGATGGGTTTACCAGTGGCAGAAATGATCAACTAAGGGTGTGGGAGAAAAAGTGGGGTTTAAAGTGGTAGGTTTAAAGGGTCTGCGCCGCTTTGGAGACCTGGAATGAATAGCAGGAGTTACAAAAACATAAATTTTACTCCTAAATGATCAATAATCAATACGTATCCAAAAATAACAACAGAAATTAGCAGTTAAAAACAAGCTCATATGGGGTTCTCGATTATGTCATGAAGCATTTTTTGAAAAATTCGGGAATCTATTTTCGGGAGTGAGGAAGAGGACTGGATCAGCAGTTGGGATGTACACAGCAAGAAGTTTGCAGTCACATGGGTGCCCACGCCAACTCTATCCTAAATATTGGGATTAAAAACAATTTTTTTGGTGTTTCTGCAGATGATACTGGCAATAGCAGCCTCTTGCGATCTTCAAAAACGATGGTACACCGCCCCCACCAGAACAAAACACAAAAAAACGCGGCCCCAAAAGGAAAGAGGTTTTCCGAGACTCGAACGGGAGGGGGGGGGGGGGGGGAGAAAGCTTAGCATTCACAGGCTTCATAATAAATAAGACAGGCGAATCCCCACAAAGGGTTTCATTGCTCTTCAGCGCTAAGCAACGCGGAAAAGAATAATTTGTGGACCAGAAGACGAGAAAACATCACAAAGCAAGAAAATGACATGAAATTAAGAAGCGGACAACGACTAGACGCTTAGTCAAGCACTATTTTCAACAAATGACATCACACGGCCTCGCAAAATGGACCACGATTCTTCTTCAAAATGAAGAGAACCGCAAACTCTGCTGAACTGGTGTTAGTGGCAAACACGATGAGAACGAAACGGAGCGTATGCCAGAGGAATAAATCACCATAAAAATGAAGGCAGAACCACATTAGTGACCATAAAATCCCAAAGTACTAAGCCTAATGTTCGCCGTGGAGCAGAAGAAATCCCAACCAAAACGCCAAAGGCCAATGGTGTTGGAGCCATGAAAAGATAATTGCCATGTTCAGCTGCGAGAAATCATTGTGTTAGGTAGAATTGGGGCGACAATGCTTCGTTTCCGCTTTGTGAGCAGACCGAAGTTGTCAAATGAATATCGCCCAGAGAGGGCCAAGAGCTATAAAAACATTTATTTGACAGCCGCCATCGTCTCAGAAAAACTGCATCCGCAACGCTGTGCAATCGAACACCAAGGCGGTTCTTACAGCGCCTGGACGATCTGCACGTGAAGAAAAACGTGTGGTTTGCAGACTGGAGGAAAATTGGCGGCGTGTGAAAGTGCAGCGAATTATTTCGCTACGTTGTAATCCTTGCGGACTGCTGATGAAACAAACCATCGCTTACATAACAAATCGAAAAAAACAAACAAAAGGAGTAACAGAGCTTCGTCGAAGCATCCCGCCCAGGCTTGAAGGAGAAGGAAATTGAGGATTAGTTCATTGTCCCGCGAAAGTTGAAGCATTGCACTTCACCTATATGTAGTACTCCCAGAAAAAAAAACACGAACCAGGGCCGAGCGTGGAAAGAGGTGGGGCATTTATTTTATTGGTTATATAGATTCTTTCAAATATATAATTTGATTATTTTAATTTTTTTGTTTTCATTTTTATGGGGCTTCAATTTAAGATGAAATATATGGTTTGCATTTTCAGAAAGTACCTTCACAGAGTGGAGGTGAGCGGTGACTTCATTGTGCCCTATCAAGCATGGCGAATATTGATGGAAAATGGCCGCGTCTTAATCCACGACCCCCCCCCCCCCTTCAATACTCATTATCAGTTGAATGAACTATAGAACATCAATTTTGTTCGTACGGGGTGACATATAAGCGTGGTGATTATTTGAAAAAAAAAACCAATCCCTACAATAGCCTGCCTTCAACCGATGAAATGCGCAAAACGCGAGAGAAAATGGAAATCCTCCCTTCTGGATACAAATTTCTGCACTCTACTCCACCGTTCACCCCTTGTGTTTCCCCTCCTCCATCTCGTACTCTACACAGGACCAAATGTGGGACGATAGCATGGCTATCTAGGTGATCGCATAAGGAAATAAGGGTGGGGAGAGAATGAATGAGATCCATACAACTGGTAATAGGTGCAGGAATTTGTAGACAGAGAAAATTGTTTCTATTTTTCATTTCGTTTTGCATTTTCAGGCACTTTCATCTGCTGAGGGGGGGGGGCGCGGAGTCGGGCGTATAGGGGTCGATTCCTAAATTGTCAGCACCTTTGACCCCGGCCCAAACTCAACTTGATATTCGAAACAACTGGACAAGTTTTCATGTGGAAGCTGCAAAGTTTTGCGCCTCAGTCGGGCAAGAAACCCGGGGAAAATACGGGAAGCACTGGGGCTGCTCGTGTAATCCATGTTGCAAGAGCAATCGCATGGAAGATATCGAGAAATAGGGTCAAGTATGCGATGATAAGTTATCAATGGGAGAGGCGCAGGAGTATAGCACGGCCAGGTGTATCATTGAGAATACCCAGGGTATCGCGCGTGTCAACGTTAGCAAATTTGCGGGTATCAGCACATTAGCCGCCAGGTACATAATATCAATGACGCATAAGGCCCCAGATTTGTGAGGAATATTGCATTTGAGATGGAGAAAGAGATCGGATGGGGGGGGGGATGAGATTGTAAGGGACAAAACAGGGAGGTGTGGGGTTTAACGCTTGACAATGCTTGACCCTGTTTAAAAAAGACTAAAAATGCAGGGAATACAGTATTGTAAGGATACAGTATTTTCTTATGGTCGGAAAAATCTTCAGGAATACGACCATAGATAAAAGGTAAACTCATTACGAACTGAGTAAGGTATTGCAGCAGCCAGGTAAGGTTCTATAGCAGTAGGTCGTACTATTAATAATGCCAATTAATATTAATTAATATTAATATTAATAGTAACAAAACAGGTGATCGCTCAAAACAAACACATCCATTAATTACAGCGTCCTTCAACGATTCACGAACGAAACACATCCATTAACAAAAGCGCCCACCAGGGATTCAGCTTTAATCCAAGAATTATCCTACAATATCCACAAAAATTGAGGCAAATCACTGTGTAGATCTGGACTATGAATTATAAGGTAGCGAATCAACAATGCGCAGTAGGCTTTTGTCCAGTAATATAACGGACGACCTGATTAACATAATTTATATCTTAACGCCCAACTCTGGTGTAGATCATATTAGTATACTTTTAGTACTGGTACGCAGACTCATCTAGCCTCGCCGTGGGGGAACGGCCGCGATGGAAACTCGTCCAAAGCATGCCCACTCACAACGGAAAAACCAACACTCCAAATCCGTGCCCCTTTGCAATCTTTTGCAATCCACTCATAATAGATTCACCAAGCGCATTCTCCTCACATCCATTCACTGTGCTCGTTCGTAATCATGCTGTGCAATTCAGCACCTATTGCCTTAACATCAGAGTGATTCTTCATTTTCTGGAAATCTTACTGTTTCGAGCTTGAAACGGCATGTTACCGAATCATCTCGTATCTGATGTCACTGATACATTTTAGGGTATAGTAACCCAGTCTGTTTTTTGCACTTCCTCATGCTGAATAGCCTCACTAAGATTATCTATAGTGGATGTGTTGACGTACCCAGATTTATCCTTTACCCGGAACCATAAACATGTTTACCAGGGCCTGCATGCACCATTGAGATTACCCACGGTAAACGTGTTGTAGCCGTATTAACGATGGGTAGATTTCCATGATGATAACGCATTTACCATGGGTAACCTCAATGATGCATTCGGCCCCAGTACATGACGTTGTCTATACCCAGCTGCTACCCATAAGAAGGTAATGATATGCATGTGTATGAGATTACCCATTCTTACAATGATGGATCCGTGCCCTTAGAAGTGTCTGGGTAAGTGCTCAACGACAAAACCTTCTTCTAACGTTAAAATAGCACGCAAAATAATACTTCCTTCTGAAGACACATTATTCGCTCCAACGCTACAAGCACTTGTCCAACATCTACGGACCAGATGTCTTTTCTGCACAACTTTGAGGTTTTCTATCCAAACTCTGAGTAGAAACCCATGATTACAATGAAATTTGGAAAGATCTCTCATTTCCGTAATAAATATTTTTGTAATGATTGGTGGATTCCGGTGAACTTCCGAAGAACAACCAGCACTCTTTCCGGAAATGGATGAGTGAAAGCCGGACGCAGGGGAATCCTCTTGAATGAGACGCGTCCAGTGTAAAAACTGGGCGCATTCTGCGGATCCCAAAGAACCAACAGGATCCACTCGCACGTCTTGTAAAACTAGAGCATTTTCTAGGATTTTATTCATATTTTCGATGACCAGACATTAGTCACGATCCCGAGTTATGATCGAGAGTAGAAAATAAGCAGTCTTTGATTCCATAGTGGGCCATTTAGATCTACTCAAGCGTCTGTGCGGGCGTTCGCGAAGCGGCTCACTGGCTAACACGGACACTTTCTTGGAAGTACTTTAAGATGCCAAACAGGGTCTGGACAGTTTCCAGACACATGATAAAAACGGTTCGATCTCCAAGTATGCCGCAAACACCGCAGTTTTGTGCAGCTTGTTGTGCCTTCATGTGCAGTGTCCACGAGTGATCAAATAGCCCGAAAGGTACTTTACTAATGCCGCATGAAGTTAGTAATAATTGAATAAATACTATAGGATTTAATTGTGTGTGTAGTGGACCATCAGCGAATATGGAAATTTGGGTGGATGAGCAGCTGTGACAGATGGGAACGAGTCTTGCTTTCACGTCTGAGAATTCTCCACAGTGTGTTGAGCCTTTCAAAGGACGTCGAAGAAGCACTCCTGGTACTTAACCAGCGCGCCGCGCCACATTCGCCCGCGCAGACGCTTGAGTAGATTATTTGCACTGGGCCATTTCGGGGTTTGTTCTTCTGAAAACATCCTGATCATGTATATCAAGATGGATGAGAGAAACAGCGGATTTCGTACCTTATGAAGGATGAATATGGTAACCTTTTACTTCATCACGCCTTACATACAAAGAACTCCAAACTGCCGTGTGTAAGGGGCGGGGCCGCGGCGCGGCTTTATTGGGCACAGACACAGAGCTTCTGCATGTGGCTCTGGTTGTCTGCTTCTGCCCACACACGACCGTTCGGAGTTCCCCATAGGAAGGAATGTCGTGAACATTGGTTTTTCATGATTAGAAAACTATCGATCTATGGTGTCCCGAAGCGATCGTTCTGGTCCATAGAAAGGCCAAGCATCGTACCCGTGATCATCACTAGTGTAAGTGTGATCCAAAATTGGACATTTCCGGGCCCTATCCCCTAGCGTGGTTCCATCTTTGGGCGGCTCTAGTTTTTGCGAGAATCTTACGCCGGTACCAGCATTATTTTCCTTCTTTAACCTCAGAGTTTTCTCCGATCCGTATGGCTGCTAATATACTGCTCCCTCTAATGGCCCTAATGGTTCCGTCACGAATTTGCGCGGTTTTTGCGAGTTTACACTGCAACCGTTTTCGCGTTGTACATAGGTTTAGCTGCATCTCATTCGCAAGGATCAATCCAATGTCACGTCTGGGAAAATAGACGAGAAAACCTGCATAGGAGTAACTAGCGCGCTTTAAATAAATAATCAAGGGTCAGATGGAAGAACGATTTCCACCAGAAGACCAAAAACAAAGACAGCAAATAGGGTCGCAGATCGACGATCGAAAAACGCAATGAAGCACAGTTTACACATAGTGAAAAGTTCAGCCTTGTTGCTTCCTTCAACGGAAAACGTGGAATTGAGCCTGGTGTGCTTCTTGAACGCGTGTGGAGGTCAAGACGTACGCCGCGACGCGACCGCGCCGCACACGTATGCGTCTCAAGTTCAGCATGGTCCTTCAAATTCAATTGAATGACATCGGTGACCACCTCCTCAGAGTTTGTTGGCTGCGGTAGCATTTATCTGTCCTACTGAAGCTTAGGAAACTTGTCCATTTCTCCGCAGAACCTCTCGATCCTTGTACGGCTGCAGCCGCGACGCGTGCATGAGTCGACCAATCACAGTTCAGCAGCGTACTTCTTGTCACGCAGCCTTTGAACGCTCATAGCTTGTGACTAGCAAAGGAGTTGAAGTGAAGTAAAACTGCGGAAGACCTGGACTACTTCCTGGACTAGTCGAAATCTAGGGGGAGAAAACGTAAAAATCGAGAACACTTTTCATACTAACCCTAAATTTCATCACTTCACAAGCCTCAAAAAGAGAGTGAACCTCAAAACTCAGAAACTATCCAGAAACGTTCCTAAAAGATTCAAAGAAAACAAACCCAGCGATAATCCCAGTCCGCCTGTGTAGCCTCGCAACTGGGCTCGGGCTTCAGTGAGCTCTTCCGATTGACGCGATAGCTTCTCGTTCAACGACTGCAAAAAAGGAATATAAACTGTCTTACGGGAAAGTTACCACGAGATCTTTTTTTTACAGTGATGACGAAATTTTTTTAAAAAATCCAATAAAAAATAGTACTCACCAAGTTTTCTGCAGCCAGTGAGTTGAGACGACCATGAACATCCCGAACAGCATCTTCCATGGAACATTCTGATGGTCTCTAAAGCAAAGAAAGTTAGATAGGAAAAATTTTCAACAACGAAAAAAATTTCCTGAAAATTATTCCGTTCTGGGGAGCTGCACCACCAAAATAATCCTACGTTGTGGCTCCAGCAAGTGCTATAGCTGTTTATCGCTCCCCCGTGCCTTCCGCAAACACTACTACTACTACTATTACTACTACTACAGCCGATCGCCGTCCGTCTCATGCTTCGTCAGATCCGTAGCAGCAGAATAAAAGTCTATGGGATCCATTTGCTACAGTTGCGGAGCCGGTTCAATAATGTCTCCTCCGTCAAACATCACATCTACTTTTTGTCCGAGGTTCTTCTGAAAGCTGGCTTCGTTCTCAAACTCGACAGGTTTTGAAAAGTCGATAAAGCGAGTCTTCCAGATTTTGCGGTTTCTCGGATGACGTGCCCTAGTCACCAAAGTGAAAGCATTCGAGAGGAAGGAGGAGAGTTTCCAATTTTGAAATTTAAGGGTTTCATACTATAAGAGTTGTTTGTGGTGGAGAGATAACATATCTAAAAATTGAATGCTGGAAAAAATCATAGAAATTGGTCTTTCCATGCCTGGCTGGAAGACCATTTGAAGAAAAAGAACGTCAGATATGGGAATGACAAGAAGTGTAGTATGTTTAGATGTTCCTTGAACTAGATGCCGCACAAACGTTATTTTACAAGAAAAATTAGCTGAAGCAAGCGAAGGAAGAAAGGCGATGGAAGGAAAAATCACCTATTTTGGCCAGAAAACTCGTCTATTCTCGGATTATCAGAAGGCTGCAGCCACTTCAAAAAAAAAGTTCTTGGATCCAGCTGCAGGATTTGTGCCAAAAAGCCCTGGGCATAGATGATAAGTGCACAATTCCTACACGCAGTAACTCCGCTCATCTCCGATTCCCAGAATAGTCCAGGAATTTATTATTGAATAAATGGACTATATTTTGATACCTCGGCGGTCAGCCGACATAAAAAATTAGCTAACTTTTCAAAAGATAAGTTCTCATGAACATTCTTTCAAGCATTGGAATGTTCACCTATTAGTGCGAATAATACAAACCTTGCTGGTCTCCTTGCTCGTCTGACTGCTGCTAGCAGCGTCCTCTTCCTCAAAATCACCATAGGTCATGCAATAATAGTCGGGTGGACGGCTCATAATCGCGTCCACCATATTAAGCCGACGTAGAGCGGATAATCAGCGCTTGGGTCGCAGGGTAACACGTGAGAGCGGCTCAGTACCGATCACTGAACTGTGACGAAAACATAGGAATTTTCGGGAATTTCCATAATAGGACAGGCGAGCGAACGAACGAACGACGCGAGGAAAAGTATGATGGGAAGATAGCAAGAGTCAACAAAAAAGCTCTCAGGAGGGCAATGGGACAGTGATTTGTCACCGGGTGTCGCAGCCGCCCATGTGGCGAAGCTGCCGGAGTCAAAAAGCTGCGGCTAGGAGATTGATGTTGTTCGAGTGCGAGATGGCAGAAAAGACGTCTACGAGGTCATTCTTCCAGAGATAAGAACAGTGATGGCACGTAAAACAAGAGATCCACAAACAGTCGGGACGCCAGTTTTACGATGAAATGTCAACGGTTTAGATGACTCAATTGTTTGTATAAGTAACATGTCCCGAGTGTGGAGTGGATTTTGCAAGAACTTTGCAGCCCAATCGAGCGGGAAACTTGAAAAAAATGAAAGGGAAATATTGAGTCCACAAAGCCAGTGGTCAACGAAGGTCAGTGAAAAAAGTTAGTCCCAAATAACGGAGTAAAACCCTTTGCAGACAAAATTGAGAAATGCCAATTCAGTTATGGATGTACTTAGTAAGGATTGCAGCAATAAGCGATAGCATGGCGCCATCCACATTCACTTTCTCATTCCTTAACCCCTTATTTCTGCGAATTAACAGCATCAAACCCCAAATCCTCAACTATCAGACAATAATGGCATCAGATAAATGAATGAACACCCTACATAGTGTTACCTAAGTAGCTGGTACTATTCTCAAGTAAAAGATATGAGAAAAATTAATGGACTTTGGACCACCACAGTTTCTGGAAGACTCCAGCAGCTGCGTCTGATTGTCTGCGTATCGTATTTCAATGACATTCATTTATATCACTGTTCTCATTATTAATCGGCATTATGGTGCAGGGCAGCGTGCGACTGTGAATTGAGTCACTGAAGCACTTTACAAGTTAGCCGTAGGTGAGAAAGTTGATAATAGAGCACGCTTTTATACAGAGCAATCACTCTGGAGGAAGATTATTCACGCGTTAACACCCCTAAAAACCTCCGGAGAAAATAGCGCTAAATTGCGTCAAACCCTGCAAATTCGGGTGGAAAATAGTGTGGAAACATTACTGTTCTCCAATGAAGCCGTAACCCTGACTGTACTTGGAGTTCGTTCCATAAGGGCTTGCAAAACAGAAGTCTATACTGCTTATGGCTCCCGAATTTCAACAAAATCCCAGGATATGTAGAAAATTCTGAAGAGAAAGTGATCGAGTGAAAACTGCTTGCCTCTAAGTTAAACATTTGGAGACGCCCAATTTTCCTAGAAAAAAAAAAGACATGGGAAGCATCGTCAGATGGCTTTACTGCCCTTTATAGTTCAGTTTGGAGGGAATCATATCATGGGAAAACATATGTTCAGGAATTTTAAAAAATGTAACCTCACGAATTCCCCAGACAATGTCCACATGAGTGAAACACTCACCGGGATTAAAAAACATCAAAAAACACCAAGCACGCAGCGGTAAATAACCTAACAACCCGGCCAGTATGGTTTAAAGTTACAGAACTTAACGATTGAAGAGTATGCACAGAGAAACTGGTAATCAGCTGATGGCCAAGAAAGCGGGAAATTGCAGGGAAACCCATCGAGGTGACTAACACCCATGGAAAAAAAGTAATTTCGACATAGGAAAACACGATTAGATACCAGGACAACTGATACGAATAAGGCAGTCTGGCATGGCACAAAACTAAAGCGAACACACAAAAACAAACATTTCCAAGCAGTTGCGTGGCATTTTGAATAGTCTAGTCTTCCGTTCTGCATTTTCAAGTGGGCAGTCACGGAACTACAAAAATTTGTTGACTTCGAATATTCCATCCAAAATATCCATATGTACCCGAATTTTCAACATATTACATGCATAACATTTTGTATGAATGTTATGATTGTGGAAATCTCTTGGAAATATTGCCAGTCTAGCAGAAAACGGAGAGTCCGAGAATTTTCACCGCTACTGCAAGATTTCGAAGATTTTCAAGAAAATTGTCGCGTTTACAATGAAACTCCAAAAAAATCCATACAAAACTGTATGCTTACACAAAAAGATAGTGGTTCTCTAAATGGCTTTGCACTAGACTTGAACTGAATGGCTGAATGTGAGAGCAGCATCTTCCAGAATGCAATGAACAAAGGAAAAACCTCTTAGCAGAGAGCGTTGCTAAGGAATCATCCAAGTACAATTGGACCATCATAGCGTCACATAGCAATTGAAGGGATGTTCGCCGAAGCTACGAGGAGAAGGTGTCACTGTACAAACATTCAGTCAAACATTAAACAGTATTGAACGCCTTCTAATAATGTACAAAAATCGAAAAATGTCCTAGGAACAAACACTTTAGCCAAAATTTTTAAAATATTCGGACGTTTAAGGCGCTATTTTTCAACACTTTCAAAGGTGAGAAAGAAAATTCTGCATAGCAAGCTCATAGAAAGCACGTACTTTTCTGAACACTTGCTATTCCTTGGAATTTACCAATGTTACTAGAATTTCCATCAAAATTTCAGTAGTTTCAGTTACAGCTGAGAAAGGAACAAAAATCCTGTCTCAGGGGTTAATATAAAAAAGTCATCACTGTGATGTCCTTCGGAAAAAAGATGAAGATTAGAAATTTTCAGAGGCAGTGAAGAGTTATGAATCGAGAATGAACTAACCATGAATACATTCATTGACACTTTTTTCAAATATCTCGTAATTTGTTTGCAATGTTAATTCCCAACCATGACACAGAAATCCTATTTAGACACAAAGATATAATAGAAGCAAAACAAAGTTAAATAGAAAAAGCAGAAAAAAAAATCAAGGTCTACTTGTAAACTTAGCAAATCACCTCAAAACCGCTAGCTGTGCTTACCTTACAGCACCTGGTAGTTTTTGATACAAAGACACGTATAAAAGGCCCTTCCTCAGCTTTTTCCCCATAACCATTCCTTTTTTCTAGCAAATATACCCAGCCTTCGCCAAATCTCCCCATGTCCAGCCATAACAAATCAACCGAAACGCCACGGATGAAAAATATATTCGCACTTTCGGCGGATATTCGATGAACAAATCGGTTTGCACTGGTCAGCACCATCCGTATTCGGAGTGCACGGTTCAGTGATCAGGAAAAATGTTTCATAGAGGATTTTGTGAGGGCTTGGGGAATCCATGAAACAAATGAATTTTGACGAAATTCAACTCGGATAGGGGCAAATCTGCATGAGACTAGCACCCTGGAAAACCGAAGTTTCAGTGTCTGAAGCTTAGAATCTGAATACCATTTAATTGCAGAGATCCTGGACCGGAAATCCGCCCACCCTGGACGGAAAAACAGAGCTGGAAACGGTAAATTTTACACAAAATATGGGCCATTCAGAACGCATTTCTGAGGATGCAGGCTCGCTCAAAGCATGCCAGAATAAGCAAATAAGCAATGACGTCAATGCTGAAGCTCAACACAAGGCGAACAAGAAGAAACAATGGGAATATTTTCCTCATAGAGAGGCAACAAAGTACTAAGACGGGCAGTAAAACTTTTTTTGGTGTCCTGGATGCCAGACAAGTGGAAAGGCAGCTGAAATAAAGTCCCCCCGCAGCCGCAGGTCTCATCCTTACGGCTATAAATCACTACACATCGCACTATCCGAACGCCGATACGCATATAACGGCCGTAAAGGGGTCAACGCTTTCGCCGAAACGAGGAAAAAAGGATAAATATGATCCCGACGTCCGTCTGACCGTGTTTTCCCTTCCATGTATTGATGAATATCCATGAAAATACGATACAACAACCAATCATAGATGAAGTCATGTGAGAGTGACTGAACCCCCTGAAAACAAGTTTTCTTCGTAGATATCGGGGAAACAAGTGTAACTACGGACTACAACGCATCGTCGGGGAGAAAATTCGCGTCGGAGGGTCGAAGGTACGCCAGCGGAACAGGTATGGAGGCGCTTACTAGTAGGAGAAAATCAATAGATGCGAGGCGCACACCTCATAGAAACTATGAATGAAACCAATAGTCAGTCAGCTGCATGCAGGTCTCCTCGAACAGGTGCCGCCAGCGGATTCTCAGCATTCCATGCGATGTCAGCCCAAAAAAGGAGCACCTGATGAATGAGGGCTGGTTCTGTGGGGCTAAGGCGCATCCGAGCATAAAAGCGTGTAAAGAATAACTTGGTGGCATCCGGAAACTGGGCCAATGCATTGATTAGTATCAGTTGCTTAACAACGCTAAGAAGACCTACCAGGGCCGGTTCCCGATTCTTCCTGGAGTAGAAACTGGAAAACCAGAGCGGAATGAAATGAAATGACGGCTATGATATGAGATGGATATGAAATGACAGAGAAATAAAATGTCTGCTTCTGGAGAAGTGATACATAAACTCCGCCCATTTACGGACGAATTTTTGTGAGGATTTTAGGCCCATTGGGAAAAGCTCGAAGAGATGACCACAAATCCTTTAAAAAATAAAATCCATGCGTTGATACATATCTATGCTGCATTAGGATAAATCTGGCCGATTTCCGCAACGCTTGCCCTCTTTCGATGTCGTTCTCAGAACCTGCGAGACATGATAGAAACTAGAGCAGAGGGAAATGAAATGGATGCTATGATATGAGCTGGATATTACGTAAATGGTAAAGACGGGAAACGACGGCTTCTAGAGGAATGAGACTTAAACCCCGCCCACTTATGGACGGGTTTTTCTGAAAATTTCAAGTTCATTGGAAACAGCTCGGAAAGATCATCACAAATCCTTGAAAAAATACCTCTAATTCTTCCCATCATGAAAGTTAAGAATTGATTTGGAGGAGACAATGATCTTGATGGAGAATAATTGATTGAAGGAGACAATGATCTTGATGGAGTACAAGCGTTGCCAAAATCAGCAAAGAATCATCCTAACGGATTATATAACCTAGTTACTGCCTGCACAGTGTATTTTGTGTAGGTGTACACCTCCCTCACCTTGCCAAAAATCTGACCCGCTAAATTTTCCAAAAATTTCGTTGCAAAAAGACTAGATGTTTGTACAAAGGTAAACATTT
This sequence comes from Ancylostoma caninum, assembly GCA_037903475.1. Classification (NCBI taxonomy): domain Eukaryota; kingdom Metazoa; phylum Nematoda; class Chromadorea; order Rhabditida; family Ancylostomatidae; genus Ancylostoma; species Ancylostoma caninum. The sequence continues at coordinate 410,468 of JBAJFG010000554.1, read as the reverse complement.
CAATTCTACATAATATTTTCGATTTTTCCACTTCTAAGACATTTTGAAGGGACAGACAGGATAGAACACATTAGCATACTCCAGAAGAGAACGCGTACATCAGCAGTAGAATCACAGGCGCCTTAACGAAGCCAATTTTCGTCGCCAAACTAGTCAAGTACGCAGTACAGCAAACCTATTTGACGAATATAATCGCTTCACTTCTGCTGACTAACGCAGCGAATAACAGAAAAACTGGCCCTGCAAACCAGCGACTTCCACCAGCTCGTACAAATCAATCGCCAAAAAACTAGGCTGTCCAGTGAATTTTTGGATAAGCCGCCGGATATGGAAATTTATGGAAGGTATAAAACCAGGTAGCGACAGGCACTATTACCATATCCGGAATCAGCTCCCTAGTAATATAATTTGAAAAAAAAAAGTATCCGCGTAACAAATGGAGTGTACCAAGTGATTTTTGTTCTATGAAAGTAGATGAAAAGGAATTAATACTACCAAACCAAACCAGGGCTGCCATGAATAATTGAGATTACCCAGGGTAAAATGTCGGCACCTGTGTTAACGAGGATAAATTTGGGTATGCCGAAACGTTTACCCTAGATATATAATTTCAGTTGATGTATGTCAGTCCAGATCAGAAATTATCCATCATAAAATCCACCATCAACAGCGCCGAGGAAAATCCTCAGAAAATTCTAGAGCGAATAATTCAAAAATTCGGTTGAATTCGGTTCCAAAAACTTAGTGTAATTTCGACTGCAACGCAAAGCATAATTGCAAGCTTCGCAACTGCTTTGGAAGCTATGTATACTCTGATTTTACACCTTATTCCAGAAAAAATACGTAGTTGCATTTTGATGTCCAAAAAATCGTGCGAATCCTTGATTAAGCCCCACAGAAAGCAACAAAAATAGTTGCTGACGCTTGCAAAAAATTTTTGCAGCGGCGCTAACATCAGATTTTCAAATAATCAGCTGTTAGTATGCAGAAAATACTATACTCTGCAAAAATTTGCAACAGAGAAACATCTTATTACACACAGAAGGACGCAAAAAGGGGAAACATTACGAGCTAGAGGGGAAAAGCATGAAGTGGTGGTGTCCAGATAAGTGTAGACACTACTCTATAGTACTTCTTGCTAATTCCAGAGATATTCTAAACTGGAAAATCAAGGAAAAAACAACAAATGGAATCTGGAAGGGGTGGTAGTGGTGGGAAACACCTTACCAGAACCTTACCAACATCGATTCTTTCACCTTAACCAAAGCGATACGGAGGCAATAAGGGAGAACAGAGGGAGGCACAAATCAACAAGACACGTTTCTTCACCTACTCATAACAAGGGAAAACTACTGTCACATCAATTAACCCGAACGTCTCCCCAAAACTGGTACACTTTCAATTCTTCCTGGATCTAGAAGTTTCTGGATGGAGGAGAAACAAAGGAGAATAGGATTTATACAGCAATTCCATAAAGAGGAAGTCCTGGGATAGTAAAAAATCGATCCACACAACAGCGCAGCTCCGTCAATTACAAGTATCGATACCGGATATCGCAACAGAATGGGGGAATGTGTCGCAACGTTGCAGAGACTATAAAGCCATTCAGATGTAGGACAGGCATCGCATACGGGTGGGCGGCGAACCGTAAACACTGAGAGTTAGCCTGTTGTTGGACCAGCTGCGAGCGATTTCTGGCGCTATGGCAATAGAAACGAAACGTTTGTTGAAAATTGAGTGACGGTTGGTAGAATAGTTTATCCATGCCCTTACAAGAGCCTCCTAATCAGCTATTTTACCGCAACTCGCGCCAAGTACTGGAATTTTTTTAGTATTCTATTCCACGACTTTAAAATTTTTATTTTAGGTTACGTACACATAAGAGGGATGCACGAGAAAGACCCTGTATACATATAATAATCAGGCCTTTCACTAATGAAATGAAATGATATGCTAAGTTATCAACTTAGAGCCAAAAATCTTGCATCCAACCTATGGTAAACATAGGTGGGCCACTAGTAGACGGTTCAGATCCATCCAGAGAAAATTTATTGCCTAGAAAAACTGACAGCAGAGGACGACGAAGACTTTTACACCCTTCCAAAGGCTAGAGAAACCCTTACGCTTCACTTTCTCCACTTTTATGCACAATATATTTAAGTGTACTTCACACACTAATGCATGGGAACATCGCAAGAATCTCGGCACTTTTACAAGGTTTCGTGGAAAAAAGGAATAGCAGCAAAAATTTTACCAAAAACACTGCGGTAGCCTTAGATTAATTCTGATGGTCCACATAGTCTAATTGTCGAAATTCAAAGATTCTTGATGGGTTCATGGATTCCTAATCCGACTCCGAGAGGTGCTGAACGGCTGCATTTGCTTTCCAGAACTTGTCCTCCAGAAAAATCGCATAATTGCATGAATATAGTTATTATAATTGTCCAAAGACTTTTCTGCGCAAAATTTGAGCGATTTGGACATACCAGTTTCAAGGAGAAGTGAACACAAATTGTATACCCTGCACCGAATAGCGCAATAGAAGTATCCGAAATCGAGTAAATCGAAATCTCAAGGATTCGAGCAAGAGAAAACAACATAGCCTTGAAGAAAAGACGCAAAGGACTCTCGGGGTTTCATTTTCACGAATACTCAGAGTTTCGAATCGATTTTCAATTACTGATTGAACTCCACAACTAAATTATTCGGAGTGTTCCTGAACACAGCACATACTTTTTATAGAAAACAACAGCTTAATAAAAATAAATCATACCATAACTGCTTGTTCGCGGGATGGCTAGGAGCTAAAAGATTGTCAATTTCAATATGACTCTGGGAGCTGCTTACTTTTTAGGCTTGAACCTTGCATTCAGCTCGAAACTCTCGCACATGCCAAGCGCGGGGGGGGGGGAGAGAGTACAATCAAACTACGTAGATACTTCAACAGAAAATAGAGTGATATCTGTAGGAGTTCAAGGGAAAATGAAAGACATTCAGGAAAGTGAAGATATCCAGAAAGTGTCAGGCTCCAGAAGGACGTAGCTGAACTAACTACACTTGGAAGTGATAATAATGCCTATGATTCGAAATTACGGCAGCCCTAGTCATTCCCGTATACCAATACGGATCCATACCCAAGCCGGACATTGAAAGCTTCCCAACAAAAAAATGCCCTCCAAAACTGGAAACTTTGCTCTACAGTAGGGCTAGAAATGCACGCGTAATGTGCAGTTTAAAATGCAATGAATAGCAAATAGCAGCGCGTGAAGGCTGGAAAATTTCGCCAGCACCCGTACAAGAACGCAGCGGAGGTAAGGCGGAGAGCGACACGGCGGCGAGCCTCCACCAAAAACCAATGTGAAATCGATGTGTGAACGAGACATGTAGACATGAGTCACAATACAGATCCACTACACTTGTTCGGGGGGGGGGGGGGAGGGGGGATCCGGTCTGGGAGCTAGACGATGGAAACCACCACCACCGCCGCCACGCGTTAATTGCACGACGTGATGGGAATGGCGCCGGATTCGAGGCGCACTATAGGAAAGTGCACTGGTCAATAGACGGAAAATCATTCTATAAAGGTTTCTGTGCGATGACTGAAGCGAAATATTATGCAGAAACAGAAAAAGGAGGAAAATAGGCAAAAGTAATGACCAGAAAAAGAAATGCAGCCGAAAAGCAAAGCCAGGGCCCACTTAGCATTTGCACGACTACATGGATAGCTAGGCCTCTGCCCTTGAGCGTTTATACATTCAGCTCTAACTCATTTATCCTTCACAGGCTCCACAGTTATCCTCAAAGAAGAAACATGGATAATGAGATGGAAACTGCATTAGCAGCCATAATTGAACGAACTACGTTTTTATCCAGGAAAACGGTAGCATTGACCTTTACAGGATCTTAGATGAGCTCTGGGATTAAAAAAAAAACACAATTTTTCCCCTTTCTCCCCTAAATACCTACTTACTTGCGCGTTTACTTACTTAAATATGTAGTTATGTACTTAATTACTTGATTACCTAATTACAACTCTAGGTTACGATGCAGGAACCAGACACTATAAACACGAGAAAGAGTACATCAAGACAGATTTCAAAACCCTATCAACAACACCCGCTTGGAAAGATTTACACTAGATGCGTGCGTCAATCGCACATCAGACGCACGTATCAATTTGCGAAGCATTTTGCAAAAAGATAGGTCAACGCCTCAGGTATAACATCAATAAGAGTAATGGTCGGAAGCCGCGACGACTCGAATGAGTGCGTCTCACCTGCGTCCGAGCCGCGTCAGAGGTGCGTCATGACCTATCCTTCGTAGAAAAGTCACACAGGTCTGGTACAAGTTAACCTTTTCACGCCAAAATTGGGCCCAGGGCACATGCTAGCATAAATAGCCTTCCTTCGAGCTAAGGATTGATAATTTTGCTTGGAAGTGACCCCAGAATAAACTATAAAAGAAAAACGAATCAAAAATGTCAGAAAAATTGGCTAGCAATTGCTGTATGTCCTATATGTGGGGGGGGGGGGTTAACTACGCAAAAATCAGGAAATCTCTGATAATTTCCCAGCAACAGAAGCTCTAAACCTATGGAAATCGGAACCTCCATCCAACTCTTCAGCGAGGGAAGCCGTTAAACCAGGAGTAGCAAGCTCATTTTTGTTCCTCCACTGTGGACTAACTATTCGGCAGTTCTAAAATCCCAGCGCCAAATGAGAAACCAATTTGCTACTGGATTTTCCCAGCCGTTTTGCTTTGTGGCGCCCCGGCAATTTCGCTTTTTCCTCGAAACCGGATAGATTGCGGCTCTGAAAGCGCAATATATAACGCGGTTTTCAGAAACATGACGTGATCCATCGGGCTTGAACGTCATCGTGAACGAAAAACATCGCTTACATTGTAGCGATGGTAACTCAGCTGGGGTGATTGTGCAAATGGGACCCAGAAACTATGTAAAAGAAGCGTCGAGACGCGTTCCCGTCATGTTTTGCAACAAAACAATGCAGAAACTAGCAAAATAACTAGTAGTTCCCCAGCTGAGTTGCCACAAATTATCAATGTTGCAGCCGAATAAGCAGTGGAACTCGTTCCTTTACTACCAGTAAGTTGAATTGTCAGCACTACAGTAGTTTAATGAAAGAAAAAGCATAACAGCGGCCTCTTCACAACATAATCGAATCAGTGCTTCTATGGCAAAATGACAAGTGACTATTTATCGACAACTACAGCAGTGACTATGCTACTTCAGACAAATGTGAGTTGTCAATTCTGCTACTCTAATGATTATAGGATACTGCTGTTCACGACGTCCTCCAGAACTGCTTAAAGTGTAGAAAATGTAGATTATTCCCTATCTCAAGGGAAAAAACCATTTTCTAACCCACGCAACCCTAGTGCTCTGGAATGACTACGGGTATCTTGCAAGCCCTAGCCTACAGGTACTTCGTAGTTTTAACACGGGACAAGGCTCCAAAGCAAGGCATCCAGCTGGAAAAGTCCATAGATGCCTGCAAACATAAACAGGCTTTGTTCCGAAGGCTATTCTGGATGACAAATATGTACATAGCTGCTGGCTAGCTTTTAATAGCGGGAATTGCATCGCATGGACAATTTTCCCACATCCTGAAGCACTTGGCGGAATTTCTATAAAACTGCCGTAATTTGGGACAATTGCTGGGGAATCAAGAATCTATAAAGCATAAATTTGTGCACTGTTTTTATGAAGCGAAGCTCAAAATCAAAGATTTAGAACCACCAACGGGAGCGATGTGCAAAAGAAACGGCCATGCAACGGAATGCGTGAAACGAAAGAAAAATCGCGCAAAATTTGGCCGCTGAAAGGGAACTCGTTCTCAATTTCAATAATTCCACAGCTTTTCTGGACTAGCATGTATGAACAATTTTCCTCAGGGGAATAAAGTCCTTAAAACGTAAAAGCGTGAAACGGAAGAAAAAAATTGGAAAATCCGCGCAATTTTTGATAGTGGGTAAGGAATCCTTTGCCGAGATTTTAAAAATTCTTCAATTTTTTTGCCAGATTTTTCCTGAAAAGGGTTGTCCATACCACCACATGTCCAGGAAAGCCTTTAAAATGAATCTGTTTCGCTGAAAACGGGGATTGAAAAGAATCTGGAGAAAAAGCGAGCATTACACGACAAGGCAACAGGGCAAAACCTTGTCGATTCCTCTTCAGTGCAGGAATTGTAAGTTGATTGACGCAAAAATACTCAAATCCCACGATTTTGACCTATGTTAAGATAAGTAAACGCAGCAGTATGTTATGTGAAAAGCGCACCCAAAAGAGGATAGGTTGAGGACGAGTGAGGGAATCACAGAAGAACACTGCTGCCTTGCTAGAATTGCAGCCAGTCACGCTGAGAAGGCTTGCAATGCAAGAAGGCTGCCTTCTCCACCCACCAGCACGTTGCACACTCACAAATGATGCTAATCACAACGTAAATGTGCGTTCATGCAAAACCAAATCATGCGAAAATACTGGAAAGTCACACAGAAGCAGGGAAATGCACCACCCGTGGTAGAAGCCGTGAATCCAGGGCAACAGGGGCAAGGTGCACGCATTTTCTCACCTGGATATTTCTACTCCGTTGCTCTGCTGAAATGTTGAAGCACACGGAAAAACGGTTTATTTGTGATTAAATAGGGATTCGAGAGCGAAATTCTGCATTGCAGAACAGATTTGACGACAAGTCCTCATGGATCACTCTAACCCAGGATCACAGCCATGCTAGACTCGAAAACTATGAGGGAATGTGCATCGATGTAAATGCTTCAGAGTTCTTTCAAAATAAAACTTTCAAGGAATAAATCGTTGGCCCTGGATATTATAAATGTCTATAAAAAAAGCAAAATTCTGCACGAAAAAGTAAGGCAAATCAGCTGCTCCAAAATCCAGCGAGGACCATAACGTCTTTTCCCTGAACTCTGGAGCACCCACTTCGATTTCGGGGATCACCAACACATAACAACGCACCATGTCATGGACTTAAACTGAATGTGAGCTTACGAAGGCAAGAATGACTACAAGAACAAAAGCACCAACGATATCAAGAATATAACTCATCTATAGTAAGAAAAAATAAATTATCCAAGGAATAACGAACACAGGAAGCAGGTATGATGATAACAACATAGGAACTACGAAAAAATATGGCACTTGATGAAAAAAATCCTAAATATCCTGCGATAAACCGAATTGATATGTACATGCGGTGATGAGTTAACGAAATCATCATGCAGGTGCTAAGACGAAAGGTAAGAAGAAGACTATCTATGAGCTATCAACCTCCTCAGAATATCTAAGAGGATTAACGGTAGTGACAGGCGATTGCTACTACTCTGATGAGCACTTCTAACCTTTGGAGTACTACTAGTACTACTCTGTGTCCATCCAATCATGCCCAACCTATCCCTTGTTGTACGCAAGCCACATTGCAATCACTGACGGAGCGGCGAATAGCACCGTTTCGCACATTTCACTGAGACGTTCGGCCAACGGACGCGTGCCGCATTCAGAAGGGGCGGGTGTGGGCGGTGAACTCCACCAACTACGGTCTGCGGTAAACGTGGAATAAGCCGGGGAGGAACTCACGAAAGCTGGTGTTGTCTCCAGTAGTCGCTTCTCGAGCTTTTCGATCTCTCGGTTGCGGTCCATCAGCACACGATTGAGATTTCTGAACAGAGAAAAAAAAAAGAATATTTTACTTCAAAGTGTGAAAGGAATGGTTTTTTTCAAATTACCAAAAATTGGAAGTTAAGTAAGTCAAGTAAAGCTTTTGTATGTGCCATTCGGCTCGAAAACATCGGTGGATAACTGTAGGTTTTCAGGAAGGGAAAGGAAGGGTAAACAAACACAAATGATTAGATGAAGAAAAAGAAGAGCATACTGAGGAGTGGAAAATCCCTGGTACCTGGTGCATTACTGAGATCACCCAGGGTGAACGTGTCGATTACCCTGTCGACGATGAGCAAATTTGTGTGGTGTTAAGGAGTTCACCCTGGGTAATCTCAATGGCCACTGCTTTCTTGGAACAAGGAGAAGTGATGTAAACCATTTCCGGCCCCATTACAAGCGAAAAGAACAAAAATGCAAAAGTCTAATCAAAATTTTACAAGAAAGGTCAAGGATATGTCCACAAAAGCGTCACAATGTACAAACAACTCACTCAGCAAGAGCTTTCAACTGCCTACACTGCCTCTCCAGACATAATTCCTCATCCAAATCAGAGCTACCATCATCCGAATGTCCAGCTGACCAGTGGCCTGAGTCTGGTCGAGGGGAACCTCCAGCAAGCAAAGACTGACGCTCGAATCGGGTCGACAACATAGCGCGCAGTTCAGCTGACTCTTCACGTCGTCTGAGATGGAATCAACTCACAATCAGATTAGAGATATCATCTTATTCTGCGATTCAGTAGCAATGGAGTAACCTGTCATTGTCTTCAATCAACCGGTCAAACAACAACTTCACGTTCATATTCTCCAGGCCCGCATCTGCTTTTTCTGCTACCAGACGTTCGAATTCCAGTTTCATCTTCGAGTATGCAGATTCCAGTTCCTAAACAGGTCAGGATCCCAACTGAAAATTGAGAATGCTGCTTCATGGGAGTATCCGTATAATTCTGTCTTTCACACGGATTTCCCAGACTCGAAAGTGAGAGAATTCAACACAGTGAAACAGATTTAGCCTACAACGAACGTAAAAAAATGAATCAATCCCATAAACCCTTTAAAGTAAACCTGAAGCTTATGTGATTCAAAACTTCGCAGCGACGTCCTCTTCTCAAGTGAATCTACCAGTGAGCTGGCCTCTACCACATTCCGCAATCGTTCATTCTCACGTTGGTATTGCTCAGCCCTAGAGAAAACAATACATTTCGAGAAATAATTGATCAGTACACTCCTTGAAAAAAAAACCTCATTCGCAGATCATTTATCATTTGCTGCTGGCGCAGAATTAGAGCTATTTCATCGAGATCATTGGAGCTTCCACCGAAAGAAACCGAATTGCCATCTGGACCAGAAAGCGAGAACGGCTGTCGCCCTGGAAAAACGTGCAAATGAATGATGGCAAAACAACGAAAAAAACGGGACCAAAAGAGGAGAAAAGTAAAAACGTGACTATCGTTGTATGTCTATAGACGCCTACTTAGGAAACTTCAAGTATAATAAACAATTTTATCCCAATTTCGCAAGAACAAATACATTTACTTGCAGGTATAAAAGAAAACTCACGAGCAATCAATTAATATGAAAACCCTGGTGTCACCAAATAATTATAAGTACCCAAGAGAGCCTAAGAACGAATTTTCCAGGAACATAACTACGGCAAGGATGCACATTGAGATTACCCGCAGTAAAAGTGTTGACGAACGCAAATTTTCCGACCGTTAGCCCTGGCACAACACCCTGGGTAATCTCAATGGAGCATCCATGCATGGTACGGTTACAGGTTTAGTATAGATCAGAATTAAAGACAGGTGGTGTCCATATCAGCGGGCCCAAGGCCCGTATTCCTCATTGGCAGGAGGGGTTATCTCATGATTAGCAGCTGGATAGAGACGTCGTGTATGGTTCAACACGCTGATGGCTGCCAGACAAATATCAAATCTGGGTGAGTTAACACATAGTGGGTAATGGTATGGGTAATCTCGATGATGCATACGGGTCAAATGTAGAATTCAACTGCGATTTACATTCAAAAAAGAATCTTGCCAAATTCTAAAGTATAAATCTACCACTATTCGTCTGTAAACTTCGTCTCTGCCCTTCTCTATCCAAAATTCTCCAAATCCAGACGAAGTGGGAAAAACCAATATCCCATTTGCTTTTATACGCCACAAAACAACGCCATCAGGGTGGAAGCTTCCTTTCAAACAAGCACCTAACAGATGAGAAGCCACTTCTCTATGTAGATCACTTGTTTTTCTCTAGCTCTTATCCAGAGAAAAAAAGCCATACCATTTTCACTTCTCATGCTGCCAGCTCGACTAAAGTGTGGAGAGGCGAGCAAACTAGCGTTTTGCAATAGTTGCTCGCGCATCAGGCCCATCTCGTGTTCTGCTACTGCTCGTTTCTCGCTCTCTGCAAAGATGACTTGGATTCCATGCTAGGACAGCTAATGGAAGGGCAATACTAACTGCATACCACTCGCAAGTGCACTCTGAGTCTTCTTAAGATCCTGTTCAAACGCTGCAGCGCTGGCAGTGGAGCTATTTAGCTGTTCGGTTAAGTCGGTGATCTTCGTGGAACTTTCCGCTCGTAACTGAATGGCTGACGATTACGGGAAAAAAACTATTCAATGATTAGAAATTGTAGATTCTCAGCACAAACCTGGTCTAAGCGACAAGTGATTTCATTAATCCTCGTCTCCAATTCACTCTTTTGCGCTTCTTTCACATCACATTCAGTCTCCAGGCGTTCTACTTCTAAAGCTAGCTCTTCTGCTTTCTGAGCTGTCACCTTCCAGTCTCGCCTAAACAAGCATTTGTTACTTAAGTACTGGCTTCAGGTAACAAGAAGCCCCTCACAAAAGGGCGAAAAGCTAAAGTTCGAGGGTTCCCCAGAAATAATCCTGGAGAAGGACTCACTTTTCCACTTCAAGAAGTGCCACTTCTGCTCGGAGTTTCTCGAGCTGCAGCTCTGATGAGGCCAGCCGATTACGCTCAGATGTCTGGAAATGAAGAAAAACAAATTCCCTAGAGAAAGAGGGGTCTCACCTAGAACTTATTTCACATATTGAAGAATATGGAAAAGAAAATTCTTGCTAATTCAAATATCCTTTTAGCTAGCTTTAACTATACATCCTGGCTAGTAAGTCGTAGAATTCTTAGACAGCTATCCAGACGACAACTACAACAAGATTTCTTACGGATGGGGTAGCAACGAGCTGGGACCGAGAAAAGAAGCAAAAAAATGCTCAGGAAACAAGAAAGACGGGACAGAGGCACAGCAGAAGCGGTGTCTGAGTGTTAAAAAACACCAAAAAAATGTGGATGCCCCCATTCATATTTGATGGAGTCTCTCAAGGAATGGCTCAAGGGCTCGACATGGCATTTTCTTGAGATAAACATCCCCATTTGTCTGAATAGACGAGCCCCATAAAGTGTGCTTCTTCTAACGAGGGCAGCACCCAGTGACGGATATTTATAGACCTTCAGAATAAGGCTCTAATTAGACTTATTTGTTGAGAATTAATGATGTCAAGGGACATGAGCGCTAAGCAAAATTAATTAGTTTTGGGAAAAACATCATTAAACAGAATTCGTTGCAGACTGCGAATGAATGAATTCCTACAAAGCATCCTCAGAAATAACAGATGAATCCGTGAAACACTTACAACAGCATCCAGCTTCAACTGTAGATCAATAATCTTGTTCTCGAGACCAGTGTTGAGCTTCTGTAGATGTAGCACCGAGCGTGACTCGATCTAAAATGACGCAAATTCTGATATACGAGGGAGGATAGGTGTCTTTGGACTTTGTTGCTAAATTCGAGAAAAGAAAACTATCCTAGTCTCACTTTTTCGAACAATTCATGGCATGAATTTTCGACTCATGGAATAGCGAAATTCCCAATTACTCGAATATTCATCCGGATACAAGTGTACGCTACAGCATATTTGTTGCGAAGTGATCGCTCTGATCAACAGGGAAGCCGGGGCACCATAATCGTGACTGTGCCAAAGGCGGCTGTGATCTAGCACGTATTTAACCACATCCGGCCGATCGGCTATCGATGATTTTGGCCCTGGGCGATTCAGCTTTGCTCCGAGAGAGAGGGAGAGGGAGAGGGAGAGGGAGAGGAAGAGAGAAAGAGAGAGAGCACCGCCTGCGCGGGCTTCTCTGCCTTCATTACATTTATTCATTATTTCTATTACATCAAAATCATATGTGACCTCGTCACGCCACTACATTTTAGTTCACGATCTCTAGTTGATCAATTTTTTAAATCATTGACCGCTTTTCAAAATTACTGCACTCATTATTAACATCAGGATCGATAAGTCCTCATTGAACTTGTGTTAACCCATTTCCATTAATGGTTTCTCGACTGATATTTCATCTTCGATAGATTTAACATTTTGTTCGCACATGTATATAGTAGGTGTGGCATTGGCTGGTCAAAGCGACTGGGCTCACTAACTCACCGATTTTCGACAACATATGACTAGAGAAGATGAACAAAATTCACGAGCATACCCTTCTACAATGTGGATTTTCCGATCAACTGAAGTAAGTACCTGTCGCATAGGACTTTGCTAATTTTGCATCACATTTTTCGAGTTCTTGAATGAAATTCACAATGAAAATTTCGACAATGTCGTCTCCTAAGTGTACGGTTTAGTCAGAAATCCGTAAAAATAGACACCCAGTTGGAAGCAAAAATTCATCTTTAATTACTTGGACTATTATCATCTACAAAAAAAAATGCAAAGTAAATCTATCCCGGTTGTAGGCATAACCAAACGCCCATTACCAGGGATCATTAAGCTTGCCGGTACTCTCACTAGTGGAGTGGCTACAGAACTGCTCCCAAAGCGCTCACAAATCCTCCTTATTATGATTTCGTTTGCCTCTACAGTACTCTCCAAACCTTCCACGGAACACCCACTAGATTAGACACTTGAATCTGAGATATTCTCTCGTATATGCAGCGGATAACTAGAATCCAGTGTCAAAATTGACATCATTTGCAACATCGGCTCATCCTTTTACGATTTTATGCACCCTTGGGGATACGGCTCAGCAGTGCTTGCTTATTGAACATCCAGTCCTCGTCCCAAATATATCTTACAAAAAAAAACTCCATCACTACCAAATGACTCGAAATTAGCACGTTGCCAACCGTTCAGAACTCTCGTCATTTTTCAATTTCAGAGATTGCTGTTATTTCCACACAGGAAGTGATTCATCAACAACTACTAGCAAGTCTGATCACAGGTAACCTTGACTATTCTTAAGAAAAATACTCTAGTAAGATGAATTCTGAAGTTTTGGAGGATACCCTACTTCAATGGCGAGTTCTAAGAATGGCCGCAATTCAAGCAAATCCCTGGCAAATTTCCGGGCGGCACTATAAAAGGGTGGGGGGAAAAATGGAAATAGGTTCTTATGAAACCGATAAACTGGTCTTTTTTGGGGATAAACGATCATAAATTTCAACTGATAAGTTTTTATAGCAAAATTCGCATGTCTTCGACTTCTAAGATATTCACGTCCATATTGAGCCTCGAAATTCCAGAGTTACTTTACTAGGAAAGACGTCGGCATTGTAATGCGTTTATTCAAGTGATAGTAACAGTAATGAGTGTTAAAAGGGTGGGAAAACCCAAGGCTTACTTCACTTACATATTATGCTTTGCGATACACTCGCGAGAAAAAATTTTGTCTCTCTCACCCCATCCTATCCCCCCCCCCCCCCGGCTCCCCTTCCCCCACCTTTCCCGATCGCTTCGAAATGATCAGGAAATGGCTCAAAAAAGCAGATTGAGAAATATTCCAATTCTATAAAGTAGACGAATTACGTTAAGCAAACCAACCTTGAGCTCTCGCAGACGTCTCTTCGCAAGCCATCTACGCACGCAGCATTGAACAAGGATAATCTTCCGTCGCCGTTCAATCTCTGACCTCCGGACAAGGTATCCACGCCAGTATTTTTGGATGATAATCGCGGATTGCTCATAGCGCATCTAAAACACAGTAAATTACAAAAGTTATAACGAGCCAAAGTTCATTTACCCACCTTTTCCACCCAAGCCCGCACTTTAGCAGCACGGTATTGGGCTTGAATTGCTACGACTGCACAACGAAGTTTACGATAGCGACTTTCACAGACGTACCGCCTATATGAAAAGAAACCTTGACTGGGAAAAATTCTACAAAAACCCAAGCACTGTACCTGTATGCTGTTTGTATAACGATAGCAGCGCGGTGCATCTGGAGATAGAATAGCCGTCTGACAGCAAGGAATGCCCTAGTGGCAGCCTGGAAAATCGAAAATTTTGAGTGATCTTGTTGTTGACATAAACTAACAAGAAAAATGAGACTGAGGCTTAGGAGGTGTAAGCAGTCGTTCGCCGACACGAGGTCAAGGATGGACATGCTCGCTTGTCAAGAGTTCTCCCCGGGGATTGCTGCTGCTTGCCCTCACCAACCACATTTTCATATTAAATCCAGCGGGAAAAAGTGTGGAGAAGCAGCAAAAATATGAAGAATGTGGGCAGATTGAATAATACAAAATTTATAGATAATATTTCCGGAGTACGCCAGCACTACAGGGATTGGAAAACACAAGAGTGAAGAGGAAAATTAATGAATATCAGCAGAAAAATTAGCGAACAATTGTCGCTGCAACATGAGAAGTAAAGAAGTGAAAAATAGTGACACTAGTGGATAAAAATATGGTTTAAAAAAGAAAATAATAAAAAATAAAACAAAAAATGGTGTTCAGATATTAAGTAACAAGTAGTGAATAAGAACACAGGGTGACCCAGAAATATTTGGCCAATATTCAAGTTGGGGAGAAAACGCTCCATAAGAAGCAATGAGGACCAAATTAGGAAAGTAACTTCTAAGAGGTATGACCAATAGAAAAACACAATTTGAACCTCACAAACTCCTTTTTCCCAAGCAGCAAAGGCTAAAACATTCTATGGCGAGCTTCCCGTGAAAATCAACAAACTAAGGCCGCAACACAAGAATTTTCCCTTATTTTTATCGGGTCTAGAGCGAAGGCTCACAGCAGGACCCAGGCTATGACAGCTATAGAAGATGAAGTGCTAGAACAGGTGACAAAGTCATTCTGGTTCCACGCAATGAATCTTCGAACAGGAGAAAAACCCGGTGCGTGCCTCAGAATTGGCTCAAATGCTGGGTTCGCGTCCATCTTAGCCACTTCATCTCCATTCTAGCCACCTCACAGCCTAGGTTTGATTCTTTTTACTATATAATCTGGGGAGTTCTAGAAACCAATGGCTTGCTAAGGCATAGAAAATAGCTAGAATCAAGGGGCCGCATGCATGAATAAGATTACTTAGGGTAAAGGTGCTAACGCCGCACAAATCGCACACAGTCAACATGGCACCAACTACACAATTACTCTGGGTAGTCTCAATGATGCATAAAGGCCAAGATCTGCTTTAAACAAAGGCCGGAAAAAAGTCCTAAACAAATGCTGTTGTTCAGTGCTGTTGTTGTGGGACACCAGCACGTAACATTTTCGCCTCCGCGACCCCAGTAAAAAAATGGATTTTGACCTCAAAATAGCATAATTCTATTGGCAGTGTTTCTGGTAAATCAACAATTTGGTCATCCGTGCTTACTAGACACAGCTTTCGTAGAACTTGAACGCCAGCAGAGACTCGTTGGTGACCCCGTAGAGGATACAGAGCACACGAGAAGTGTGAATGTTTATGTTTTCCAACTAACGCACGTTCCGACGACAAATCCCCAAATAAGGGTACCACCACGTGATCTGCCAATCCGTTTAGTCCCGGCAACAGTTTGCTTTGTGTAAACTGCGCTATGTGCAATAGAATAACTCCAAAATCTCTACCTGTATAGTGAGAAGACTCTTTCGCATCGTCTGATATCTCCTTCTAGCGACAAAGCCACGCCAACATGATTGTATGAGTACAGCAGAGATGCTAAGTGTCTCGATGCGTACTCGCTCCAAAATGGCGACTTGTCCAGTCCGGAAGAAAATTTTGCTTTTTCCCAGAGCGAATTTTCCTTCCTGAGAAGGGGCTAATAAATCGAACGCCGAAGTTTCCAAGGAAAGAATGAATAAGGTACCACACTACTATACCTCGAGGCATTTGTAGCAAGCTTTCTCAGCGAACTGCCGCGGTTTGTCACGCCACATTGCTTTCCCTTCAGGATACAAAACGCGATAGCGACGGGCAAATTCTTCATACGTCCACCTTTAAGCAGTATTACAGGTATTACTGCAGTAAAGAAGAAAAAAACACCTATCTCACAAAACAAGCGAATCTCCAAAGGGAAAAACAGTCAAAGAAGAATCGTAAATTACCGTGTCGGGAAACCAGCTGCCGATATACGCACTGTTTCCAGCACACCACAAGCTCTCAGCTGCTGAATGGCACGCTTTGGCTCGAAATAGAACCTGAACAAGAAAAAGACGCCTCAAAAAACCGCACATACTCCCACTTTCCACATCCAAAGAGCTAACCTTTCCTTGTGATCATTTGGCTTTATACAACGCACATAATGAGGTCGTGTTGTACCCAAAACCGCCATGAGGTCCCGCAGTGAGTCACGGAACTGTAATAGGGTAGCTCGTCAATCAGTGCAATTAATAAAGTTTTCTGAAGCGTACTTGTCCGGCTACAGTCTTCTTCCCGGTATTTCTACCCGGTATGTCCTCGATGATTACGGATGAGCCAAGGATCTCTCGAAGCAGTGGGAACTACAACATTTTTTATAAAGCAAGCAAATTTGAATGGCGAAGCCATTGACTGAACCAAAAAACTTAGTCACTAATGTTTACTACTCTTTTGTTCCATGAAACACTACCTTTGTTTTAGCAACCAGCTCCAGAAGTTGCTTGCTTACTGCGTCCTTATTCTTCTCCAGAAATCCGTCCACAGTGTAGGGGACCTAAACATGTTTACATGACTGCTTAAAACATTTGGTAATAATAAATCCAAAAACCTACCTCAGCAGCAAAATGCTTGACTATGAACTTGGTGCTCTTGATGCGCGGCATTTGAAGTTGGGTGTTCTTCTTGAGGGTGGCGCAATTCGTGATACGGTTCAGCCATGCTGCATCCGATCCATTAACAACCTAAATGTCTCTTATTGCCCTTTATGCTAGGAGATTCTAGGTATGGGTAGCGATACCAGGAGTTATAAGTACGTGAAGTGTTTACGGCCCTTTGCCATATAACCCAAATTCCATGAAATTTTCATCATGGATATCGAAAAACTGTTTAATTCGTCTGCTGACGCAAGATTCGCTGCTACACGGCTTGAGTAGTTACTATATAAATGAACTAGTACTTCATCTGCTCAAGAATGTCATCTTGCTTTACCTTGCTCTGCTCGTCCAAATAATCTATCAAGCCGGGCCTTCCCTCAATAAGCTCTATGGTTGGTTGATTATCGTGAAAATCGATGCGAACCCAGGACAATTCCTCCCGTTCGTATTCTTCCTGTTCAAGCTTGAAGACATGCTGAAATTAATGAAAATTTATAGCCATATTTACTACATAAGAAAGTCCATGTAAACAAGAGAACAAATCAGTGTTGCAAAACGATAAATCCTTGTCGGGATTCTGCCTGGTTCCATTTCATGAGAATTATAAAGAATGGGACAGGAATGAAACGAGGTAGTATGTATCTCAGGAAAGAACGCTCTCATGTCATCAGTTCAAGTATTTACAATGCATTCGCTTCAAAATATTGAAAATAAGACAAGAAAGACTATACGTTTTCTACTAAGAATTATGCGCTGCTTCAACAAGAATTGCACAGTAGGAAAAGAAAACAGTCACATAATTCTTAGAGCTTCCACAACAAAGAACAATTATCTTTGAAGATCTTATTAATCCAACGATGAAATAGTTGTTTTTGAGAGCTTCAGAACACAAGGCAGATCAAAATGTGAAACTCCAGGGAACACCCAGAAACTATCGCGTAGATCTGATGAATTTTCGCAGAAAGAAGTAAGAGCAAAAAAAAACCCATCGTACCTGATTGAACTGCTGTTGAAGCTTCTCATTTGCATAGTTTATACAGAACTGCTCGAAACTGTTTACTTCGAATGTTTCAAAACTGAAAGGGGATTTTGAGCGGGTACAGATGTTCTTAGTAAATCACATACCCATAAATATCTAGCACTCCTATGAATTTCTTATTGCGGTTGACTCGTTTTTCCTTTTCCGTTAAGGCATCGTTGAACCGATCAACAAACCATGAGAACACTTGAGCATAGAGAAGTTTGGCGAGAGCATCACGGGACCTAACTGCCTGTAACAAAAAAAAAGGATTCTATAGGATTCCCCGGATATTGGTGCCTGTAGTAGAGAAAAAAGAGAGGAAAGCGCCAAGGTTCTACTTCAATTCGCAATATAACTACTATTGTATCAAATAGTTTAAAAAAGTAGGACAATTGTGGCGAAGAAATTAAACTTGAGCATAGAGCCATCCCTGAGATTACCCGGGCTAAATGTGTCGACGTCTATTTTGACGATGGGTAAATTTGTGAGGTGTTTACATGTTTACCCTGGGCACTCAGTGATATATGCGGCCCCATGAAGATGAAACTCAAAAGCATTTGAGGTTTTAAGCAGAAACACGGGTCATCCCGACAAAATAATCCCTTGCTCACCTCTCGCGGCTCCAGACCTTTCCTGACAACTTCGCCTGCGGCACGGATTTCCCTGACTGTTAACCATAACCTCAACTCGTCCTCGCTAATCCTATAATCATTGCACAACTGCGCAACCTCCGAGTTGTTCATGGGCTGAAAAGAATTCTTTTTGCGATGCGAAAACTTGTCAATAAACTATGCTCCCACCGAAATGTAGGAGTTTTCACCATTAGGATGGAACTCAATGTTACCAAGAAGCAAAATGCCTTTCAGTATCCGGAACACATCTCTCTGCCTTTCCTGAGCAAAACCTAACACATCCAGAGCCTGCAACAACAAGGATAGGATAGAAAGGAAGTACTTTACTATAGGAAAACATAGAAAGAAGAACATACCTTCACAGTTTCTAAGAAGTCCTCCCGATCATCGACGCCAGGGATCTTGTGATCACCACCTTGAGCAGTGTACCAATAACTTTCACTGCCTCCTATAATTAGAAGAGTCAAAAGAACTTTTAGAAGAAATCAGGAAACATTTTGAGCCGAAGTCTGTAGAAAATCCTGCTGGAGGGACTAAAATTACCTAATGAGAAGTCTTTGATCAGCGGGTGATCCCTGGCTGCACACATCTGGTAGAAAATGTGGTAATTCCGCTCGATTGGGGCCTAAATGGAACCTGATTTCCTCACTCAGATTAGACCGGGAAATATCAAAAACAGCTAATAGAGTCAAAACAAATATGGTTACATAAAGGAGGGAGAGATAGCAAAAGATAATGACTATAACTAATGGAGGACAAATTACTCTCAAACCTGGAAAACAAGCCGACTCTTTTCAAGCAGATAGGTCTTCATCTCTGCTCCACTAATGGTGAACTTTTCTCCGAAATTAATCTGGATGAACTTGCCAAAGCGAGAGGAGTTATCGTTTCTGCAGAGGAAAAATTGTCAAGTAACCATTCCACCTCCATAAATATGAAGATTACTCATTTACCTAATCGTTTTAGCGTTTCCTATAGCCTCCATGATGGGATTTGTGGCTAGGACCCGATCCTCTACACCAGCCGACCCGACACGGTGACCTGCGATGGCAGCGAAGTATCTGCAAAGATTTTCAGGATGTTTACCATTAAAAACGTGTGCTCGGATGTAGGTTAAATTTCGGATACTATTGTAATTTGATAAAGATTAGGAATAGTACCATAAGCACAAATATCCGCTAATAGTGGCAATTACGACTGTACGAATTTTAGTCGATGTAGCAAATAGTCTCGAAAACACAATCATTGCATAAACAAGTAATGAAGCTCCTAGGCTAAATAAACTCGCAGAAAAAATATCAAACATTAAAAAAAGTAATTTCATAACAGTCTCAGAATAAATCTTGCAAAAAAAGCACAAGAAGTAAACATAAGTTTTGAAAAAAATGAGAAAGAATCGTCCTAGAAATGAAAAAAAAAAACAAATATGAAAATGGCGGATAAAGATATGCAAGGTGTACCAAACGATGGCAAAAAAAGCAAAACATTGTAGAACACCACATAAATAGAACGAAATGTATGCAAAACCATTACTTCGGAAAGAAGATCAAATTATTCCCCCTATAAGGCAAGGAAGTGCAGCCGCCAGTAAACTCACTTCATAACAAACTTTGCTGAGACCGTTTTTCCCGCTCCGGACTCGCCACTCACAATGATGGACTGGCATTTGTTGAACTCTGCCAGGTCATAGAAGGCCTCAAATGATGTCCGAATCAGACCAGGTATCGTTATAATGAATGATGTGGCACTCACTTCTTCGGCAACAGCATAAATATGCGGGTCGAGCTCCCGCACTTGTTTTCCTACCCCTCGGTAGACCTAAATAACCATACGATCTTGGGAACAGTACCAGTGAATGTGAGCGGTTTAAAAACAATATTTAGATGAGAGATTATGGCGCTCTTACCTGTATAACCTCCGGTCCATAGAGCTGGTGACAATCTGCGTAAGGATTGATGGCTACTAAGACAATGCCGCAGTATGTGTAAATGCATTGCCGTTCAATGAATCGCACCTGCAGATTGTGAAGGACTGAAACAAACGAGTGTAAATGCAATTGAAAGTGGAGATCTTCGGCTTAAAATTGTTAACAGAGTGCAAGGTCGTTTCATGGTCATATTCTGAGATGGGCTTTTTTTCGTCGCCTAATTTTTTCCGATGTTCTTGGGAAGCACCAATTACCCTAACACATACAAATTAAGCTACTTGGACATAAGGTAACGGAACCAAAGAAACCGAAAACCGTGACCTCCTACAGTAATCGGAAGTATACAGTATCAAAAAATGATGCCGATAACCTCACTTGTCCTTTCACTCGCTAATATCGCTAACTACAGTGCCGGCCAATCTTTTTGCACGGCAAAGAACCGCACATATGGGTTGCCGCGCCGCACCACCTGGCGGCGCGGCAAACCAGTTGGGCATCACTCTTGTTGGCGTTGCTGATACTGGTGTAATGCTAATGTTCTATTGTTCTTCGGAATGAAAAAAAAAGAGGAAAACATGAGCAAAACGTCAGCATCTGCAACGCTCAACAAAAACAGCCCCTGTTGGTCTACCGCGCCGCATGGGTGGTAAAATGAGGAAGACCAGATGGGCAGCATTTTTGATGCAGAAATGATCTATCGGCACTCTGTGTAAATGCACTGTAGAGGAGGCTTGGCGCACTTGATAGACGAGATAATTAGAGGAGAGCTAGAGAAAAAAAGAACGAAAAAATGTATGCGGCTATTGCTAAGGGCAGCCAGAAAGGCAGGTTTATGCGCATATACCCATCTGTCATCAAGTCTGAAACTTACTACGACAGCCATTACTATAACAGTATCGTAGAGATTGTAAAAAGCTATATTGCTTGATGTTCTACACTTCCATTAAAGCCTGACTGATGAAAACACCTTTCTGAGAGGAAACAATTGGGTCCTGACGCGATGGGTTTCCGACTACAGTGTCAGAATCGTGCGTTTAACTTCTTACACTAGGGTTATTGCCCTCCCTGACTTTGAGTAAACGCTATTGCTTTGAAAAAAGATGCGAAAGAAAAAAAAATGACGAAGAAGCAAACCGGCTGGTTCATGAAGATAAGACAGCGCTGTGAGATCGTCTTTTCCTATGAGAATCGTTGGATTTCGAAGGAATGGCAGTTGATTTGGAGATGAAATAGGCACTTCTATTACCTGAATGAGTGTTCTTGAATAGGAATTGAAGAGATATTGAGCAAAAGGTGATGACAGTAAGGCCCACCTCATCGTCCTCGAGGCGTATCCTTATTGTTCGTGTTGTGAAGGTCACATCATGCTCTAGTTCACCGGGAATCCAAACTAATTCTGGATGTCGATGCCAAACTTGAGCGCCTTTCTGAAAAAAGATTATAAGTTGCTAAGATATAACCGCTGCTTTACAGAGGAGATTGTCTCGATGAGTCTAGTTTTCACTGATTCCTCCACAGTCCAGAAAAAAAGAACGCTACTCCAAGATACAACCTATGGATCAGATACCACCCAAGAACCCTTTGTGAAAAGTAGTGAAGTTATAAGAATAGACATACGTCAGATCCGTGGAGAATCGGCATCGTTCAGGACTACGTCTATGAAGATAACGCATTTTAACCGTTCCTACTGCGGAAAAGAACAGGTTTTTACGAACGCCAATAAATTACGCGTCAAAGTTTGCCCTTAAATGTCGCACCCCGATTAAATATCACAGCTCGTATCGGCGATTTCTCGTTGCGGACACTTAATTTGTAACGACGTTTCGGAAGTTATGAAGGCATGGAAGCCGACATGGCCTTATCCATCTTGCAAAGACGTTAGAAAAAACTGTACGGCGATTAGGGGAGATTTAACGCTAGATACATGGCAGCACCATTAATAAGAGAATTCACTGCGCTAAATTTAGTGTATAGCGAGTTTTATCCTGCAAAAAAAATCGCTAGCGTCTCACTATTTTTATTTTTCATGTACTTATTTTTATTCGTTTGTTATTCTCTCACAATTTTATATTTGTTCTGCAAAACATGTAACGTGGCACTCTGACCGTCTGCGCGTCTACATATTTCCCTGTTATCACATGTAGCACTATTACCTGGACTGGCATGCACCATTGAGAATACCCGTGCTAAGCATGGTAACACCCCTAAGTTTAATCACCACTAACACTGGGTTAATATGTTTACCCTAGGGAAGCTCAATAATGCACACCACCCCTGGTCTTCCTACTTCTTGCTCTAACCTGTCCAAAGAGGTGGTTAAGTGTATACGCGCTTACTCCACAAGTGGTTTTACACTAAAGGTCAATCACTATTGCATCGCAGACAGAAAGACCGCGCCGCGTCACTTTCGCTTTGCACGTTAACCCACGTTGGCCCGCGTTAAGGCAAAGGACCAACAATTGAGTTAACGCGTCGCAACAAGGGTTAACGAGTGAGGCAGCGCGGCTACCTATGTCGCTGCAATAATGACTGACTTTCACTACACTGTAGTGCGTTCCGTACGCCACAATAGCTGAGCATTTGTGCATGAATCGTCGACTCGGACATCCCCTGCATTAAATGCACGCCATTTCACTATTGTCATTTCGACGCGTCGTAATGACATGCGTTACCACGTTGTACTAACGTTTTTGGACTACGGTAACTTCTTCGGGTCGCAGCCACAGAACTTTTTCCTCTAATTTCTCACCGACGATTGTCGCTAGTGAAACGCACTATAATACAGTTTTTTTTTTCAAATTTTAGTCAAAAATGGAGGAAATCTCATAGTGAAGGGAATCCTTCGCTTCTTATTCTTCTGAATGACCTTCCATCTGCATATATTCTGTTTCAAACAGCAAGATACTTGAGCATCTACGCAAATTGCTTGCCTCTCTCTCCTCCCTCTACAATTTCTGCACTCTTTCCCGTGTTCTTTTTCTCTCTAGCACTTCCCCAATTATCTTCACTGGTGGAACGGACCAAATAAATATAAATACAAATGAATAGTGGTTCCAGCAAAAAAAATTGTGCAAACATTTGACGCCAGACTAATGAGATAATGTGCCTGGGCGTATCGCGATGCATTGTGTAATGTCTGTGATTACATAGCCTAAATTTGGCGCAGTGCAAAATGTAAAGCCGTTTACTACTGTCTAACTTCTTATTCAGAGTAGGAATTTTCATCGAATACTTAGGAGAAAAGAACATTCCCCATTAAGGACATCTCGTACACACATTCCTGACCTCATTAATTTGCTGTCACTCTAATTCTCAACCATTTTGATGAAATGCCTTCCGGTTGGGTGACGGTAACCTTCGAATTTTCACAGAGACACTACCACTCGGTAAAAATTCAAAAAAGAAATAAAAATAAATCACCGAAACGAAAATTAGAACAAATTGAAGTACCAATGGCTCACCTTGTAATTCTCCAACGGATAGGTTTGGGCGCGTCCGAGCGTTTCGCCTCCTAGCATGTCCATCGTTTGGCTAGTTGATAGCGCTCATTAAAACATAATTTCTGTAAATATGAAGCTATTTTTATGCACAACGGCACTTTTCACATGAATAATTAGTGGCAAGACAGAAATAGAGAAATTAAAAGGAGAAAGGACTGAAATTCCGAGGACATTCTGTCAAATCGATCTTAACAAAATAACTGGATTTTCAAGAACAAAATTTCCTGTAGCTGCACAGACACACATGTTCACAACGACCATGGGAATTTAGTCTCATAAATGAGTAATAGTTGACGTCGTAGGCGAGAGCACAGACAGCAAAGCAAGGGCGTGGTGTCTACTGTGCGCAAACTGGACTGCTGTGATTGGTCGATTGCACCGGGAAAGCACTACTTGTCGGAGTCAACAGGCAAACGATATGAATGAAACCTATGCAAAATCTCCTCCATATAATAAACGCTTTTTGGAACACAATTTACGCAAATTTTCATCACAGCTGAGTCCGACGTGATATCACCTGGCCTTCTTATTTCGATACTTTGACCAAGTTTCTTGTTATTTCGATATTTTGACCATTTCGTTGGCGAAATTCCTCGGGACCTCATTTGTCATCGAACGAATCATCGACTAATCTTAGGTAGTTCTGGTTCGATTCAGCAGCGAAGCAAGAATTTCGCCGTCCCTTCACCAGTCCTAGCATGGAAAAATTGCAATGAATATCGATTCGTAATTCACTCTATTTCACATGCTTGAGGATTCCATAAGAATGGCAGGGTCTCCAGGAAAAGAAGAGGAAGAAAAGGAAAAGAAATCCCAGAGGAAACTTTGACAGAAAGCTACTAGCATGAATTGATATTTCTATGAGCTAGATGCCCTATAGTTAGTAGGCACACATGCATTAATGTAGTAGGCGTATTAGCTATGCTAAATATATCAAACACATAACAGTATTGTTTTATTTTTTCGTACTTAGCATGACAGCATTATGTTTTTTTAATGTGTATATCGTAGCATTACTACATATGCGGTAATACAATCAACAAAATGCTTTATTAATTAAATACTGCATTGTAGGTAGTGATAACGCATTGTATCAACATTAATATATATTAGAAACGCATTTATTATATATGGTAGAACAGTACTGTATTGTATTTCATGTTCAACCACGTATTAAGAGCATATTGCATGAACAACTAGTAAGGCATGTAGATTAATTGGTTCCCGTAATAATTATGTACAGTAATAGTAGAATACATCCAAATTACTACATAAATAGGTGATTAATGACGCGCACCAAAACCCATAAGTTCATCACCATTATTAAGTAACACTTGGGAAGGATCCGGTAAATAACGATAACAAAAACACTGGAAATTTCTATAAATCATTTCATAAGGTTTTTTCTGAAGACAGAACATCCATGAGTGTAATTATTACAGCAATGCCCCGCATAAGGTGTGAAATACCCATTTGCTGATCCCAAAAACTGTTTATTACCCAGTAACAACTCAAGTGCAATCAGAACTACAAGCGAGATATGTACCAGTATTGGAGCTGAAAATGATCTCATTTCAATGCGACAGGTGCAGAAATTGGATATGATCCATAGAATCTGCGCCCGCTCCTTAATATTGTCTTTTTTCGGACTATGCACGTTCTCCGCTCGCTGTGGAATGCCTTCTTCACACACCGTTCCGCTATTGTTTCCATTCAAAGACATGGCCGAAATGAATTCCCTTCTGAACCGGAATTGAATATGAAATCCGTGTATGATAGCTCCCGTGGTGGGAACGTTCTTATACTTGTATAGATAGTACTGTTAGCGCCGGTTGCTTCGTAACTATTGTATAGTAAGTCGCCCTGCATAAACTACGCTCAAGACATCTTCGAAAGGATGATAATCTCGAAAATTCATAAATTATCATATCTGGAAGAACCATGCGATAACAAGTGAACGAGATGGCAGAAAACACCTGAATCTGAGCGAGTGTAGATCCAATGAAGGTAGGAACAGATAAGATCTAAATGTATTTAGGTTAACTAGCTACTTAAAAAGCAAGGACATCAAACGTCAAAGGATATGTGAATTCCACAACACAACCCTTCCGCGAATAAGCGAAAAAGGGCATGGTTACCCTCGGGTGGGCTTATTAGAGAAGAGCTTCTTTAAAATCAGAAACCGTTCTTCAGAGTCCAATGTCTGCGTCAAGCTGTGATAGCTATGCCTTTTCTACAAAATGGAGATAGGTACAAGTAAAAAAGCAAACTATATTATGCGTAATTGGAACAAAAATAAACTGAAGGCACTCATGGATTTCTGATCCTGACCTGAATATAATGTGACAAAGCAACGGCAAAATATTTGAATCAACAACAGGCCTTTCGAAAGTCATCTCTGATCTTGAGAAAGCGTACATAGACGCTATCAAATCAAGACGTTTTTCTTCTGTTCTGACTGTGTGGAGAAGTAGACGGTACTGGACTCATTTCTGGGCCGCATTCATCACTGAGATCACTTTGGGTAAATGTGTGATGCCTCCAAAATTATTCCGACAATTTGTAAAAGTTAGCATGTTTACCCTGGGTAATTTCAACGATGCATACTAGTTCTGCACTATCTTCATGCTTGCCTGCCTCTCATCAGCTAGGGGAAACCATACCATAAAGGATGGAATGGCGTGCAGGGTGTGCAATTACACCTTTCCGACTTTTGGCACTGCAACAACCGCTCACAGGTGAGCATAAGCCAAATCTGTGACAGCAGCTTTCTCAGCTTTTTCCAGTCGGCATGCCCAAAGCGTGAATGCGTGGCGGGATCCAAGATTTACATTGTATTCTGCCAAAGAACCAGAACATAGTCGCTAAATTGGTTTAAATCTACAATTTATTAAATAAGACCGCCAGAATCCATTGGAATTCTAGTGTTTTTGTGGGTGAGAATGATTTTCAAGAAGGGTTCTATGCATTATAGACCTCAACGACAAAATCTGGTCAGTCTGGACAGACCGGTGTAATTTTACTACTAGTTATAATACAGCTTTTTCCTAAGGTAGATGCATAATTGTTCATGTTGCAGATACATACATACCAACCCAGTTAAACACAGTATCTACAAGAAATATTTTTTAAAAGGATGAATCTGCAGAAAACTTCGCAAGAGAAAAAAGTAGTATGAGTAGCTTCGTTTGCGTTACAGAACTAGGTGAGTCTCTCCGACAGAACCTTTTATAGAGTTAGGAAGCGGTGTCAAAAAAGCGTTGGGACAAAGTGCTACACCAGCTGATGGCTGCAAAACATTGTTAACCCGAGCAAACACATAATAAATATAGTTAGAGCGATGAAGTGTTAAAAGACAGTTTAAAGTCACTTCTGTGGCGAAACCAGACCGGAAACAGCAGCAGCAGTAGCAGTGCACGTTAGACTACTCGGCCGCGCCAATGTAGGCGTGGAAGGATCGCGCTTCGTTGCGATTACATTTGCAATTCCCTGGCTGGGAAAGTGTAACAGATGGACGGTGGAGATGTTGTACATCACGAATGGATGAAAAAATAAACACATTACTGTCGTACAAAAAGAGAATACAAGACCAAAGGATTCCAGCAAGTTGCAGAATGGGAATGAGCAAAAGCATTGTATAAAACCGGAAGATCGAAAATCGAAAACCGAGAGAGATCTTGAATATTCGGAACTCGAGGGAGAAACAGGGTTGGACTCGGCTTAATTCAGTTATGGGAACTGTTCAAGGACAAATAGTAGTTAGTAAATTACATGGCGGCAGAGCTATGAATCATCCAGATCTCAAAAATCGAATCCCGTTCTTTGTTCTGGCACCTCAGAATTCACAACAGATTTCAAGAGCTTTTGTAACTCCTTGTAAGGTTACACTACTGAGTTCACGCCAACCTTCTCATAACTTACTGGGAAAATATAGAGCTTGCAACTAATTTTTCACCTCGATCGATTACAATTTTTTAAGACCAATCTCTCAGTATTACTTCCAGTTTTTTATTGGAGCAGCTTGTGTGTATGAATAGATAAATAAATAAATAAATAAATAAATAGGTAAACAAACCAATAAATAAGTGAATCTCTCATAACTGAGCAAAATTCCTTAAATGTAAACGAAAGCAATGAATCCAAGAGCTATGTTAGAAGCCTGAATTGGGGAATTGGATGGTCATACAGGAATACAAGGAATACATTATCAACCATAGATAATTTGTTGTTCAATTGCCCTTTCCGCGTAGGAATTTATTCTCCCAGCACGAGAAGTGGTCCCCAAAAACTGCCTTGAAAAAACGGATGCTTCATAAACATCCTTTGTAGGCGTCAATGAGCGAAACGAAGAGGTTCAAAAATGTTTGAGAATAGTAGCGAGTGAGAGGTGGACGCGTGAAGCCTAGAACATACTAAAAACCAGGAAAAGTCAGTAAAAATCGTTTCTAGCCGCTAGTCTACGTATTTCCTGAGTCCGTACTCTCTTATAATTTTGGTACTTTAGCGAATCCCTTTCAATTTTTTTCCATAACCTTTCCTCAGCCGGTAATAATATTTTTCGTGGATTTCACATCTCCTGCCAAATACACCACCTAAGCAAAACATCCTAGGGTTATCTTCACAGATCTTAGCTAAAAAACGCCTCAGAAAATACTTTGTCCAAACAAAACCAGACGGCCGACGTGTCCAGCTATAGGTGCGCTAGCCCACCACTGGGCCTGGATAAATACTGGGTCAGAAAGATCGCTAAGAGTAGCATTTACGAGCCTCATCCTATAATCCAAAACTTCTTGCACTTCGGATAGCACTGGTATGCGGCTAGAATACTTTTAAAACTGGTCACATGTGGACGAGGTAATGTGGATCGTGGCGATGCCAAAAAGCCACCAAACTTGTAACAGTGGTTAACTTGTAGCAGAGAAAAAGTAGGCGGTTAAAGTGGACAGCTCTGACTGTAACAACGTCAATTAACTAAACTAAGCCATAAGCCTGTCAAAGTAAGCGCTCACTGAAAACGCTAGAACCTATTGCGTCGCACAGGAGACGGGAAGGAATGTTTACCCAAAAAAGCGACGCCCTTTCATCCATTGACCCATCAGGTTATCCACGCTCTGTCGACAACGCCATGATGGATTCGACAGAAAGAAGAACGGCTCGTGAGAATTCGAATGTTCCTGCTTGCATCGCCGATCATGCGCACTGCTACGGTGAATATTTTTTCGTGAAGGTCATCAGCAATCTAGCGTTATTGGGCTAAACGCAAACATACAGTTTTTTTTCGCGCATCATATGACCAGAAAGAAAATATTTATGTGATTGTGCAAGGTGAGAAATAGATTTCCACTTCATGATAGATTACCCGGCGACAACTGGTCATATATGACAAGAAATACCGATTTCCTTCCATTCTCTCGAATACTAATAAGAATTCTATATATTACAGTACCTTGGGGTCAGTAGGGTGCATCATCATGAGGGGGAAATAAGGTGTTACCAGACCACCACGATTGGGCTATTGATTGAATGCGCCAATCACAGTTGCCTGGCAACGCCCCAATTCTCCTCACGATGATACACACTCGGCTCAGTAGAATAAGAATCATTCAATAGGTTAAGCTAACTGCTTTTTCTCGGAATCGCTCCCAAAACGAAAACACGGTCATATGGAAGCCAGCCCTCCACTATGAAATTAGGTGGAATCATTAACATTAAAGTAAAAACAATACAGACACCTTGCAAATTACAGAAAAATGGGGTTAAGCTCGAACCAACCCATACTGGGTTTGTCAGTGTAAAACATATTAGCTTAGAAGGGCATTGCGATTCTGGTCTGCGATTGGTCAGTTGGACGGATTGACCAATCGCCGAAAGCACGTCCGCATTCTACGCACTCCACACCCTGCATTTGTGATTACAGGGGCCGCATGCATCATTGAGACTTCATAGGACAAACGTGTTGAAACCACAAAAGTTTACCAATCGCTCACTTAATATGATTATCCTGGGTAATCTCAATGATGCATCCAGGTCAAGTAGGCAGTATTAACAGAGCATACTACACATTTACGAGGAAAGCTCTAGGAAACCTTATACCAAGAATGATTCCAAGAAATTCACTCTGGAAAGCAAGTTGACACTAGGTGCTGCATGCACCATCTGATGCGTTTGAGATTACCAAGGTTAAACGTGTTGACGCTCATGTTAACGATGGGTAAATATATGCGGTGTTAAAACTTCTACACTGGTAATCTTAATGATCCGTGCAGCCCCAGGGCCAGGATACGTCGTTGAGATTATCCAGGGTAGACGCGCTGGCTCGTGTTAACGACGGGTAAGTTTTTGAGCTGATAGCACGCTTACCCTGACTAATCCCAAGCATGCATGCTGCCTCAGCAGTTGAAGCACAGAGAGTAAAGAGTGGATGTCACGGGATCTTCAATGTAGCGCGTTGAATTTCCAAGAAAGAAATACGTAGATGAGGCCACTGGGATGTCGGATAAGATACGCACTTTATATGGTATGAGGTGAATGTGTTTTTAGATCCAATATTTTCATTTATGGTGAAAGGTGGGCTTGCTAAGGAATAATAAGCTCTTCTGCGCTTTCCCATTTTAACCCAGCCTTAAGTCACATGAGGAATGATCTCACGTTCAGAAAGTGAAATCGAAAATGCAACCACCGATTAACCACAGAGAGGGGTAAATCCAAATTTTATAGGTGAGATATAACAGGAAAAATCAAAAAAAAATAAAAAACAAAAAAAATGAGACCATCGCCTAATACAGGATAGATGGAAAAGAAAATTCTGATGTACTGTCTTTTTACCTATTCGAGCCTGCCGAAATTCCTCTCTTTACCTTCTGTATGAAGGGTCACATTGTGATGTATGAATAAATGAATAAAAATAGTTGAGACACCTCTGTAGGTGCGTAAATATGTACATATGGCATTAAAAGAATAAACATTAGGTATGAAAGGCAGAATATACACTACCATAATCGTTTATGAATGAGACTTCTTTCTACAGAAAGCGATAAATCCCCCATAAATTTATAAAATGCTCGAATCGGCGCTACATCGGAAGCGGAAGAAATTGCGCGGAACATCGTACAGATTGGCGACGCGTCTCGAAGCAATAAACTTGGCTTGAAATAGCACGATTTTTGATGCAATAAGCAAGGAAAGATAGCGAGAAGTTTGGCGATTTTTTCCTCGATCCATATGAGCAGACACTCCCAGAAAAAATTGGAAGAAGAAAATTTTGAGTAGTGAAAAATGCCGAGAGGTAAGAAGAGGTAAGCCGAGTAGACTACGTATGTACATGTACATGGAACCTTAGAAGCTTCCTCCAATTCTACAGGGTGCGTCAGAATTATTGACGCACCTAAAATGAGTAGAAAAGACAAGATTCAAAAACATTCCAAATAAACATATGCAGAATAAAGCCCATGTCTTGGCGATTCGAACAAATGCACTCTTGTTCACAGCAAGCTCCTTCCTTGCTGAAGCAGTCACAGAGACGACCACGGATCGCATATCCTCTGCACCGCAACTAACTCAGGTCGACTTTGTCCCAGATCTTGAATAGATAAGCCTTTGGGAGCTTGATGTTTCTGTGGATGATAGCGCAGCTCTTGCTCTCTAAGACATCCATATGAAGTCATCCGTAGACTGGAACTCGGTTCACAAGGAAGCCTATTGCCTGTCAAATTGAAGTCCCTCAAGTAGATTTTTGAAACTGGGCCCGTACCACTTTTGTCTCTTGCACAACAGCCAAGCCCTGCCAAAGTACCTATGAATTCTTCTTGTGATGAGAACTAAGATAAGCAAGAAAATGTGCCCTTAGAAGATTGCTTGAATGAGAAACAAAGAAAGGAGAAAATTTTGTGTAGTAAAACATAGATGCCTTTCTTTGGCGAGAACACGACGAGACTTGCGAACAAGAACATGCTTTCATGTGATTCTTGGAGAGCAAGACCTGCCCTACTTCCCATAAGAGTATCGTTTTCCTAAAGCTTACCATCTTCATAATATGGAAGAAGAATGAACGAACTTCAGTTGTGGCGCATCGGCGATATTCTCTACTGACATCTTCGTGGCTGCATTTACAAGGAGAGAGAGCTCTCCGAGCAGGAGTGGATTTTTTGTATTCGCTAAGACATGACCTTTATTCTGGATATGCATATATGGTGGTTTCCGGGATGTTGTCCTTTTTACAGCATAACTTCAGGGCGTCAATAATTATGACGCACCCTGTACATAACCCAGACATAACAAAACAGTAAAATACAAAAGCGCTCATGACCTTTTCAAGGAAGACTAGCGCGATGCATTAATTCGTTACAAAAAAAAAACGAAACAGCTCGTACTTTCCCAAAATAGGAGAAATACGCGTATTATAACAAATCTAGTGGTTCGTACCGACCTCGGACAAAACAAACCCTATATTACAGATTTGAATATGTCCGAACATACCTATCACAGCCCTAATAGTTGGGAATCCGTCTTTTTAGGACACTATCTATTAAGCCTTTGAAGGAAAAATTGAACACGATCTGAATCAACAGAAGTCGATCTGAATGAATAACATGAACTCCGATTAGGTCCCCTCAGAATCCCTTCGGGAAGCCACACTGAATGACCCCAATTTCACAAAATAAGAAGTCCTTATTTCTAGATACTAGAATTTTCTGCAACCTTAAATGTCTGTATTGAGGTACAGGGAACTTCAAACGGGCTAGTGCAAGGGGCGGGACCGCGGCGCGGCGTAGGACTCGAGTGTTCTGCTGCCGGCAGAAGCAGATAACCGCAACCAACATGCATAGCCCTTGTGTCTCTACCCAAGAGAGCCGCGCCGCGGTCCCGCCCCTTGCACACGGCCATTTGGAGTTCGCTGTACTTGCACATACTCAAATTCGCCATTTCATGCACAATCTGACTTTCCAAAAAAATCGACGTACGTTTACTGGTTGAGAAATTATGAGCGAGCAACGCTCCGAAACGCAGTGATGTGTTTTCGCAAAAAAAAAAAAAGAATTAAGAGCGTGACTGCATATTTCTTTGGATGTGAGAGCAATAAAGAGAGAACCGTAAAAACCAGACATAAATTTGCAGAGGGAGTTTCTTAGATTATAAGGGGTGAAGAAATCAAACGAAAATGTGGCGAAAAAAAGTCGGGAAAATATTCAGGTGATAGAGAAGAAGGCAAGCTGTTCGAGAAAACCTCGCGAGAACTCGTGCGGTTCCCAATAAATGCAAAAAAAAATCGCTCAGCCTTGAATGATGAAAAAAACTGAGCGGCCTTACTGTTGATTTGTCAAAGAAAAACCAACGAACAAAGCTTTGTAGAGTAATGTGGTAGATGGAAGACTGAGAAAAGCGTAAAAAGGTTAAAAAAAAACAGAAAAAAGATGTTGGTGGAAATCCAAGAAATTCGAAATAATTTTCGTCGTCGATCACCCTAACAACAGCAGCTGATATAGTGGAAGAAAGCTGGAGAGGTATTAGGAAAGCAAAGATCGCGAGAAAATGTGCCATGTCCGGAGGAAACCAGAGAAAGGCGAAAAATAGTCATAAATACATAGTTTTCGTCGGGACAGACTATAGTGAGTGTAAAAATGTCCGTTTTGCAAAAAATTATTCTAATTATATGCGTACATCAAATATGCAACAAATGTGCACATGGAATACAATCAGATTCAACGGCAATATCCGTAAAAATGCGTTCGAAAAATCATAAAAACCAAAATAAGAGCACTCTTAAGCTTAAGAACATTGATACGTACGGGACGACGAATTTGAATACTTGAGCGAAAAAAAAACGATTGTAAGAATAATTCCTGGATGAAAGTGGAAGAATTCTGTGGATGGGCTTATCCCAGGCGAAACAGCTCCAGGATAGCTATGGGAAAGGCCCAGAAATCAGTGAAAATCTCGGAACAAATGGAGATGATCAGCGTGACGACCGCGTCGGTCACTCGGTAACGAACGCTGTGCGCGCGCGCGAGCTCGTAGCACTTGAACTTGTGTTTGCCGACTTCGAATCGTACGAAAACAGACCGGATAAGTGCCGTTTAGACCAGCTGCTACAGGATTTGAAGAAATGCCAACTACAACAAACATGTTCGAGTTGGTGGTGGAGGAGTGATCGCGGTAGAACTCGTTCCACTCTTTAAGCAGCAATTTAATCGCTGAACGGGTTCCGGTGAAAGCTGGAAGCGCGGGAAATTTTCAAAAACGGCTCCTGAAGAGTTTTGGCAAGAGGTGGAGGAGGAAGAGAGGACCACAGTCGCGATCTTATTTATTTAATCAAATTCCAAATTGTCGCAGAGATAAGGGAGACCAAGAGAATTTGGTGATGAGAGGATATTCCAGTTCAAACTGAGGAATATAAAACGGTACTGAATATGGTCAGGAT
Source organism: Ancylostoma caninum (assembly GCA_037903475.1). Lineage (NCBI taxonomy): Eukaryota > Metazoa > Nematoda > Chromadorea > Rhabditida > Ancylostomatidae > Ancylostoma > Ancylostoma caninum. Next base: position 376,231 of record JBAJFG010000554.1, on the reverse strand, counting down.
GCAGCCTTGAAAAGATGGTTAATTTTATACCCATGAATAGCAGATGGAATAGACAACGGCAGGTACGGGTAAAAATGTTGAGGATTGTCAGGTAAAGGGTAAATTAGGTTAATGAATTATGCGTCCGCTCCTCAAATCGAACGGGAGTGATCAATTTCTTCAGCTGTGATCTTGAAAACATTCAGAGCGATTTTGGCAACGTCATGAATCAAACCCTGAACGTGATCTCATTTATTGGTAATACCTCATTAATTTAACGCCCTAGGTAGATTCGGAATCAAATATGACAAAGGTGACTCGCTCACATGACTTGGTGTCGGCATGAGACACCGGTGTCTCACCTATTTTGAATATGCACTTTTCCTAACTGCAGAAATACCTAACATTTCCTATTTTAGACCCAGGTGTCACCAAAGGATTAGCTCATTACATCCCGAAAATGGAAGTTATTTGGAGCGTCGACTGCAAATGCTTCTCGGAGCTCAGCACGCCAACTTTGGATTTTGAACGTGTGGGAATTTCAAATTTATATTAAAACACGATTTTTGACTTGAGTTAAAAGATGGGTTCGCAATGTGCATGGTGATGAAGATTTTACGGACTCCAACTCTGATGAGAGAGAGAGCGAATGTATGAGAACAATGAGTGGCGGGTTTTTGCCAGCAATGGCTTTGTGAAAGAAACGTATGTAGATGGGGTCGATGTCTTGGATTTAGATGAAATGGTAGATTTAGGTCAGGGTTGCAGAAAATTTCTAAAAGAAAAAAAGATTATTGGGTCGCTAGCATGAATAAAATATCACGACCCTCCTTATAGAATGAATGAATGAAAAAAGAAGACAGGAAAGCGTCTGTTTCCAGCAACTTTCAGTACTCTACTCAGAAGAAGAGCAAGATCTCGAGGGGGAAACGTATCAGATCACTGATCCTTCTCGAATATTCGAATGATCGAAATCCGCAGATGCGTGAATGATCAAGTTATTCGATTACAGAATAATTCAAGCGAATAATCCAGTTCTGACAGCACAACAATTCCAATGGAAAGTATAGCATCATCGAATGTAACAAAGCAGAGTCGAGTACAGAATCGAATGACTGAATATTCATCCGAATTTTCGGAAGTACAGCACGGCACGTGCACAGCAACTCTACTGCAATAAGGACGAAATATGACGAACTTAGAGCCTCTCACTTGAATAAATCGATGGTGGACGAGAGACATAAAAACAGCAGTAAGGCATTGTTAAGGAAAAAGATGAGTGTGCAAGAGATTTCCAAAGCAGGAAGACTGTGAGGGAAAGAAGAAGTGGAGGAAAATCGAAATAAAGCAAATAAAGAATTTTTTAACCAGTGCGTGGTGCCTAGATGTGATCAGGAACTTCCGAGGAGTAAGTTATTTCCAGGAGGCAAAAAAAATCTCCCAACCATAAGCCAGGAAATGCTAAGAAAATGTACAGACGTGACCAGAAAAGTAAAATTTCCCATTAACTGGCCAATCTCTGCTCAGCTGGCAGTGCAAGTGAGACGGGAAGAAACCGTGAATTTTGTGCCCCGGATAAAAATCGGCCAAGTCTTGTACTTGGACCGATACAAACAATAAAATATAATAACAGCTGGTGCTAAAAAAGGCAATCTTGTACAAATATTAGTAATCAAAGTTTAGGAAGTGAAACCATATCAGGGATATGGAGTAGGCCGGAATAAAATCACACAAAAAATGGAGGAGCGTCCTTTCCCACAAGAATTAAACGTCGCCAGTTCTTGTTTGCATTCAAGGATTCTTTTAACGGAAAGTTGTTTGCATTGGCCGACTACGACAGCAGCGAAATGACGAAACCACTTATATTTAGATTATCATATTCTTCTACGTCTTTCCTTAAGAAAAACTCAGTAGTTACGGAGAGAATGGAAATGAAAGCAGAATAAAAGATGCCAATTTCAGCCATTTGTAGAGATCCAATGAAAGACGCTCTTTTTTCCTTAATTTTCAGAGAAATAATGATTTGTATGAGTTCAAAGTATGCAGAGTTGTTTTTAAAGAGGAGTCGATTTGTTACCGCAGAACAATATTTAGACATAACTTACAAGCACTCAGATCAGAAAGAAGAAATTAATACGAGCTTGAATGTTGCAAGGAGAGCTTGTAGGATCTCAGGGATAGTTCCGTGAAAACAAGAAATGTCACGGAGACCGTTCCGAAACAATAGTTCTCGTTGCATGTTATACGGCATGGAATATTAGTCGCAGAACCAGCTGACCCGTTAATCTTCCAGAGTTTTTCAGTGAAATAAAAAGTGGGGCGAAACGGAGCACGTAGTGATTCTCATACGAACCTGTGAAAGAAACATGAGATCGCTGCAGAAATCAGTTCACTTGCGCACGCGGATCTTCATTTCTCACTTGCACTTGGTATAGAAGAAAACACGTTTAGATAGCGTCAAATATTGTGAGCGGACAAATTTTGCAAAAGTTTGCACTCTTGACAGAAAGAGTGGAAAATCCTGGAGGAAACGCGTGAACGTCAAATACGGGTTTTCAGAAAACTGTAGGGGTGTACAGGTTTTCAGAACACTGTAGGAGTGGGGGTGAGAGTGAGAGAGAGAGAGAGAGGAGAGAGCCAGAGCTCTTCTAAAAGGAGAATTTAATTTTTCAAGAGTGCCAGACTTGGCATTGAGCTTTTCCCAGTGGGAATGAAAGGAAGGAAAATGAAGAATTCATTTATTTATTTAAACTAGCGCCCCTTCGGGACGCTAGAAAGTGGGGTGGGGCAGCCACTCGAGGTATGTGCAAAAGCTTCACACGTGCGAAATGCTTAGAAAATTAGCAAATAAGCGAAACTAATCATTACTTGAGCTCAAATACAAAATCCTTCTTATGAGCTGCGTATATTCTACGGAGCCTTGCTTGTAAATTCTTAATGACGCACCTACATGTAAAGCTAATTTCCAATGCAATGATACGACCTAATTTTTGTCACATTTCTTACATCCCTATGGACCCGTTATGAGCGGACACCTCCAACTCCGCGCAGCGGTATCTTCCACATGGCTTTAGTACTTGTGAACAACATATTGTAACCAATGCCGTGTGAATAATCACCTGAAATGATTCAAGCTTCACATTGCTGAGATAGTCCAACTGATGAGCTTCTGCTTCAATATACAGGGGGGAAGAAGAGGTGGCCGACTGAGACACAAATGAGTGCGTGGCTTGCCCCTACTCCATCGGTAGACGTGCATCTTGATGTTTTCTCCAATATTGGGCCACAGCGGATCCATTCTCCATCCATGGATCCGTATGCTGGCGTTTTCCCCACTAAAGGGAATCATGCGGACTCACTCTCTATCCGTGAACTCGTATCCAGCCGCTTTCCTCACTTTTGGGTCAGGGAAGACCCACTCTCCATTCATGGATCTGCATCCTCCCACTATTGGGCCAGGGCAGACCCAATCCATCGGTGCGACCCGTGTCCCAGCGCTTTCCCCAATATTGGGCCCCCTGCCAACTCATTCCCCATTGATGGACCCGTATCCTGCCGTTTTTCCACCGTTAGGCCGCGGCGGACCCAATCCCCATCCGTGGACTCGTTCCCTGGAATTTCCCCACTAATGGGCTCCTGCGGACCCAGTCTCTATCGATGGACCCATATCCTGCCGTTTTCTCCACTATTGGGCCACCGTTTCTCGATCGGTGGACATCCATCCTGATTTTGTTCTGAACTACGGGGCCCCGGCACATCAGTTCGTCATCAGTGTACCAGCACTCTTTGCAAATCTTGAAAAATAATGGAAGAAAAAATAGGAAATATTTAGAAATTCTGATCAATTCCACAACTTGTTCCAGAAAATGTCACAACAAATAATAATGACGTGTTTTTCGTTCGTTCATCCTGTTTATTTGATTGTACTGCCCTCCTTATGAACAGATGGATCCTCAATCTGCATAATCCCTATGGGACCTCAATAATGAGAGGTGCGCAAAGAGCACATCCTACATAAGGAAACCGAGTGAATCGTATCGCTACGGCCTCTACTTATCCTTCGAAGTGATTCACGTCCAGCGTTCCAAGATTGAGTGCAGTTACTGCCAAAGTTCCATCAGAGGGGCTACTCTGCTCCGTACATTGCTGCAATGCATCATCAAATCGTTGCAGACATTGTCTCGCTCGGAGGGCTCGAGACCGTTAGCCGCTAGTCCCACCGCGAAATCCCGAGTGCGTCCGACTTCCACTACGTCTATGCATCTATGATGAAACATCGGCCGAATGCCTCGTCAGCTGCGCATCCTCGCGAGCCGCAGTCTACAATTGAGCCTCACGGCTAAAGCATGCGATCACGTGCTGTTCCCTCTACGCCTGCGCTCTAGAAAATTTTGTTGCACTACCATGATTTATATAAGAGGATATGTAGGCCAAAGGCGCGCCAGAGGAATGACAATGAAAAGGTGTAAAAAATAAGAGAAGTGATGAAAATGGCGCAGATCGTTCAAGAAAAGAATGCACAAAGAAAGAGGAAAGAACTACTCATTTTGTTTGAAAATGTCTAAAGAAAACAGAAAGGAATAAGTAAAATAAGAAAACAGCAGATAAGATAAGTAACTACAAAATAATATTGAGTAAGGGCCTCAAAATGTGGGTAAAAGAAGTATGAAACGTCTGCACTTGGTCCGAAAAACTCTGGAGTATAATGAGATGATGGCAGAATGTTAAGGATCCCCAGGAATTCCTCGGATTCCAATGGAAGAAAAAGAATAAAAATAAGAGGTGTCAACGTGAATTCAAATCCTGATAAGTGGCACAATCAATAGAACATAGGCAAACAATTTGATCTACACTTTCAGGATGAGAGGAGAACGGAAGACAATATTACGTTGATTTTATGCAAATATGCACATATTTGCGACCCCTCCTCCCTCGGACCACAGAGGAGAGATTTAAGGATTACTTTAAGGATTACGGGTTTAAGAAAATCCTAAAAGTGGCAAAAAAAATTGGCGAAATTCTCCTCAATTCGGGGACCACAGAATGAAATGTGCCTACAGAGAGAGTACCTGGAGGTTCATAGAGATCATCCATGAGGAGTATGAAATTGGAGCCTTGTAATTCCGGAACTCCAAAAAAAAACCACAGTGCAGGAAATCGGAGCGCAAATGTTTGGTGTTCATCGTTTACAAACGGATGAGTTTTCAATGATGACATGAAATTTTATGAGGTTTGCATAGCTTGGTAAATATGAAATAGCAGCATGAAATAGGTGTTAAGCAAATAAAGAATCACAGCCATAGCAGAACTAGGAGTAAGAATGCAGCGGATAGTCTAGAATACAGGATACGTCACAAATAGTCAAGAATTAGCGCTATTAATACCAAATAGATGATGAGCACCGGAAATGAGAACCTAGAAGACCGAAAAAGATCCAGAGAATCCGGAATTCGAGGCAATTTGTATTTTGTTTGGCGCACCCAGAGTGCTACAAATAAATAAATAAAATAAACAAATTCCTTCTGGTGCGGAGGACGGAAACAAACTGGGCGCACGAAGCAACAAAATAGAGGTTTAGAAGTCGGAATCAGGAATCACATATATTCCTGGGACTACTAACTCGAAACAAAGTAGGTCAGTGCCCCACATGAGAAAAAGACAAAGATAATGGAAAAAGGAAAAAAAAGATAATGAAGACAATTACAGAAAAACAAACGGAATCAGTTGCAGAAAACAGCCGGAGGAAGGAAAAAAGGAGCTGAGGCTGCAAAACCACCGGGTAAACCCCGGGCTACGGGGCCACTTCCGGAACTTGAGGAGTTACGAAATAAATGATGATGATTAGAGCGCGTTATGTATCACCTGATCCACTCAGAGGATCTAAATCACAAAAGAGGGAAGAGCTAAAACAAAACCCATGAATAATATCACACAGGACGGTAAATGTTCACAGAGGCAATCTCTCCCACCGTAATATTGTGCGTCAAGTAATGCCTGTGCCGTTGTGGCCGGTGCAGTTACACCAAATGCGCCAATATTCACGATTTAAGTACCCAAAACGGTTATAACTTGGATATACCTTGGTATTTCTTCAATGTAGATTATTTTCCTTCACATTTACATAGGCAAGACATATGCACCCATGTAGTTAGTGCGATTGCACCTGGCACCACGAGGCAGGCATTATTTTACGCCTAAGATTAAGATTACGGTGGCATGGCTCCATGCACTTGGGAACCCGAGATAACTGCCAGCCTACTAATGGCGGTCATGAACTGTCAGTAAATCTGCTGCGGATTTATTGGCAACCCCACTAAAGCGTTGCGTTACGCTCAGCATCGGTCCCGCCCACTTCGCCGCATACGTCGCGTTGTGTCGCGCGGCTTCGTCGAAATCGGAAAGCTTTCCTCATGAATTAAATGCAGTGATTGAGAGTATGATGCAAGAACTAGAGGTGTGAGAGGTCGCACTTGTTTATGTGCGAATTTCGATTATATCTAATTGTTTTGATACTTAAGTTAATCCAATTTCAATTTTTTTAGTTAGTTCAAGGTTTGATTTGATAATTGAAGTTTTCGAACTCGAGATGCTATTAGTGTCATCTGCAGATGCGTTTATAATGGTTACCCGATATTTGGTTGTAGTGTCGGTGTTATTTCGCTTGCTAATCGACCAATCTGAGCATCCTTTGAATACTAGGGCACGTCAAAGTTGCCTTGAGGATACGTTTGGTGCCTGTAGGGTTACCTCGGGAATATATCTTCGCATGTGGCTCTCCGAAGGCTGATTCTGGGTATATCGATCAATTCGAATGCGTAAAAGTTATGAAGAAGAAGAAGAAGAAGAATGGATGTATTTAAATTGCTCATTCATTCAAGTTGTCGGAAAAAACGCGAAAGTCACTTTCAGGGGCAATTATTATCCTCGTGATGATAGAATAATCTTCTTTAACAAGTAATACGACTAAAATATTAATAAAAAAAGAGAGAGAGTTCACATTAAGGGAGATGTGAAAGAACTCCGGTACCAGGACCCGGTTATGGGGCTCCTGACCCGTGCGGCACGCTCTTAGCACGAAATTTCGCTAGTAGAGAACGGAAGGAAAACAAATAAAGTTAAGTAAAACAACCTTAACGGTAACAAGACACATTCAAGAAAAGGCCAATAGAGTATGGAAAGGTACTTAAGGGGTCTTAACACACTTTCAGGGATGCAACTCTTCCCTCCTATTATTATCACTAGCAGTAATACGCACTGAAAAAATTCTTCTAAGTTAACTATGTGAAAACCTCCATATTCCAATGCAGTGCTCATACGCTCAGGCAGAAAGCTGATCCGCTCCTTAGAATTGATGGACCATAACTGAACATAGAGGCCCGATTTTTAGCACATTTGAAGTGGGTTTCGGTGATTAGCTGTAATCCATGACATGTTTTTTGTTACGTCACAGCTTATGGTTACTACGCTTACTTTTTATTCGCATCGCACCCACCAAATAGCATGCTAACAGCCATCGGGAGCCCCATAACCGGGTCCCGGTACCGGAGTTCGATGTGAACGAAGAAATATGTGAATGTGAATTAGAATTTATTTAGTTTAAAGAAATAATTACTACTTTTATCCTTTTGAGTAGCCAAAAAGTCCGATATCTGAATAATTCGTTTATCCCTGTGTTCTAAAGATCCATTATTTGAATAATTCAAAAATCGAATGTCCGGGAAAAGGTTATTAATCGAACTATTCATATTTCGAATATTTCCAATTTACTGGATTTCGAATTGCTCAAAAGATCGGGTGTTTTCGAAGAATGGAATATTCCAATGCATAGTTAGTAGCATCGCACCTCATTTTTTGATCCTCCTGGATTATCAGTACTATTACAACACCACATTTTTGTTTGAGAAGTCCAATTGATAAATTTGACTCCGCTTTATTTTTTATTTTCAAAAAACGATCACTTTGCCCATCATTTCATATCGATGTATTTTTCCAAGCTATTCATACGCATTTATCGCGATGCGGTTTCGCGCGCGACGTCAGCGGTGACTCCCGATGATGGACGGTGTTGGTATGACCCAGCGGTAATTGCTCGGCAGACGGTATCTGAATCTGCCAGCTCTACCCACAGGCAGATCTTCGGCTGCGCCTAATTATCTCGGGTTCCCAAGTGCTGCCTCTCCGGTGGCATAGATGGCGTCTTTAATTATCTGTCATTATGCCAATTTCAGTGCCAAATCCTGAAATTTTTCCAGAGCTTTCAACGACATCCCACAAATTATTTTGATTATAAGTTTCATATTGAAAATCACACTGAGGTGGCATAGAGGTGTGTCATCTGGCGGTAGACATAAATAGAGTAGCCGTCATTGTCCCAAATATTGGCCTCGTCCAAGTTTTAGCGAGTTCACAGCATGGTAAAAATATGTAGGACGGATTCAAAGGAAAAAAATAAGCAGAAGAGGAGAAGATCCCCAAAGACCACTTGAGGATCTCCGTCACAACTTGACCTGTACAAAAGTCGCAATCGCAATTTTCGCCAGTCAACGCTGCGTAATCCTCAAAAGAGCAACAAAAGACGCTGATCGATAAGGAAACGTACAATAGAGCGGTTGTAATGTGACATTTAGGAGTTGTATAGTAAAGGAGCGGTCAGTTCCGCTCACTAGACGAGACGAATTCACCGCTGACCGAGCGGAAACCGTTACGAGAATGCGTCTGACTGTTGCGCTGAGGTCATCGAACAAAGGTGAGCCAGCGGCAGGTGGGTGAGGAGGGGAAAATTGACCTCGCGGTGCGGCCAAGAGAATCGAGCAGCATTAATTGGCAAGGAGCTGGGTAAAGCCATTTAGCTAAGCTTGGGTAACTGACTCTTCTGCTTGAAGTTTCTGTATTTAATGGCATATTCACGGATAAAGAGGCGTTAGAGGTCAGTAGTAGGGAACAAAACATTGCGGTAGAGGGAAAAAAGAATGATAACGACCTTAACAGTAAGGTAGAAGAGACCATTCAGGAAGAGAAAGGAGGTAAACTTATATAAGAAGATGTTTATGAATTCTCATATTCGTAGAATCCATTCGTATCGGTGGAGAAAAAAACGAAAAAAGAGACAAAAACGGGGTGAAATGAAGAAAATCCAGGTAAGTAGGAGCTGCCGTAGCATTCAGAAAGGGATCCACAGAAAATTTTGGAGATCCCAGATTCCAAACGGATCTCGTTTTCCCCTACATATACCTGGTAGAATAAAAAAAAACGGTAGTAAAAGTAATAATTAAAGCAGAAGAATTCCCGTAGAAGAGAGTAGAGGTCATCGTAAAAAAATCGGTTGGAAAACGTAGTTGGTAGAAATTAAACTATAGAATTTAACAACATTCAGTAACCAGTATGTGATCGAAGTGCATCCTTGAAAGAGATTTGGGGGAGAGGCCCAAAGGGGCCACGAACACTGGTCATAACGCTCCGCCTGGAAGACTTACAGCTAAAAAAAACTTTAAAATTTTCAGTGGCTCCCTCGTGATTGTAAGGTGATCTAAATTCCTAAAAATAGAATTACTTCCAAAAATCGCCGCTATAAGGTCCCTTTTTGGGAGCTACCCCTTCTATCCCCTCCCCCCCCCCCCACCTCCCTCAGCCGCCCCAAAACCCTTCCACAATACTGCTCCTAATCTTTGCAAAAAGGACGCGAGCGACGCTTTAAACCGTCGCATAGCGTCGCTCTTTCATAATATCCTTAAAATGAAACCAATTCCAGGTTTTCTTGAAAAGCCAAATTGGTGCATTTCATGGCGAATCTTTTGATATTTAAACTTTTCAACATCGAGCTTTTTACTCTGAAGAAAATAACACTAAAAATGTAGTATTTCGATCATTCTGGATCAAGGCGGTCGGGTACAAAGAAGTCTGCTTAAATTTGTAATGGTGTTTTGACCGGTACAGAGAACAATATTGACAAATTCATGAATCATTCGATCAACTGTAATACAGAGAATCCATATATTCAGAGAAAATTGGATATCCTTATTTCTAAGAAAATTACGAAAGGGAGACGCTTTGCGACGTATTAGTGCGTCGCGTGCGTCCTTTTTGCAAGGAGAAGCAGCACTCTTTATCGATAGGGCCCGATCGTAAACTTTCAGGGACAAATTCGGCCTGGATAGAACGAGAGTTATCTGCGAAAACATGTGTTAATCATTCTTATGAAATCGCATCCGCATTGAACAAGGACAACTCATAGAAATCGAAATGTCATCTGCTCAAAGCTGAAACTCAAGATAAACCAGAAGAAAAATTCGAAAAGTGCCAGCAGAGTCAGGAAGAGGGAAATTCAGGCAAGCAAAAGAAGAATGCCGTGAGAAAACTCACGAAAACTTCGCATTGCAAATAGTGACGCATAAACGATGGAGAAACAGAAAACTTGGACAAACATAAGTATTCTATTTATCTAGGATCCAATCAGATTTCCAGCAATCAAATGAGGGGTAAGCGTAGGAGTATTTTTTGAAATCACCACTGCATGACAGAAATTCTAGTGAAGGCGAAAAAGAACTCTATTGCCACGGTCTATGAGAGTTTAGGCTTCGCACCAGATGGACGAGCTTTGCGTATGAAAGGACTGAATATTACAGATGAAAAAAAAGTAGAAGGATGAAGTGAACGATTTTGAAGACTCCTCCTAGGAGTGCAACCGGGTCCCAACATTCAGCAAGGATAGTAGAGGTTTTCAGCACACTCAAATGGCTTTCACAACTAATTTTAGAAAAGGTGTGAGGAAAAAACAGTAAATAAATGAATATACAGGTGAAATTAAGCAACAAAATAAGTGAATACATAGATGTATAGGCTTTTCATATAAAAATTGAGCTACAAAATCACTATAATGTCTCGTGAATTTTTCTTCCTGGAAATCTAAAAATATTGGTACTTTTTTAGAGATATCAAGCACGGTGGTGAGCAAAGGGGCAGGAATTTCCAGCAATGAGTGGTCGAGAGCGCAAGAGATGAAGAAGCACCTCTCACATGCCCAAAAAAGTAAGCCGAATCACCTTTAGATGATGTTCTGCTTTGAAAGCACTTTTATTGGACTGGAATTTCCAGGTTCTCCTGGAAATTTTGCGAGAGTGTCAGTCAGGTCCTCCTTAATGTGCTCATGTGGGAAGATTTTGTTTGATCTTGTTGCGGTATCAGCAGCTCAAGGCAGAAATCCGGTGTTTTCCTAGGGAAACTGGAAAACGTGGCACCCTTGACTTGAACTTGACAGTGACTCTACAGTTTTTACAAAATGGACCTGTAACCCTTTTTGTTGCGTGGGACTAGATCAGCATAGGAAACTTGCAGATTTCCGCGTAATCCAGGATTTGGAGTTGTTCGACAATTGCTGACTAAGGGATTATCGCTCAGCAACCATAAAAAGTTCAATATCTGGACAGAAAGAGACTTTGCGTGTTACAATACTCTGCAGTAAATCCTGAAAAAGTGGAATAGGGGCTGCAGGGGAGTTAGGAATTGTCAGTTTTTACTTTTAAAATAAAAATTATTTATTATTAAATATATAGACCACAAACACCAAAACTCCTAATAACAAACTACAATTGAAACTGTAAAATCAATCTATTTAACTCGAAAACATTCTATTGATTGCGGAAATAGCTCCGAATGCTAAAAATATTATAATTTTAAAGGTAAGTATTTACGCAGATCCTAAATAGATCTTACGTCAAGCCAAAAATGCTTTTGCTGCCTTTTGCTGTCTCCAAGAACACTTTGTTCCCCATGGACATTGGCAGCGGACAAATGAGGGGGGGGGGGTGAGGAAATGCTGGGAATAGAAACCATTTCTCCGCAACTTTAACAGGCTGGAATTCCAAGAGTAACGTTCTCAGGACATAATTTTAAATTCAAATGATTACGAAACCAGAAACGGCGACACTAAGTCAATAAGACTGTGTAGGGTAATGTGAAATTTTCACTTAATTCACAAGGAAAACCTGGAAAATTTCCTCGTCCATTTCGGGAGGGGGGGGGGACACCCAGGGCACTATAGTCGAAACCATGGAATCGTCGAAACTTCGTGATTATCTTTCGAAACTTCATAGAACTCAGAAAGGATTACTTGTTGCTTTGAGAAATCCAGGCGATATGGAGTATGCCAAGGACTCTGGATAAAACGAAAGAAACCTTCCAGTCAACCCTGATACGCATAGTCAACGTGACCCACATACCTATCTTAACCCATGTTCAGTTTTTTGTTAGTGAAAGGATACGCCCTGAAACCTTTCCTGGATATATGTCATCGCCCCCTATCCGTGACCGCACCAGCTTACGTATTCGTTCGAAGCGAGTCATTTTTGTGTTAAGTACCCATTCCCTTCCCGAACCGCCGCTGAACTACCCAAAGAGTGTCCTCGGCGATCGCTTTTTTCGTCGGGCGCTGTTCGTAGAAGTGCGACGAAGAGGCCATAGAGTGACTGGTTTCTTCCTGGAGAAGCCTTCTATCTGTTCTAGGTGGGTGATTTGTGGCGCTGGTAGTTTGGAACCCGGCAATAATGTACACGTTCGCAGTTGTAAAACTAGTCATCGCATTATTCATGAGTTTTGAATGGAATCGGCGCATTGCTACGTACAATGTTCCATTCCCAAACTGTGTGCAAGTCTGGCTATTGTTCTGGATTCTTCCAAGGGTGGGGGAATCATGTATTGCACAACCGAAAATGGAACAATGGGGGAAAACGCGAAAAGTTCCCTCCCCTCCATGGGAAAAATTTGTTGCTGAGCTTCTACAAGATAATTTCCTCGAAGGGATAAGACCACGCCGGTATCCGGGAGCCAGTGCTTCCCTATAAGGCAATCCTAACACCCCCATCGACACACGCAACTGTTGAATGTAGATTACTCTGGTTAAGGGTTGAAGTTTCCAAGTTCAATTTTCAGTCTATGGTGCACTATCGATAAATAATTATATAAGGGACTATAATAAATGAATGAAGTAAATGAATTTTAATCTAGTCGCTCTATACGGCTGTTATCAAAAATGCCTCTTCTTTAGCTGTCCATTCGAAACACGCTAAAATTGGCCCGATAATAAATGAGACTGAATTCCAGAATTGTCATGTAGCAGCGGCTAGGGGAGCTATAGAACAGCGACTGAATCAAATGAGAAGCAAGGTATAGTAAAAACTGCAGAGAAAGAAAACAACAACAACATCTAGAAAGAAAACACAAGGGAAGAGAAAACAGAAAACAAGGAGAAGGAAAAAAAAGAAAGATAACAAAGAGAAGGTTCTGGAACAACCCACTGAGCATCTCGCTAGCTACTCGAGTTGTAACAGAGCTAACAGTGAGTGAGTACGCCGGGAATGAAAAAAAGAACGAAGAAACTAATGGAAATGATCTGATGAATAAAGAAAGTGATATCGAAGTGACTATGCAACCAAACATTTCTTTCAGGAAATTCTTCTCAAGAAATTGACAGTGAAAATTTCTTGAAAGTTTTCTTTTGGTTTAGTACATGTATGCAAAGAAGATTTTGAGTTTCTTGCCATAGTCGTTCTTGCAAATTTTTGGAAATTACATGGAAGAAAACCAGTGGGTTTGAGAGAATTTCAGAGTCTCAGGTTAAAAAAAATCATCTGAAATGATTCTATAGCCTGGTTTTGCTCAGAAGCTCCTAAAGTGAGCAGGTTCGAAGCAGAATTCTCAACATGTTTTGCTTTATTTTCATGGAATCAAACAGATTTATGTATCGAAAAAAGGCGGTGAGAGTGATAATACAGGGAAGTAACACAACAGCGTACGAATTAAGTCTTATTGGTCAGAAATAACCCTTCCCAAATATGCCAAAAATCAAAAACTAGTCCATGAAGACAAAGCCAGCAAAAGCCAAACTGCTCCACGGCCGGAGGTAGACACCCCATCAGGGCACATCCCATTCCATTACGCTTCCCTTGCCAATCCGAGCCGACTTCGAAAAACTCGCCCTAGTTGGTGCGAGTTTTCACGATGTCGTTAGTGAATTAGCGCGACCACTACATCCTCGCTATGTGGGAATTTTCTGGAAAACGAGGCTGTTAATTTGCCGCAACGAGGTAAAAAGTAGGGAAGACGACTGAAGAATCAAACATTTTTTTAACACAGGCCGTATTTTTATAAATACATATTGGTGGACGATATTTTAGAAAGTTTTTAGGAAAAGTTGAAAAAATTGCGGATGAAATTAGAAAGTGTTAACGGCCAGTGGTTGTTAGAATTTATGAGGGCCTTATTAGAGTTCCTAGATGGATGGATCACCACTTACCCTCGAAATATTTGGGAAAATCTCCTTATGCTTGGATTTCTTAACTTCCTTAACAGATATTATTTCTTTACACTATTACATTACTCACACAAAGTGCTTAACATTCTCAGGACTTTCCGAACTCTGTCAATGTGCTCATGAGCTTACTATAAAGGGGGGGGGGGCTAATTATTAGTATTAGGCTGTTATATAAGTTTCCGCTGCTTTGTAATTTTCGACGAAAAGTTGTACTACCTATTCAATTACATCTTCAAAACAAAATGGAAAATTATATTTCACATTTTCCAATGTTCGGGAGATCATACGCTTTAAAACGATATGCGGACGTAAGCAAAATCTCATCGGGAAATATTTATTACAAGCGTTCAAATATGTCTGTGCAAAAACAGCGGAAACTTATGTAGTAACCTAATACTTTGGCCTAGTTTCGTTGCATTTGATTCATCGGTAGCACTTTGACTCTATGAAAACTGAACTGAAGAAGTAGTCAAGAATTTGCAGAACACCTCCCAAGCATCCGAGGTCATAGCGAGGCCCTTGTTAGAGCTTCACAGGTGGAGAATATTTAGAGGGCAGGGATTGGAATAGAGGCTGGCCTTTCAAGGCAGTTCTTTGGTCCAACGTGGACGCCCTCGAAATGTGATACCATGACGACCTATGTAAGCAACATCCCCTAAGGACATAGATGTAGAAGTTTGTACGATCTTTCGACTACTATGGAGGAAGAATGATAGCAACCAAGCCAGAGATAAAATGTTACATCTATGCTATAGCAACCAAGAAAACCAGGATAGTTATAGTTTTCCATCAGTAGAGCCATAAAGAGGTGGAGGAGAGTGCGTGAAAAAAGGAAGCTTATTTCAAAACAAAGGCATTCCCAACCAATGTTGCAACATGGGTAGTAGTGCTCGGTTTAAAGTTGAACAATCGAAAATGAATGCTGATAAGTGGCAGCGAAAATTAGAAGATAAACCCAGCTTGGGCAGTCTTCATGTGAGTTTCTTGTGCTTAATTTCCACATAATTTATTCGTAATCTCGCCGCAGCATTTTCTCCCTAAGACCGGCTAGTGGTGGAGCTGCCACAGTGTTTAACAGCATTTAGGGAAACCTAGGACAATTTTAAAGCAGTGGAATTAATGTGAAGAATTATTTATTTTGCAATAAACGCTAATTTTTCTGGTTTACCAAAATCAACGTATTTGAAAATCATTCGACCCCAAAAAAACATAAAAACATAAACTCATTTCTGTGAGTAAACACGAAGTGTTCCATAGAAGAAAAAAACAGATAACCAGTTCATTTGATGTCTTATTTCATTTAAATTAATTAATTCATTTGATGCCCAACCAGAAAAATATTAACGGGCGATGGAGTGATTTCATAACTTCAAGAATGAATAGTAATACCAATGTAAGCCTATGCTATTCCTGTCACTCTTCACAACCCAAATAAATATAAACGCCACACAATTAATTTAAATTTAGGGAAGAAAAATACGGAGAAATTTTCTTATTTTATTTGTCTATTGTTCTTGAGAGGTATTTTTGTTATTTTGGTTTATTCTTCTAGTTTATCTAAAATTAATATGGTAAAAAGTTATTTGAAATCCGTATATCCTCCCAATCAGATGTACTTGCTATTCGAAAAGATCCAGAAGTCTGAGAGGGGGCAAAATTGCCATGACGAAAGGGAGTCACACTTCATTAGACGCGCATCAAAACAAGGCACTTTCCATGTTCCACCGAAAGCAACGGGCAATTATAAAGCCAACACTTTGGGAAGAACGGTCTGGATTTCGTAATCATCTCCGAAGCAAGAAAAGCATTCGAAGAAGTAGGCGCCGTTATCATGTAAAATATGGAAGTGTCTCCGAAAAGAAGTGACGTTTCCTCACTCGAGAGAAAGTGGGCGGCATTTACGGTCTTGGAAAAAGAAAACAGAGAATTTTGATGGTTACGAAATTTGTGGAGCAAGAGTTAGTAGCAAGAAATTATTGAAAAATATATGAGGCGCAAAGAAAACGCAGAAATGAGGGCGAAAATTTAAATAAGGACAATATCACTGTGAAATTGGTCAAAGAACAGGGTAAAGGAAGAAAAAGAAAGTGCATGAGGATTAAGGACTGCGTGTAATAAGGTGATGAAAAGAAAAAGCAGTCTCAGTAAAGAAATAAGCAGCGAAAACGAGCAGATGCGGAAGGATAACAAAACCTTTTGCCAGGTCCGTTCACGAAATTTATTGAACTTAAAATACGTAAATGACAAGCAGTACCTAGTTTTAATAATAGCCCAGCTAATAATATTGCTTCTGCTCATGGCTTCACTGATTTCTTAATTATTATAATATTCTAAGACTTTCTAAGAAATGCAACCTACCACCTTCCCTGGCACAATTCAAAAGACTTGCGGACAAGTTCCTTAAAGAATCAGCTTATTAGTTTATCGTTCTTGAATTTTTGATGAATTTGCCGTCTTTCTACACTTGCCTCTGATTTGATTAACTTGTTTGTATTACGTTTTATGTTGTTTTACATCTTTTTTGTTAAACTGTTCATATAGCGTGGAAACACCAAGTATAGATAAATAAATAAATAAATAATTATAATATGAAAGCGACTGTTTCTTGAGCATATTATTGCACTTACTATTCACCGCACTTACTGTTTTACTTTTTTGTTGCATTCAAATCCTCTATATAGCACAGAAAGAAGACTACATATTATCGAATCAAAGCGGACCTAGAAGGCTAAGCGAAGGAGATCAGGAATATTTGAGCGTTGAATAATTTCTGCAGAAAGAAAAGGAAGATCCTTATCTACCTGGAAGGTATAATCGATGAAAGAGGGATCCAGTGCGCTAACTGTCCTACATCAGCAAAATTCTGGCTTTTTCCAGATTTCTGGAGTAAATTGGACGTCAAAAATGTTCAGAGTGATGTGCAGACACTTACAGTGGACAAATTCTGCACGACCTTGCTGCAGCCGCAGCGGGAACTCTGATGTGCAAAGCCGATTATGGAAATTTCGACCCAACCAATGTTTGTTTTTTTAGAGGGAAAGGTAATAAAAGATACAATAACAAGTAATCCAAAAAAAGAATTACAGCCGGAGCTGTTTACTGTAGAGATATCTGTAACTGCAAAGAAGACCACACAATAAAGGCGATGACTGATTGCCCTGCTTAGGAAACAGGCCGGCCGCTGTCTTGGAACATGTTGTTTAAGGAAATAATGCGCGATGCTGAGAAGAGCAGCTGTGCAGCCGCGCCTGCAGGGTTTTTATCGAAATCGCATAGGTCGAAGGACACCGCAGCCCGTACAATGCCTCCCGATCGCAGGATTAGCGCAATCAAACACCGCCATGTGGAGCTGGCGATGAACAAAAGCGGCCGGTCACCTCACGGGTGTTGGCCTGGATTTCGTGGATCAAAAAAAATTGCACCTGTGCTAGAGGAATAGCAGCTTAGTCGATTTTTTCCCATTGCAGGTGGCTATTGTTTGGCTGGACGCCAAAGCAAGCGGAGAAGCGATTAAGTATCGAAATGGGCTGACTCAGATGCGTATCGCTTAGGTAGCGTTGTTGTTGCAGAGACGCAGACGTCGAAGAAAGGAGACTGAGCAACTGGTTTTTCTCTATGTGGTACACGGATTAAGCACGGATTGGTTGAACTCGAGGAGCGCAAAAACATGAAACTGGCGTGGGGGTTAATGGAAGTTCGTTACTGGTTCTGGAATTATTGGAATATGACGCGACATATGACGGAGATGCCAGCACCTGCTGTGTACCATGAGTCATTGAATGGAGTATTTCATTTTTCGAAGATTTGCTAGAATGTTGAGATTATAACTCTTTTTCCCCCAAACATGAGCTAAAATTAGAGGTATTCCATGCAGAGCGCCTTCGGGAAGAAGTGTTATATTTACGTACATATAGAGTTCAACCTCTGCGATGCGTACTACACAGCTCAAAAGGTTGGTGCTACCCGAACCCGGATGCATCACTGGAAGGATGTGTAGTCTCATAAACATGGTTACGAGTATGGGTAAAAATGTTGGGAGACAGCAGCTAAAGAGTAAATTTGGGTACATTGACACGTTTACCATGGGTAATATCAGTGATGACTCTAGGCCCTGTTTCGCATCTACCCAAAACCTCGAATTTTCCCAATTTAACTTAACAAAGCTCGTCATTGTATCCGAGAGCTTCTCCATACTGTGCTGAGAACAGCGGTGGATTAACCAACGATTTGGTAATTTGGGGTTCGCCTGCATAGCTGTGGGTAACAGATGGATATAGTCAACAAGGGTCACCTATGGGTGAACATGTTGAGTGGTGCTGGGTAAGGAGTAGTTTGGCTACGCTAGGACGTTAACCATGGGTAGGTGAGGAGTAGTTTGGGCACGGTAGGAACATTAACCATGGGTAATCTCAATGATAATCTCATAATGTGTAGGTATACGGAAAAATGCTAATGTTGTTACCTTAGGCCTCGAAAATTCATCACCTAAAACTTGGAAAGACGAAGGACTCATAAGAAAGAATAAGATACGCAGACTTTCTCAGACTATTTGATATCTTGGACGGTTAAGAACACTCTTTTCCTCCAAGAATTTCTCAACTACTAAGAGTTTCGAGCAATGAGACAGGTTCATCAGCAGAATGACTAGTTCATTATGTGTCACGAGCTAAAAGATCTTCTTAGCTGACCATCTCATAAATAATAAAATAATGAACATATCTATGATCAGATCACCTGATCACAAACACACTAGTGGATGTACTCCTTGAAGAAGATTCCTTCCTCCGAATCATTTCACCAATTTTCACCTTTTTTTAGTTGCCACTCCTACATGGGTGCTCGCCAGGGGTAAACACTGGTTTATATTACATCATGTTCACATATTACATCATGTATTACATATTACATGTATAATTCGCATCTGCTCTATTAAATGTGTGCTATCGACTCCATAAACCTTGCGTATTGGACGGATTCCAAACTTAAAGCTCGTGGAGTTGAGTACTATCGTTTCGGATCACCCACAACATGACAACGGCCGTGAGCAAGCGTCAAGTTGATCACTGGTTCTGTAGGAGAAAATGAATATCATTCCATAAATCGACGCTAGTTACAGTGCAGTGTTGATAATAACTTAGCACTTCCAATTCAATCCAAAAAAAGAGAGTCGGGTACGAAAACAGAAGTTTTTTTTTGTATTTTGCTGAATAGAGAAGCTAAACCTTAAGACAATACAAGCATGAGGTAACAATGTAAAAATTCATGAATACCTACAAAGGGGGCGTACACGACCAAAATGCGCTTATAAGGTAAAAGAAAAATGCTTTGGTACCCAGAAGTACAAATGACTAAGAAGGATTATGCTGTGGAAAACAAATTTCGAAGCTCCATTCAACACACTTCTAGTTCCATGAAAGATGGTGGACGAACAACATGAGCATCTGCTGACGGTTTAGCCATAACCTTGAAAAGGACACATTTGTATTCGCACACATATCCACAGTAATAGAACACACATTCGAACCAGCAAAGTCGCTCAAAAAATCCGTCGGAGCGTCGACCTTCGGAGTAATGGGTCGTGTACTGGTTAATAGTTCATGAATTATGACCCATAAAGTTGTGGTCGTCGATTTGTGCGAAAGAAATCAGTACTCGCTATTCAGGGCAACGAGTAAAGCCTGGATGCTCCACTGATGCTCCATAATGGTAAACGTGTTAACATATCCAAGGTTACCATTTACCCGGCACCCATTAACACTTTTACCCAAAAGGCAATGGAGTGAGAGCTTACATCCTTTCTTATGGGAACGGAAAGGCGGGGTGGACCTGGTTGATTCATTAAGATTACCCATGGTTAACGCGTTAATCAAGAGCATCTACCCTCACTTTTCACTCATTAACAAGTTTACCCACATGTTACGTTCATGTACTCAACTACTACCCATGGGTAATCTGCTTGCGTAATCGCACACATGGTTTTGACATTACCCATCCTTCCAGTGATGCATCGAGGCCTTGGACATGAGCGCTCTGGCAACCTCATGGCGCTGTTGAGTCATTGGAAGGGTGGGTAATCCTTTATCTACATTTTGGTCTTGTTATTCATGGATTGCAGCTGAGTACAGTCACCATCACGTATGGGTAAATTTGTTGATGGGTTCCAAGTAAAAGCTAAATTGAGGCACGTCTACATAGATGTTTACTATGGGTAATCCCCATGATGCGTCCAGGCTCAGTTCCAGATAACCCATTTCAACCTCCAATTTTCAGATTGCCCGCGCCGCATTCAACCTTGGTATCAGATCATTTACACAAAGCTGTTCGCGCATGGATGTCCATGAATAGGCATTGCGTGTTTGTGATAAATGGCCGTATGCTGGCATTTGTCGGTTTTATAGCAGTCTGGCATTGCGGGCCAGTGGAATCATCGCACCTTTGGGAATCGCGAATGACTCAGATTGACGAATTCCTTTCTGCAGCTTTCGAGTACGCGCCGTGCATTACATTTTGAGGAAAAAACTGCCAAAAAGGAAAAATGTTCTTCAATGGAACAGGTCAGCCATGAAGAACCTCCTAATAATGGTTCATGCATTTACTTTTTACATTATAGAAGTACGTTACAAAGTACTCTCGTGCTCCTTCTCGTTAGTGTACGACTATGGAGCTTCTGGATAACGAAAGAGCTTGGCAATTGTAGAATCCATGGTAATTGAAATGTTCACGTTAATGAGCAAGATGTTACCAAAGCCTTTTTCAGACATTGGTCGCTTCAGGCTTCAGAATTGGCGTTAAAGCACAGTTATAAATTTTCAATTGCCGTGTCATCGGGACTAGATATCGCACGGTAGCAGGGGAAGACAAAGTGCCTCATTTGTAGAATACTAATGCATGTAGTAATGAAGTGAAAAACACCTGACAAGACAAAAATGAACATGATATGATAGAAACAACACCCACTACTTGATTGAATTATCCAAGTCTAGAATGAAATGGCCTAATTTAGTGTGACATCAATTTCTCTGCGTAGTGCTGTGCCAAAGGCTATGCTCGAAGTCAAATCACTGTGTCCAACTCGTCAGTACTGAAAATGAATACGTGCAGAACCAGTGAACAAGAAGAAAAGGGCAAAGAATGACAGAAACACACAAAATGCTGGAAGAGGCCCTTTTCCGCGAAAAAGAAACTCTTTTTAAAACTTGTGACCCACACGAGAAAGTAGTGAAGAATAGTAATCTGACTGAATGTGAAGGCACAATTATAGGTCTCCAATGGGATTAAGGCTATGGAATAAGACAAACAGATAATCCATGAAGAGAAGAACTCCTGTAAACTTCATCCTATGCCACCAAATCTAGGAAGATGCCTCCGGGGCGGAGAGAGGAGAAGTTTTCTAACGCAATTCGATTGATGCTAATCAAGGACTTCTGGAAGTGAAATTTCACGCCCTGTGGGCAGAAAAGGGTAGTGCTAAATGCACCTGAAAGTTTCAGCACTTCCATCCTGGAATCTATACATAGCATCTACTGGCCTAATCTTCGAACTCGGGTGCTACAGTGATACCAAAGCGGAAAACTTCGGCCCTGATTTCAGCTCGGTATTCTCCCTCTCCTGGCTAGGTTCATAGAAGTGAACAACAAGGAATTTGTTCATCTGTAAATACCGCAAAGTGTAGAACTAAATCTGTATATCGTGGACAACACCGCACGGGTCGCGAAACGGATTATCGGACAACCACCCGACAGCAAAGCGAGCCTACTGGGGGAGAATTTGCACGAAGGGTTTGAAAATTTCGTTATTCTCAACGGCAGAGGTCCACCTCGTTTTGAGTGTTGGAGATATCAGCAGATTCCTTATGTCCTCGGCATGGTGATTCCAATAATATATATTAAAGATCACAGGAATGACGAAAACCCCGTTTTTAATACGGTCAAAGCACCCGCTTCTTGGAGCAGAGGCGGGGTTCGCTCCAAGCTGTACTAGCTGTCAGCCAGAGCATCAACGTCGGGTGAGATCAACGGTGATGCACATCTTTACCCGTCAATTTCATCCAGCAAACTGTTACAAGCCCCGTCCCGAAAAACGGGTATAGAGACCACCTTGGGACATTTCATGTACATCACCGGGATCAGCGCGAGCGGAGGTTCGGAATATGTTAATATTATAGCTCAAACACGACTACGAGGTGGACCTCTGTCTTTAACTGATACTGGTGTTAACATAGGTTAAGGGGAGTACATACATACTGCGGAGCGACGCTAGGACCACCCGATGGCCTCATTAGGTTCATGAGATGCAGCATTTGTAGTCTAGAAATATGTTTAGCAAACTTTAGTTCAATTAGATCTTACAAGTAGTTCTCATGACGTATAACACACTGCTAATCCAATGCAATTTTTTCGCTTTTTTTGCCTTCATATAATGTTAACCGATTTTGGAATGCTCAAGCAAGAATACATTGCTTTTTGCATTGCAAATCATGAAAATTTCTAAGAATCTTGATTGAAAGACGTTTGCCTGTGATGGGACAGACTAGAAAGCAGCTGAAGATTGAAAAAAAATACTAGCACAAAAAAAGCAGAACGGGCTTGTACCCATGAATGAACAAGACTGATCAGAAGAAGGTTTCGCCTGCAACAGATAGGCTATGACACTTTTTTTCAGGATTTACTCACAACAATCTCCGGCAATTTTTACTTATAGACTAGGAACACGAAGGAGCACATGAACAAAAAGCGATAAGCCACATGACCAAGGAGGGAGGCATTTCTAAACAATTAGCTTGACAATGTTTTTATATGATTCACTTTCAATCAGCCCTCTCAGCTGAAATCGTGTTAGATGAGACAATTTTATCGAAAGGAGCAGTGTCTAAAATATGAAGAAGGTCCCAGAGCTGGGGAGAGCAGATGCATGAAAAATTCATTGAACTAAAAGTGGGAACTAGTAAAGTAATATAGCAAATAAAAAACTGTGGAGAGCGGAAGGCCAGAATTACGTAGATACATAGAACGAAAACAGTATAACCCGATTAAATACGCATTTACTACTGTATTGACCGAATAATGTATTAGATATATTCGATATTCGAATATTCGACTTCGAGTAAGTCAGAAATTGGAATATTGGGAGAAGGGTGAGCCTTGCAGCTTTAGAGGAATGGAAAGAAGGGCTATAGAGCTTCTTATTTTTGCGTTATTCAAATTTTCGCACTCGCTCCAAAATTATTTGGCGAGTTAAATAAATTTATTCGATTTTTATTCGAGCAACACTATAGTATTTACGCACTGGAGGCAAGAGATAGGAGAAGAAAGCTAGTCATAGAAAGTTGAATGTGGAATTGCGATACGGAATAAGAGGATTATTAGAAAGATGATAGGATAGGAATGAGACCTGGCCACGATTTTTTTAGGTTTGTATATTTTAGTTACTGCAGAAAAAAGTTCGTGACAAATAAATTTCCCATAAGCTTTGAGGTTCAACGAAATCTCGGGAAAATTATGGATCGAAGAGTTTGCCTCTGGATGAAAACTACGTAATCAGTTTAGAAGATAGGCTGATTTTCGTAGGTTCATGTTCGGGAATTTATGCAGCTCCCTTTTTTGCGAAAGGGAGCCAAATGGCGAGCTCAGAATCGCAGGTAGTACCTGCAAATGCTATGAATCACTAGAGGCATTGAAAAAAAAACCGCGCTGCGACCATCGCGTGAGGTTACACACAGAAGAAGCGCTGACCGACGACCCGCTTGCGAGTGCAGAGAGCGTTACCCGTCAAACATAGCCCGAATAGGTGATGTTGACACAGCGATCAATTCCGTCCACCTGGTAGTAGCAAAAACCTCAGAAAATGTGTGGAATGGACGATGACCGCGGCTAGGATGTGATTCGTGATTCCAGCGGTGCGTAGCCGGTGTTCCAAGCACCACCGCTGCGTTGTTCGACGTGGCACCGAGTGAATCACTGGCTTATCAGTGGTATTTCGAATTTGAACTGGAAAATGTCCACGAATCGGGCGTCATATTAGATTTTACAGCTTCTTGAATGCCTTTCAGATTCCGCAATGGTCTGTTAGTCGGAAAAATGGATAATTTTGGCCCAACATGGGAACGAAGCTCAGACTAGTCCATCTGCGTCTTCGCTGGACTTGTTTTCTGGTTATGCCATTTCAGTCTCACGCAACCCATTTGTTGTTCTAGCTTTACTAGTTTTATTCAACAGTTTTATCTCCTACACTTGCCGAATCTTATGATTTTTTCCCTCGTGTGGCACGCCTGTACGGTGTAAATAAATGAACAAATAAATAAATAATTTCGCGTGAACGTAACCGTACTTACTTCCCTTTGCTGGGAGCCCACGGAGTAGGTAAAATTTATGGAGACACAGTGAAAGATGTACATAGAAGACATTTTGAGATGTTCGCTCCTGTTATAGAGTTTTTAACTCAACTGTGAACAAAACCAATCTTCATTTCTCGTAAATCCCATATCATAAGCGAGAAAAAACGCTAATAATAGGGAGATGGGCATCCACGGGGTCGTTGTTTTCGAGAATACTACATGCTTCTGGAAACACTTATTCCAAAGATCCTACGATTCTATAAGGCTAGCAGCAGGATGTTGCGTTGAAAGTGAACTATAAAGAAACCACGGAGTCTTGAACTTGATAAGTAGAACGAGAGGGTCACGGAGTGCGGCTCGAAATCAGCGCAAAAACTTGCGATAGCGCTCATTTTTCTCCGTAATCTTCACTGAAAAGTGGAAAAATCCCAGATGTTATTGGGTTCGAGACGATCACCTATGAAAAAGGAATCCACCCGCAGGGCACGTCCAGTCCTCCAGTGAATAATAGAAGCCAGGTGGTTCCAAAAATAATAGCTGTAACACAGTAATGGAATTTTAGAGGTGCTTGACTCTACCATTCTAAGAATACAAAATTAGAACCCCCGGAAGGGTAAGATCTGCACTATCTGAATTCGGGAAACACTGCCATTTTCGGGTCCTTGTGGCCTTCGTAGACGACAATACATGATGTAGTAGGACTCTTTTCTGCCCTGATGGAACTGAACCAGGATTTGTTAGTTTGTGTTGATAGTATTGTACATACGTACTTCTTGACGCCACTGCCACTACATTAAAGGCAGCACTCACGGAAATTTTTGTTTCGAAGATTTCGCGGTATATCGGGGTTTTTAGGGACGATGACGTAGCGTGAAACACGCGAAAAACTCAGAAACAGATGGCGGTATATCATGTGTGTCCACAGCGCGGACGAGTGTTCCGTGATGGGTCCCGACACGGAACCCTGCAAATGGTACGAATTTCATAGACACGCCCCCGCTGAACCGCATGCACACACCCTGTCAAAGGCGTTAGTTGGCGCGACGGAACCCTAATGTCCAGAGCGGCATATGTGTCCACGGCAGTATCTTCGCAGGTAGGTGGCCATTCAAGGTGTTCAACTTACTGTTGCGATTGTCCAGCAGCCGGCTACATGGTAAGCGACTCATTTCAGAAGTGGAAATTTCCGTGAGTGCTGCCTTTAAAGGCAAGGGGCGTTTGTAGCTCGTTGATTTGATTTAGTCTTTTTTCACGATCAGCAAACTTCGTAAGATTTTATCCTCGAGAATAAATGTGTAAAGAAACGTGCCTGAAATTCCTTGCTGTAACAGAAATAGCCATTGTCTCCAGACGTTAAGTGACCATAATCACTTCAGGACACCACATACCTTATGTATTAATTGCTACCCCTAAATAGGAGTGGCGGTCTCTGAAATGTGTGTCCTATCTCACCTCATCACTAATTTATTCGTGTGCTTGTGCGAATTCTATTCTATTCTAAGTCTGTTGTAATAGGATGCAAATGTTAGTGGTTTTTATCTGAACAACTGATAGCAATGGAAAGAAATTCCCACCAAGAGGAACATCTCTGCGAAATACATGCGTTTATGCACGTGACATAGGCTAAATTGACGAAGACAACAAGCAGTGAGTGTTTCTTAAAAGAAGAGAAGGCATTTCGAAACACTGGCCGACGGACGAGGAGCCAGTCACCCCATATCACATTCCAGAGATGACGTGTTTTCTGAAAAGGTTATCAAGCACATCGAAATGAAAATGGGAAGTGATTACAAGTCTTTTTTTCCCTCTCGCCTGATTAGACTAATGAGATAACATTCAACGAATACCTTATTACACTGTTCTTTTCAGCCGTTCCCAAGCCAAAGAACTCAGTTTGCTTAATGACGTTAAGTCCCGCTCTTTAGTAACGCTGTGCAAGTAGTGTTCTGTCAACGAAATCGGCCTTGTTCGCGTATTTACAGTCCTTCTCAAAAGCCTAGACGGATTCAGAAATGGGGTAGGAGCTGTGTGGTGAATGCTAAGAGAGCATGCTCCAAGTGAGAGTCCAGTAGTTCCCGCCACGACGATATGAAACCGCACAATCTGCCTTTTTGACAAGGACTGTACTAGTTGGTGAGAATGTAGTAGTTTCAGTAGTAGCTTTCGGATGATTGCTGGATGTCAGGCGATGCCGGTGTGGTGCGAGTCATTCGAGATCCAAGTTTTTTCCGTCGTCATTCATAACAGTATCGTTGAAGTTCAGGGAATGTGCACTTGCGCGCAGTGCGGTTTTTTTTCTACGAACCACGAATTTCGACCCTTTAAGATGAGGAATTTCGATTCTGCAGGATGCTGAGTGGTAAGTGTCGCGCCATACACGACCACCGATAAATTCTTGTCAAATCTTGCCCCAAAATCCTGCCTGCGTATTGTATCTGCTGCTTGTGGGCCTGAAGAGGACCGAAGTGTTCGGTACTGCTGGCGTTACTGCATTCGTCGCTTCACTCCCGTCTACTTGTTATGTAGGCCTCATAGTAAACATTTCCTAAAGTCTGTAATTGTGTTAATCTCATGAAGTATGTGTGATTCACAGCAGTGATCCGCAGTCGAGTGATCGTTTAGGACTGCTAGAAGAACCACCGTTGCAACAACTGTTTCCCAGGGAAAAAGCAAATAATCTTTCCGTTCAGCCGAAGGGATGACACGTGAGATTAAAAACCACATTTCAGATTTGGTAGCCGGTTGCTACACAGAATTTCCCGATCAGAAATGAAAATATTGCTCACGATCCGTCCACTCTACTACGCTAGTTGCACAAGTTACTGTTGGCAGGAGATCACATACGCATTGCGGACAAACACATGGGAATTTTTTTCAGGTTTTGTCCTTAGAAGTCCATTCCGTCGGTGATTACGCTTGCATTCTACTACAGCACAGCTGTCGATCAACAGTGCCATGAATTTGCAAAGTCAAGGCAACTGGTGGAATCGATCTCCCCTATTATTTCTGAGTCGTTTAAGAATTTTGTATCGATCAGACCACCCATGGTGTTTTCTTCAGGATTTTTTTATTCAGGCATCACCATCAGGGATGACCGTCGATCGACGGACCCAGCAAAAATGCCACGAGATCGTCACGACTTGATTACGGATTTTACGAACTTGCTGCCAAAACGTCTGCAGCGAGGGTGTCACGACCAGCAGATGCCTAGTGACCAAAGAGTACAAGTCGTCCAATTTTTTCGTCTTTTACTCTACTGCGAAATGCATACATTATGGAGAAGTGGAAAGCTAATCCAGAATATGGATAGTTTATCTAGAAGATAGTTATAAAGAAAGTGAAAGTACTACTAAACTACAGATACATCTAAATCATAGAACTCCGTGTGGCTTCAGTCGATGACGAACGTGTTCGTTCTGTGTTCTTCGACTTCTCAAATCGGGAGCGGAGATCAGATACCTTAACAGAAGACAGAGTTGAAAGAGAAAACGCATTTAATTAGTGCCACAACTGTCTGTGAATGTCTTTTTCTACCATATAATGTTGTTAGTAAATCAGCCACCGTTACTTACCCTCGTGCTCACATCTGCAGACGTCCGTCTTGGCTTTATTGATGTTCTACAACGACAACATTCAAATAATTGACCAACTTAAACTGGGGCGAGTGACTCACCTCCTCAAGGGGCTCAAAGGCTCGTGCAATGCTCGGAAACGATCCATCACAGACGATTCAGATGTAGATATGTGGGCCACAGCGCTTGCTCGGCGCTTCAGCAGCCTGAAGTCAGTGCGAAGTTCATTCTTTGAGACCGTTTGTATGATATGTCTATACCGGATTGCAGGTGAACATAGACAGCATTGCTTGAATTGTTAGAGATATAGTTAGGTGGACGAAGGAAACTAGCATTACAGAATGCCAAAATAGGACTCAGGAAACATTCTTTACAAATAGGGCTGCTACCGATTTCGAGAAACTCAGCAAAAGAATGGTTACTCCGTCCAAACTGTCTCCCTTCAAACGCATGCTTGATAAGTATCTAAAATCCAGAGATAGTGGAGCTAACTTTTAGTTATGTCGTCGATTTTTCTTGTCGTTCTTTTCTGTGTTCCCTTTGATCACTGACTGTTGCCTAGGTTTATTTTTACTTTTTTTGGTTTTATGATTTGCACATGGCTACATGCCTGTGTAATAAATATCATATCATATAAAAGAAAACAGCTGTCAGTAATCATCTATAACAGTGAAATCGGAATTTGCTCTGGTGGTTCACATTCAGTAGCAGATTCACAAATTCAATCATGAAGATAGTGGCGAATCTTAGTTCTGGGAGACTATGACAGTTTTTCGATACTTCTCGTGGAAGAATTTGTTCTAGAAACTCATTAGCAACCTCTTCTGCGTAGTGGTTTCGGTGGTCTCTTCTGGGATGCTCAGACGAACGCTGCTTTGTGATGATCCGGAAGCACTCTAAAACACGGTCATTATTCGAATACAATATTCTGTTGTTCTTTTAACAACCTCCTCCAATTCTTCAGGGGTATACAAATGCTGTACTCTGGCTAGAACACCGGTTTGAATTCCAATGTCGACCATTCTTGATAGCCTTTCTTCATCTAGTTCGGCTATGTAGACCTAGATTGCAACTTTTAAAGGCTTGATTTGTGAGCTCCTTCTATAAGAAGGAAGGGTATAGAGTGCTGAGAGTGAAAAAAGAGAAGAAAAAAGAAGAAGAAAGCATCATTCTCTCTCTAAGAGTGTAGAAAATCCAGCCAGTGCCATTCTGCTTCTAGAAGTAGGGTGAGTAGAGAAATACGCATGCAAATGCCGAACAGTACCAGGGAGACAGTGGTGCGTAAGCTCTGCATGTGCTGTGTGAACATCATCACCAACAATTTCTACCTTTATCCAACTTTCACTATCCGCTTGTCCACTAGCAACTTCACGTAACTCGACAGTAGCTTGCGCAGCGTTGTCCTCCATATCTATTTTTGTTCCACAACACTTATCACTCACGTCTTCACCACCGGGTCGCGTTGTCTGGACTTCTTGTGAAGTGACGTCTAGTGTGAACTGACATTCACTATCGTTCATCACTAAGGGAGAAGTCTGCTGGGAGACGTCCCAATAAAACTCCGAGAAAGGCGTTCTATCGAAGTCACTCCACAGAGCCGGCCCTGTCTGCATGACAGTGCTTGTGCCGTTATACTCTGCGTCCACGATACTGTCGGTACTGGATTTCACCGCCTGTACACTCTCTTCCTTGCAATCCGGTATCTTTTGTGAGAATGCATCCCTGGTTTCCACGGAGGCATCACACTCCTGTGAAAACTTTTGTTACAAGCAGAAATGGAATTTTTCAAAGATGGAATCGTTGCATTAAATCTGGTCATACCTTAAAAAAATTCTGAAATAAAATCTGCATGATAAACAGAAACCTATTTTACCTCTTCCGAATAACCGACTCTAAAAAGCTTTTGTGACACTAGGGCAATGAGTAGATTTCTGTATGCTTTACTGGTGTTACTCGATTGAGATGTGTCATGTCACTGCCTTTTTCACGTCTACCCTAAGTGGTGTAATAAATAATAGTAATTAATAAAATTTAAATCCATGGCGGAATACACACTAACCTGATTCTTTTTGTTTTTCATAGACATTTCAGTCTGTACAGTTTCGTCGGTCATCACCGAACAGGTGTGTTGCGTCTGCGAGGTGCTCACCGTTGGCGTACACTGCACTTCGACGGAATCTGTTTCCATCTCATCACTCTTAAACAAGCTGTTAGGTGATCTTAATGAGCGTAGCAAAAAAAATCTGAGGAAATGAAGACAACTCCAATGTGATATCTAAAAGGTTTGATGAGGTGAAAACCTGAGTTCCGAGAGTTTTGTACTGCTTTTGCTCCATCGAGGTGCTGCTCTCAACATTGAAGCGAACTTGATGCACAGCCTCAAGATTGATACTGTCCTGAAAAGCAAGCTTCAGAAACATCTGGTAGTGGAGAGAAATTTTTTTCATTATTCACCATGATTCTCTCAATGAAAACATGCTCGTCTGACATTGATACTTTCTTGAGAGAGCCATTTCAGGCCATTACTTACAGCGAACTGAGTTTTGACTTCTTTCTTGGAAGTGCTTAAATCAAGATTTTACAAAGGGAAGCTGTCAACCTTTGGCACCGGGTTCGCTGACCTTTTCACGAACGGGGTACTTGCCAAGCACATTAAAGGAAAGTCAAAACCTCATGTTTCAACGTCACATCTCTAGCTCTGTCAGAAAATGCATGTTGCACTTTTTACGAAATTCTAACACTGTTTGGCTTATTGTCGCACACCTTCGAGTGTACAATAAATAAATAAATATTGAGTGGTACAGTTTTTTTTCAATTCTGAATAGTAGTCGTTCTCTTCACGATTCTGTGAACTCTTTGAACCATCTTCGCAGTGAATCTTTTATTGACTGCAGTCCGTATATCAATGTCGTGTATTTCGTTGCATCGTAAACTATGTTTTCATTCATTTCCTGTCTTGTATATCTTATGTTACATCATCAGCACACTAGTCGGCATTCACCTTGTGAACGGGGATGGAATTGGGGGAGGGGGTCAGAGTGAGGACCTTGTTCAGAGAGGCGGGAAGAAGGAGAGGGGAAATGTGAGCCTATGTTCTGGTCGGATAACGTCTCTGGAGCTAAATCGCTACAAGGTCAGTAATAAGTGCATCCTCTACCGAGGCTACCACTTGTGTTCGTGGTCCAAGTTGAGCCACTGAACCACCGAGAGACCCTGGGACGATAATAATTTTAGAATCGGACCTGCTATATGTGTACTTCATTTGTTTCCGTACTTACAGTTTGACAAGATTCAGACCTGTATCAGGTTCCGGTCAGGAGCTACGCATTAGCGCGTTCAAAATTGAAAGTTTGGTGTCACGGCGTTTTTATGGAGTTTCGCGAGGCCGACGGTCCTGCTAAGAGCTTAAAATTGTGTGTCGTGTTCAACATTACCTCTTGTAGTTGCACGTACACATACCGATGAGAACGACACTGGAGGAGAAATGCAGTGCAGCCACATGTTTCGCCAAAGGAAACAAAAACCTAGCGGACCTGGTTCGTTAGCTCCTTTTTTTTCAAGTGTATTCGCACCCATCAGGATATCCCACGTAGGATCACATACATCCCTCTAGCTTTCTCAGTAGTGTAGTTGTAGATAATGTCATGAGGTTGCTACGACAATTTTGCTTCCGCGGAATGCACAAGTGAATCTATTTAGTAACATCCCAAATTAGTGACACACCAGTTGTTTAGCGTATTCAGACCCGAATATACAGGGGATTTTTGTGTTTTTTTAGGTGTTCTCGGATAATCACAAATTACTAGACAAATTATCGTTGAATCTTGGTATAATCTACATGTTATTGGCAATCCCACCTCGAATGTGACTGTGAACATGCTAACATCCGATTGCACTTCACTGGATATGCGTTCAGGCAGATATTCATCACATTGTACAGATGCTGCACGATGCTGAAAACATTTAAAATATGTTATAAGCAAAATGTGCTATTTTCTTAGGCAATAAAAATGCAAGAACATGAAAGTCATCCAGAAATTCTTTCGGAATGAATGGCGGAATTTCATGATCTATGATTAAGACTAGTCCTGCCACAAGAGCGGATCTAGTAGCAGTCTGACACTCCGAAAATCGTAGCTGGGCGCTCGAGTTCTTTGATTCACTGCTGATTTGTGAGCAAAAGTCTATTTCTGTAATCGCTACATAGCTTTGTACAACAACCCTCAGAACACCATCTACGTTGAAGTTTCTGGATAAATTTTTCATAAATAATTTCGTCTCACTTCTGCGAGGAAGACATCAGTTTGGGCCTCCACACTTTCCATTGCAGCGCACACAGCATTCGTCTAAATACAGTTATGATTGTCAAGTTGGTGTCATAGATGAAAAAATGATTGAACCCTATGTGAATATACAATACTGCTCCTAATCATTGCAAAAAGGACGCGCGCGACGCGTTAAACCGTCGCAAAGCGTCGCTCTTTTATAACATCCTTAAAATGAAACCAATTCCAATTTTTCTTGAAAAGCCAGATTGTGCATTTCATGGCGAGTCTTATCATATATAAACTTTTCATCATCGTGCTCTCTACCCTGCAGAAAATACCATTAAAAATGTAGAATTTTGATCACTCTGGATTAAGGCGGTCAGGTACAAGGAAGTCCGCTTAAATTTGAAATGATGTTTTTGACCGGTATAGAGAATAATATTGAAGAATTCATGAATCAATCGATTCGTTGTAATACGGAGAATCCATATATTCGGAGAAAAAAATTATTTTTTTTTGTTTCTAAGAAAATTACAAAGGGGAGAAGCTTTGCGACGTATTAGTGCGTCGCGCGCGTCCTTTTTGCAAGGATTAGGAGCAGTATTGTACATACACAAAAAGGACCAAAACTACGATAACAATAATAATAAAATAATAATAGGCGATTTGTCTTCATAGAAAGTCGATTTACCTTCAAGAAAAATTCAGACGGGATGCCGTTTCTGAATGCTTGATCAGGAAAATGTTGCGGAGCACTTATCACATTCGATTCAGGACTTAGCAAAGACTATATTCCGAGGCCTACTGGTATCATCTAGTAGTTTTCGATTGCCCAGATCTTAGTCATTGTAGTTTTGATGATTCTCGAAACCTAGGCTCTTTTGAAATGTCATGTCAGTTGAAATGAGATTCGGTGAAAAGAAAACACTTCAAAAAAGAGAAAGAATTGAACCTCAACAGCCTGTGCGTCGTAGTAAACGACCTTACTCAGTATGTTGAGGCTTGTGTCAAAGGTGATGGAGGATGTTCCGAGATTACGTGTCATTTTTGCTCAGTGCAAGATGAGTTCCACGACACTGCCTCAAACTACGTATGTAGAAATGTTTTTCTGTGTATTTTTTCTTTGTTATCCTAATTTTCATCACCATGTGTAGTACATACTACAGTATAGTACAGTCCTTGTCGAAAGGATAGACGAATCGCGCGTGCGGTTTCATATCGTCGCGGCCTCAGAATCGCGTTGGGACCTACCCACTTGGAGCACCCTCTCACTTGGAGCATGCTCTCTCCGCATCCATCGTTCAGGTCCCACCGCGTTTCCGTAGTCACGGAATCCGTCTATCTTTTCGACAAGGACTGTATATGTACGTAGCATAGTATAGTGTTATGTCGCCTATAAGTTATATTCCGTCATATTTTTTTTCATTTAACATTTCCATCTAGTCAGTTGCATGTGCATCATTAATCATACCTGAATTTCTACGGCATGCACAATCAGCTCACTAGTTTGTGTTTCGCTGTCACTGAAAGAAGTTTGTTCTTCCGTATCATCTTCAGCTTTGTCGCCTTCCTCGAAACTATACTGTACCATAGTATGTTCCTGAACATTTATTTCTCATCCATTTCACACTTTCTCTCGAATAGTCTTAGAAGTATGACTTGCTCTTTGTCACTAAATGTTTTCATATGTTTTTTTTCATGTCTCACCGTGGGAACCACTGCCTGCGCCTCGGAGCTGCATGTAGTGGGTCTGACAATCCACTGCACTTCTGGCACAGTGGCTTGTGGGTCATCCTCATCTAGTGCCTCCCAGAATATCATGTCTTTGAGCAGCACTGGAGATGTTTGACATCGCGTATCGATGAATGTATCGAAGTCCTGTGGCATGATTTGTATCTAAAACAATATAAATTGATGAGGGATAGATTTTCAAGTACATATTAAAAGTCATTTACAACATTCTGATTTTTGGCACAAACCCACGGTTAACAAATGAAAAATAGCGAAATTATTTGAAATCAATGGATATTTTGTGAAAAATATTCTCACAATCCAGGAGAGGGCTTACTGCACGAACAGAAAACTTTTAGGGAAAATTGTTACTTGTCCTATATATTATACAGTATTTCATTGCCTTGGAGGAACACCATAGCGATTTATCTGATAAAATCAAAGGAAACTCACGATTTTGTCTTCGTTGGCTACAAGGAGATTTGCCTGAGTGCCTTCCTCTACCACAAATTGCTCCAGCTCATCAATCTCGTTGTCGGCCAGGAACACATCATCGTCGTCGTCAAGCGCATCCACCGATTCTCTTACGCCTTCTCCATTCTCATCCACAGGTTTGTTCACGAAAGATAACGTTACGTTTACCTGAAATTGTTCTAACACTACATTCATCCTTTTGGATTTTCTTCTTGTATGACGAAAATAAACTTCCCATTTTTTTATAGGTACAGTAGTCCCTACGACTTACTTCTTCAGTGATGGATCCGAATTTGTGAGGGATCACATTCGAACGATTGCTTGCCGGGGATTCTTGTTGACGATCTGTAAGGTGAAAATTCAGCAAATGTACAACATGATATGCTTCCGTCTTTGCTTTTTGCTTTTTTTTGCTTATAACATTTACGTACATATGATGAGTAGCTAAGTGGCTGCCCTATTTTGTTGATAGCAAAATCGCCTCGAAACACTAAAATTACAGTGTTCAGCTGCTTAATATTTCTCATCACCTCGGTAACCTATGAGCGATCTCATATTATAATCTCTATTGTAACTGCGCAGGAATTAAAATGCAACTCAACAGCTGCGCTAAGCCATGTACAATCAAAAACAACTTGGGCGCCTTTTTGATTGAAATGAAAATCTATTGTCGTTAGTATTTGAAGCTTTCGCATCCCAGTTAGTTTTTATTATTGAACCTCTTCTTCGCAGATTCTTCAAGGAAAATGAAGGGAGATGAGATCTAGTCAGCAGATGATTATGTAGGACGATACAAAGAAAACTTCGATTGTTTCTTGTGATGGAGCCGTAGTACAGAGTCCTCGCTAAAGCTGTATTTTGGGAACCCATTCCCTTCAGTGCACTGGTTGGCGTTGTTGCGCGATGCTATATTAGGCTTAAGTGAACTTTTGTTTGAAAACACAACTATAGGAAGTTTTGTTATTTCTTGGGGAAAGTTGTCAACTGCGACAGATCTCGGGTCACTAGCGTGGTCCTTAAAACTTTGGATTTGAGGCAGAATTCCAGAACATTCCGAGAACGAATACACAGAAGGAAAGAAATTTTACGGTATCCGCTTGCTATTTCCATATTTCTGCATAATTTCAAGAGGATCATGTAGGGCTTAACCAACGAACACAGGCAAGGAGGACAGAGTGTTGTGCCTGCAAAAAATGTCGAGCAGTGCAGACAGATTTTGAGAATAGGCCTTGCGAAACAATCTGTTCCCAAAACTTTGGACAAAATTTTAAAATTAGCATTTTTAAAGCAAAAGCGACATTTTTAGTGTTTCCTGACTGCTGGCGAGGTAATGCAGTGACAAGATTTGAAGTACCAAGCAGAAAACAGTGGGTTGAGGAAGACAGATCTCCAGAGCCTGTGCAATCGAACATGGAATATGCAGTTAGGAATGCGTCAAAAATTTAGTGGGATTGAGGAAAGACCATGTAAATCACAAACCTGTAGGAGAAGTGGTTATGTATTAACATTATAATATTAATAATATGTAAATAGTATGGTTCTATGTGCTTTGTTCAATCGCGTTGGAAACCAGTCGAGAAAAATGACTGCAGAAACTCAACCACGGAATTCAGCCTCCTCAACAAGACATCCTTTCTTCTGCAGAACTGTATTGTTTCACGAGAATGCGAATACATTTCGCTGACTATAGGCTCACTATCAAAAAACAGGGTCTGGTAGAGAATTTGGCTCGGGCGGAACAAGACAAAACCGGAAAGAGATCACGTCAATTATTCATAGGGTGTTGATAGAAGTCCCTGAGCTTTCGTCAATCGTGATTTTTCCCAAGCACATTGCCATTTTCCCGTAGAATGCTCCATATGGTCCGAAAGCGCTTTCCTTTCTCTACATTTCTATCATCTTAATGTTTTTTTAAATGCTGGTTCTCAATTTCCAGGGTTAAGAAAATGAATGCCAGGTCTAGAAAGATGATATTCTTTTTTTTTCTTTTCAACAAAAACCAAATACATCCAGTATTGTTTGAATGCGTCAGTTCAGTAAAATGTAATTTTTTTACAAATTCAATTTTAACATTACCAATCGAGCTCTCGGAACGTCAGTTTAACGATGTTAGCGAAATGAGACTAGACGCTATCATGAGGTATTGCATTCTTTCAGCCAACGCTATCATGAGGTATTGCATTCTTTCAGCCAAAATATACTATTCAAGTTATATTTTCCCACCATCTCCACCTAGATCATAAGTCATACGAATTCTCCCGAGCAATTCTCAGCCTTAGTGTCGCGCCGTGCGCGACTCTGCCCTGTGGCGGGGTCCCGCCGCGCAGGCCTGGCACGCTGAGTCGCCTGCGGACGGCGCGGCGCGGCTGATTTTCGAAATCAGTCGCTGCTGTGCTGCCGCGCCGGACGGTTGGGTTCTCCGGTGCTCTCGCGTCGTTCGTTCTGTCTGTGTCGTTCGTGATGATACCATTTGGAGTAGCAGGTCCTCCTCCGGCATACCATCGCCGTGTCCCGTGAACAACACCATCTACCATTACATTGTTGAGCTGGCAACAATACCATTTCGTTGTATACCATTATTGATTGCCGTGTATTGATGTCGTGTACATTCGTTACCATAAACTATCGTCAATATCGTGTTCTGTTGTGTAGCAATATGTCGTTGTTCATATCCTACTTGTTAAGTAACACCATTGTGGGCGGGGCTGGGGTTGGGGGCGCAGCGCAGGGACCTTGTGAGGGAGACGGGATGTGGGAAGCGGGATCCTAGGTTTCCGGCCGGGTACGTCTGTGGGGATAGGCCGCCATTAGGTTAGTAGGAAGCGCATTCTCCACGGACGCGGCCAGTCGTGCTCGGGGTCTAACCTGAGCCACAGAACCGCCGACGGACCCTGGGGCACGACAATGGTGCATCGGCCAGCTGGGTTCATCCTGGCGCCGAGCCCGGCGTTGCGCTTCCAGGGTGGGAATTGCATCAGCCTTCCAAACACCATATGTAGGCCCTAGTACGCGCATCCGCTTAGGTTCTGGTTCGGCCACATTAGCGCTAGGGTTAGGCTTGCGTGGGTAAGAGTTCATGTGCGAGGGTCACGACTGGGGTTATTGCATCCCCCATGTAGAGGACTGAACCGGCGCTACCATTGGGACTGGTGGCAGCAGTTCTGGTGGTACAATCTCCAGAGGTGCGGAGTTGCACCGGCACTCCTGGGCCCACGCATTCGGGGATGTAGGCTCCTTAAGCGCCTTGCGTTTGTTGCGGTCTGTGGATGGGAAGGCGGCCGCACGGAGCTGGTCAACAGGAGGTAGGTTTTACTGCTGGCGCAGCGTTGCTGACGGTATACAGGCGCTCGCGAGCACGTCAACTGGCTCATACAGGCTGCACATTCGCACGCGCCCAGACTGTTGATCTACCTATGGCTCTTACACGCGCAACAACCTCGCTCTGGTACTTCTGTGTTTGGCCTTAATCTCCGGGGGTGCTCGTATATCCTTGCGGTACTTACTTGGGTAGAGCTCTCCGGTGTCACCCTTGGGTTCTTGCTCCCACCATTCTGTCTACCAAGCTGGCCACTACCATTCGCAGCAGCCCCTGCCCTCCCCACTAGTTGTTTAGCTCTTGTAGGGTCATGTCGCACATAAGCTACCATCGTTCACATATGCGTAGGTATCGTTGTAGAGCATCAGGCCTGTGCTCTGCACGGTAGAATTACACGGCATCAATATACTCGGCTCAATCAACTTCTACAACGACGTCGGCTCCTAGCAGATGGGAAGAAGGAAAGTTTACGGGCTAGTTACCATCTCCACGGCTACCATCGACCTGGAGGATACCATCTCCTTACCATCTGGACGCCAACCGCTGCCCCTGAGGTTTACCCACGGATCGACGCATTGGAGTCCTTCAATACCATCGGGAGACGCGATGCGGATACCATCTTCCACACCAAGGATAACCGGAACATGTCGGATTTACCATCTTCTTCCGCATTTTCGGCAAGATTTCAACTCCAACGGACAGCGACGACCGTGGAAGCCCAGGTTAACATCAGGATTGCGTCCTTTGAAGACTTCTTCCTGCGAAGAGAAGGAATTCCTGGACAGCATCCGCCTGGAGCAAGATCGCTCTTCCACGAAATACCATTTTCTTACCACTACCATTGTGACCCCCCGTCGATCATCGCGACCGTTGTTCTTCGGAGGATCACCACCCTCTATGACCATCGATTGTGGACCTCATACCATTCCAGGACATCTACCATGCCGTTACGGCTGTTTGTAGGCATTATTACCATCTGCAGTTCATTCATCTTCCTTCGTTTAGGGATGGACGACACTTCCGTTGCCTGTTCCAGCTGTCGCTTGGGGATGCCTCGCATGGTCCATTGTTACAATCTGCAGTTCGATGGTCCAAGGATGCGTCGACACCGCTAGCGCTCGTGGGACTCATCCGCATGGATTTGGAAGTCGGAAGGATTCAGGTAAGTTTGGACGATTTGAAATCCTGATGAGTTTCAGAAATTTGAGCTGAGCTTAGTGGTGTTTTTGTATCCTTGTGGGTTTTCTTTGGTTCCGATTTCGTTTAGCCTAGTGCCGTTTGAGTCGCTTTAGCTGTCGTTTTCGTGCTTCCATTGTAGTAGCTGGTTCCGAAGGGATCTTGTGGCAGGAGACTCCTTTGGAATCGTCTTGTGGCAGAAGACTTTCAGCTTACTCCTTTTGGTCGTGCGATTACGGCAGTTTACCATCTTCATGACGCTCACTCGGCAGGATACCATCGGCTACGACTCCGGAACTTCCTACCATCCAGTAGACACGGACTTCCTCTGATTGGCTCCACCGTCCCGTCACCACTACTCCGTGCTACTACTACCATTTTTCCTGAAATACCATCTGCGTCGACCGGCACTACTATCATCTTCATCTCCGAAGGCATTTCAGTTTGGAAACATCGCTGTGGATCTGTTCTTCCTTTGTGATGCTGCGGGGAAAGGGGATCCACTCTGGAATACCTTCAATCCTCTACCATCCTTCAGGCGGACTAATTCGCTGTACTGGTCCTTTAGATGATTCCCCAGGACATCGTTTCAGCCGTCTACACCATTCTCCTCGTGCCGGAGCGCTACCCCTACCATCCTCGATACCATTCTTCTGGAGGCACAGTACCATCCGTGCCCCAAGTACCATTTTCTTCTTGTTGCAGGGCTTGAGCGACCTGGTGTACTCACAGGAGACTGTGGCCAGTGGAGGTCAGTGGCACTGCGACGAGTCGACCCCAATTTCACTCCTATGGGCAGCCAGATGGGTATCATTTGTATTTTCTGCTGGATACAGGTGAGTTTCCTTAGTGTCTAATCTGCAGACTATGGTTTTCCCAGCTTGTACTACTCCATTTCATTGTTATTCTTCCATTTACTTGGTTTACCTCGTTTCTTTCTTGTCCGTAGTACATGACTCCTAGCCTTTCGTGTAGTTGGTTCCCTCTGGTAGTTTCTATTGTTTCACTTTCCCCTCCTCCCCTATTGTAGTTAAGTTCTTGTAGCCCTTTCCTTTTAGTTTTGATCCTTTTCCTCTATTTTTCTTCTCATTTTCATTCCCTCTAGTTTTGGTTGGTGTAACTCTATCTACTGTAGCATCTCTTTCCATCTCCTTTCCTACCCCCCTCTTTCACCCTCTTTTCTTCTATTTCCTTGTTTTTTCTTCAGATCCTTTCTCTCCTCTTGGTTTTCCCTCCTTTTTTACCTCCCGTTTCCTTCCTTTATCCTTTCCCATTGTAGTCGCCCCTTGTCGCCTCTTGTCGCTCGCGCTCGCTCGGTCCCGCTTAGTGTCGCCTGCTCTCGCATACCATCCATCGGAGTACCATCCCCATACCATTGTTTGTTTGTTTCCTTCCCTTTCTACCATTGTCATCATAGCGCGCTCCAATCGAACACTTGCCTGATCAAGGGGTCCTATATGGTAGGCGCACGCGCGTGACGGTCCGCTTAGTTTCGAAATTCGAAATCATTGTGCGTTCGTCGGTCTGCCGTGCGGTTCATTGTTGCTCTCGTTGTGTATGACGCTGCTTATCACCCTTTTTGTTCTCATATGTGTTTTTCATACCATTCTTTCACACTCATCCTCTCTATCACACCATTTTCATCCTTCACTCATACCATCTCTTCATTCTATTCCTTCCTCACACTCTTTCTACCACTTCGCACTTACCTACCATTCCTTGTGCCGATGCGTGTGTACTGTGATCCTGTGTTAACCTCGTTATTGCATGTCCTCTAATTGCAGTCACGTTTGTTGCACAGTTCACATTGGGTCAGGTCCGTTGCTAAAATTTATCTTGTTTATTGCTCCTTCCACTACCATTATCATCCTTTGCATTATCAAGTGCACATCATTGCTTACGTCTCATTTCTACCTTTTGCCTTCTTGCGATAGTCGCTCAATCCTTTTCCATTCAGGTAATACTGAAGGTCTGACCAACCTGACTATCGTGTGCACAGTTAGCTATGGAGCGTAAGTACGAGACCGTGAAGGAGAAGTCCCGCAGGACCAGAGCCCGTTCGAAGTCCCGCGGACGTCGGGTGAGTTCTCGCGCCTCTTCCGCTCAGTCTTCTCGGCAGTCTGCTCCGGTTGAGCGTCGTGAGCCACCTCAGGATCAGGGATTTCCAGGCGTTACACCATTTGTTTTTTCATCATCCTACCATATTCCTCGCCAGTCGTCGAAGTCGAGACAGGCTGAGGCCACCCCACCATCTACCATTACCGCAATGGAAGTTGACCCACCACCCGTCGTCACCTTCGCCGGGATGGACGCTCGCCTTCTTCTATCCTGCGTCGAGTCCATTGCCGGCACGGACACCAATCCACACCATCGTGCACCGCCAACGCCTCATATGACGATGCAACACCATCTTCCCGTCGATGAGCCGTATACCGGGCACGTCCCACCACCATCTTTAGGCACCAGATGCATGACGCCGTTGGAGCTCTGTCACAATTATGCGACGGGCAAATTCGACGTCATCGACGTACCTCGCTCCCAGGACGTGGAATCTACATCTGACGCCGTTCCTGTGGAGCAACGTTGCGCCCTACGCCTCGTGCAGGCGCTTACCATTGCTACCAATTTCGATACCACTTTCAGCCTGCAGCAGCTTGCATCCCGAGACTTCTGCATGGTCGACGCCTTCCTGAGAGACGACTATTTTGTCAACATTCGCGACATGATAGTCGGCGAAGCGACACTGCCAACACCATCACAAATCCTTTATCCATCATTGAAGCACCTTCCGATTGTGGCCATCGTTCAGAGTTTCCAGGGTATCCAGCAAGCGACTACCAACTTAGCCAACTACTGCTGTCAGGTCGCTACCAGCAGCGCTATCTGGAAGTCAGGAGTTGACCTCATTAACACCATGGAGCGAGTGCTGATCCTGGAGACCAACGTTAACACCCACAGGCACATAATCGACCAACATATCTTTGCAGCCATCAACACCAATCAGGATAACATTACCATCTTCGTCGACCATCTCCACCAATTTTCCATCTCGCTTGCACGTCTGGAGCATCTACTGCAAGCTGCCACTGCTGCGTGCACGGAAGCACACCTCATCTATGAACAACTCAGCAGGCGTCTCCGTGCACACTTCACTGCCCAGAAGCCTCTTAAGGGATCGGACACGCCCACGGAGGAAACTACATCGGGAGATCAGTGGGCATCTGTCACCGCAATACCATCACACCATACCTCTACAACAACTACCACACTACCATCGTCCAGCTCGGCATCAGCGACTCAGTCTGCGGCTACGAGGACTACCTCGCACACCGCTTCTGCATCGACTGCCACCGAGCCACGGACAACTACCAGTTCTACTTCAGTGACACGTCCATCTACCACTCCCATTCCTACTAGGTACGAACAGCCGAAACGCGCCCGGCTGTCGCTCCAGCCTTCGATGTCCTCTCGCGGATCCGCACATTCACCTTCAAGAGCTTCTACATCATCTACCATTACAGGCGCACCTCCCGAGGGATACTCTGGATGTTTCTTCTGCGGAGAACACCATTATAGTGCCGACTGCACACAGGTCACCAGCCTCGTCGAACGGATCACCCGTGTTGCGGGAGCTGGCAACTGTTTGCGCTGCCTATACCATCATTCACCAGATCACTGTCGCCGCCAGAAGGACTGCATCCATTGTGGATCTCACTACCATCACAACGCTCTTTGTAACAGGAATAGATACGTCAAGGACGACATCGTTGGGAACCCGAAGTTGTTCTACGACCAGATGGCGGCCTTGGCTCACTTCAACTACGAGGAGCAGCAACCCACCAAGGAATAATACCATGAATACCATCTACCATTTCCACAAAATACCATTAAAGATCTCCACACCCTCACTACCAGTATTGTGCCGAGAAGTGATGCCTTGGATACCATCTACCATTTCTCATATCATCTACACGACGTCAATCGCCTTTCATTACCATGTAGTATGACCCCCTCACGTGGGAAGGGAACGAAACATCATACCCCCCCCTCGTTTGGTTGTTGTACTAATACCATTTTGGCTTGGGACTCTACCACCCCTTCAAAACACCTTCGAGGATCAAGAAACATCAGATCCTCACACTCACTCTGACCCGCCCTAGGTAAATTCTTCCATTCTGTTGTGCCTAGACGCGTATCAGTTCCTTCACAGTGTTCCAGCCAAGCCACCATAGGTGGAAGTATGTTGTTGTACGACCCTTTTCTTGTGGGGTTGGGACGAAAACACCATAGCCCCCCACTTTTGCTTGACTAACATCCTTTGGTCCGGGACTTACCCACCCTTGAAAATCAGTAGAGGACCAAGAAACACCGGTACCTCAACCTCGCCGCGGCCCACACTAGGTAAATTCCATCAACCATGTGTTCAGGTCGTGTCGAGCCGCTGCCAGCCACTTCCGACGCATTCCACCAGTCCGTAATGTCGAGCCGCTGAACTCCGTCCATCCTCGAGCCGCTGCACTGCCACGTCATCGTTCTACCACCTTGCCGTCGACAGTCAACGCCTTCGATCATGCCACGCCGTTCACCGTCACTCGACCACTCACGCCACCTCCAGTCAAGCAAGTCGTACGATCTCATCACTTCCACTGTTCAACGTCCGTCGCCAGCTTCCATTTATTGTGATACCTACGATCAGGAGACCCTTGCCTCCGGGCAACCCTTACGTCGCACTGTAGGTTACCCAGTAGGTAAGCATGTGCGACGTCTAGTTAACCCGTAGGCATTGTGTTGCTCCTGTATATACCATCTAACTCGTAGGTTAACTTCCATTCTGCGAGCGGGTGACCTGCAAGTAGCTCAGCTACATACCATTGATACTACCATTTATACTCTCGGCGACATTTTGCGGCGCCCCCCAGTGTCGCGCCGTGCGCGACTCTGCCCTGTGGCGGGGTCCCGCCGCGCAGACCTGGCGCACGGTAGTTCCCACGCTGAGTCGCGTGCGGACGGCGCGGCGCGATTGATTTTCGAAATCAGTCGCTGCCGTGCTGTCGCGCCGGACGGTTGGGTTCTACGGTGCTCCCGCGTCGCTCGTTCGATCCGTGTCGTTCGTGATGATACCATCTGGAGTAGCAGGTCCTCCTCCGGCATACCATCGCCGTGTCCCGTGAGCAATACCATTCCACCATGTTCTGCTACTGAGCTGGCCCCGATACCATTCCGTTGTACCTTGTTATTGATCGTCGCGTATTGATGTCGTGTATATTCGCTACCATAAACCGTCATACATATCGTGTTCTGTTATGTAGTAATATGTTGCTGTTCATGTCCTACTTGCTCATTAACACCATTGTGGGCGGGGCTGGGGTTGGGGGCGCAGCGTAGGGACCTTGTGAGGGAGACGGGAAGTGGGAAGCGGGATCCTAGGTTTCCGGCCGGGTACGTCTGTGGGGATAGGCCGCCATTAGGTTAGTAGGAAGCGCACTCTCCACGGACGCGGCCAGTCGTGCTCGGGGTCTAACCTGAGCCACTGAACCGCCGACGGACCCCGGGGCACGACACTTAGTGAAAGATTGATCAAAATGGTTTGTTACACCGAAGCCAAATGTGTCTCGTCCGACCTAGGAGTTTGTGTAGAGCAGTTACTCCAAGCGCAATA
The DNA here is from genome assembly GCA_037903475.1 of Ancylostoma caninum. Lineage (NCBI taxonomy): Eukaryota > Metazoa > Nematoda > Chromadorea > Rhabditida > Ancylostomatidae > Ancylostoma > Ancylostoma caninum. The sequence goes on along the minus strand of JBAJFG010000554.1, from coordinate 331,418 downwards.
TCTCACTATTCAGCACAAATCGAGAAGGTCTAGGATTCGACACCTTCAATAGCAGAATCAAGTGGGCCTCTGCCTTTGAGATTCCTATTGTCCGTCTAAGATTTGAGGCGAAAACCGCAATTTTCCTCCCTAAGCTCACTCTTCTGCGTCAACCTTTGTGTTTGGAACAAATTGTACGGTCTTGTCGAAAATATCGACACTTGTCGGTAGTGCTTTTTTTATGGGTCAACTTTCAATTTCGTAGGCTCAACAAGTACAAGTAGTAGTAGTAGGAATACAAGTACAAGTAGTAGCACTACAAGTACAAGTACAACTTGCAAGCGAACACCTCCTAAGCACACCTACAAGCAGAAATCTGGAATCAAACAAGTTCGCGAGTTGGTAAATTCAGCAAAAATCAGATTGTCCATCAGTGAGAAGGGTGGGGAATTTGTGGTCATTCCTCGTCACTTGCATGAAGCGATTACAGAGCTTAACTTGCAAGATGTTTCGCTGTATCGCCCATCTTCTGTGGAGGAATTCACGTCGCAACATCGTAGATTGAATCGGGAGTGAGTGAAAATTGCAAGGTCTGCCATGCTACCAACCTCTGTAGTTTCACGTTTGAAAATAGAACTACCCACATGTCCTGTCCTTTAACTGCTGATCGAAACACACAAACTCTCCTCTCATGATGATGTAGCATCGAATGTTCCATCGACCTTCAAGGTTAGACCTATCGTAAGCTGCATAGGAGGGCCAACGGACAGAATTGAGTGGTTCTTAAATCTCATACTAGTCCAGTTACTACAGCATATACCCGACCATCTAACAAACACACAAATGTTTCTGGACCATTTAAACAATAGCAAGTCTAACACAAATGTATCCAACGATTCCGCAATGCAAGCCATCTTTGAACTCCTAACACAACATCAGGGAGTGATTAAGATGTTTGGTTCCTCTGTAGAGCAGCTCATGAAACTGCTGAAAGAATGCCTCAACTGTTTTGTGTTTAGATGGTCCGGAAACTATTACGCCCAACTCAGAGGGTTGGCGATGGAACAACGGCTGATACCTGTCCTGGCTATTTCATTCATGTCTAAGATTGAAGCTCCCGTTTTACAATTTCGACCACTACTCTACTGTCGCTATATAGACGACTATTTCGTCGTTTCTTCGACACAAGAGGAAATGGACAAATGCTTTGAGCTGTTAAATACACAATCAGATCATATGAAACTCACACGGGAAAAACCTGAGGGCGGTTGGCTGCCATTCCTCAATATCCAAGTACATTGTTCCTAGGGGATTCATAAGACCAAATGGTACCGCAAACCCAGCAATAAAAACGTTATGGTTCACTATCTCTCAGCGCACCCAAAACAAGTTAAAAGATCATTACTGCGGAACATGTTCAGAACCGCAACTGATGCTTGCACAGGAGCTGAAGAGAGGAGCGAATCGCTCGAGCTGGCAAAAAGGATAGCTATTTCCAATGGATATAAAATTGCGTATCCCCGCAGGCGCCACAACAAACAACCACAAGCAGGCAACCAACATTTCTCAGATAAAATACCATTCTTCTTTCCATTCATTTCCGATGAGGTAAGCACTGCAATCAGGCAGTGTCTGAGCCTTATACGCTAAGAGTAAGTCGTGTGTACAAAGTCCTAAGTTTTTATTTCTCACCTCACTGCGAGGTATAGCATCGTAAAGGAAGCCGACCACTCTTTAGTTTACGTGTAAAGTTATTCTTAACCTTCTCTAACTCTGAAATGGGATTGAACACTACAATACCATACTCAAAATAGGACGTATTATACATACGTATGTATAAGTTTCGTAGACTTTGAGCAAAACTAAGGATTTCTGGTAGAGAGCGCTCTGAAAGAACTGCAGAGCATCCTATTTGCCTCTAATGCAATCTGATGACATTTTGGCTCTCAATGCGCATCAAAGTTGAGTTCCCCGTCAACAAGAAATCCCAAGTCCCAGACTTCATTCACTGGCTGTATCGCATATAACCCCATTACGCTCATCAATACATGATCATTTTTGAATAGACTGTTCAATACTTGCAGGAACTCAAACGTTCGGAGCTCATCACGGTAGTTTTTGGGCGAGATTTTGTTGTATACTGTGAATGTGTTACGAAGAAGTCAGATTACATGTCATGCTTCCAACTGAATAGCTCAATCCTTCGGCAAATCATGCACTGGATGGTCGGATTTCCTTCCACTCAAAACAGTACGTATTGTGGGTCGCTTCCCGCACAGAAACGGCTAATTCCATGCAGTGAAAACAAAGAAAACGTGCACAACATCAACAAACACCAAATTAAATAATTTATTAGTACTCGAAGTTGTAAGAAATATAGAGGAATGTTATGGATGCAAGAACATAGAAGTTGCTGCTGTGTAGTGCTGTAGGTACTTCATGCCATTTCTTGAATGTGTACAAAATATATGAGTTGAATGGATAAGAATCAGAGGTTCTACAGATGGGTGGTAACTCATTCACGCATTCGACCTACCGTGAATTCCCTGCCGCTCCAATAGCGTTGCACCGAGATTCTAGGCTTAAAGCCTAGCCACGCTATGGAAAAAGGCCAGCTTTATGACAAGGCCTCCCTTTGAGACGCATTCTAGAAGAACCTCCAGTATAACACTGAGTAGGAGATGAAGGATGAGAAAAGGTAGTTCCGTTCATATGGATGCGTATTAACAACATGCTCACATTTGTTCATGTTTGTATTATATATTAAGTGGATTACTACTACTAGTGGATAATAATATTAAGTGGATGACTACTTGGATAATTACTTGTAAGTGGATTCTACTCTAGGATTCCCAGTGCAAAAAACAGAAACAAGCACTTCAAGATATGTATCTAATCTTGAGTCGAGGCGGGAACTTTTTGATGTTTGTATGGTGCATAAGCTATTGAATGGATGTCCGGAGCTAATTTTTCACTACTTTTCACCACAGTACAATCAATTACCCGTGGAGGAGAAACAAAAATTTCCTACTCACGACCTAAAGCCGCGGTCAGAGCTAACTTCTTCATAGTTAGAGCTGGTTCGGCATATGTTCGCTTGAAAAAGACCACTACATTCACCGGATCCTTGGCCTCTTTCAAACGAAGAATGACTAAATCCATACTCAAGCACTAAGTCTCTGATCTTATGATCATGTTTTGTCTGAATGTGATGTACATATAAGTTTTCCACGTTTGTCTTACTACAGCGTATCGAATAAATAAATAAATATAACGTCGCCGAGTTCCCGAGGCATGTTCGTTGTATTTCAGTAGAACCCTCATACGAATAGAGGAATGTTATCTTTTCTTCTGCACTCATTCGATATTAATGTGTTGCACCAATCACTAGATTCTGTATAACCTACACAAAAAGAGGTTATTTTATCCTGCTCATTTTTCTAACTCACTAGCTCTTACCTTTTCCATCATGATGAATGGAAGACTCTAATATTCTCCAGCATCTCTCACGAGATTGAATTAAGCAAGGAAAACATGAATATGTATTGCAGTTCTCAACAACTATCTGCACAATACTGTCATGACCCGCATACTCTTTGAAATCTATGTGCTATAAACCTGTCGTAGATAAAATGAGCACGATTAAGCGGCATTTCAATATATACAAATTATATGTACGCAGCCATGCCTTGTCGCCTTTGTTTTCTTTGGCAAAACAGAACTTCTGAACTCAGCGAAAATGACAGAACGTATTGGATAGCATAGTAAAGGAAATATTTCACTATCAAAAATTTGACTACTCGTTCCTCTCGTTAGTTAGGTATGCTTAGACCTATCCGAGTAAGAGTATTCTAACACAACAGCACTAGATATTGCTGAACTCTCAGATGATAAATTAAATTTAAATCCTTCACCAGAATGACTGATTGCCGTTCCATCAGAGCCAGAGGACAGAAGTGAAGATCGCACAGACTGTAGCGGAGATGTCATTAATTCTCGTACACGTCTTGCTTTCCTTTGAAGTTCTTTTAGCGACATTATTTCACTTGAGTCGATGCTAGAACGCAAATCCTAGGTCATAGCTATGAGATGTTTGCACAGTAGATTTACCAAAGCGTTATTTAAGAGACACATTGGTGACTGACCTGGAAAGTTTAGTTTGGCTTCGTCGCTCTTGCTTCTTCACTTCAGTAGATTGAGTGGACACCTATTCAATTGCTATGCTAACATTTAAGATGTGGAAAATTGCAACAATTTCTATTGGAAAAAAATTTGTTTATGTAAACTCACATCTGTGGTCTCGTAGACAGGACGAGGAGTTGTAAACGGCTGATCAGTCTAAAAGAGTGAAAATACCAAAGCATGTGCACTCAGATCAGATATAGTCCGTTTCAAAAACGACGATAGTTGAATATTTGTGCCTATGATCTGCACTTCTCGGCTGCCTCTTCAAACACAACACTATTTCTCGCGTTCTCTCTTTCTCTAAAATCTTCCCAGCTACGTCCCCCGGTGAAACAGACTATACACATGGGAACTGTACATGTGAACTTACTTGTGCACTAGTGCTCTTCATGAACCGTAGCTGCCCTTTCAGGCGCATTTCTTCTCCGGTAGGACTCTGTGGGAAGTCACTCGCAGGACTCTGTGGTAGAACTTCCAAGTGATCCACAACTCCTCGCGATGAAGCTTTAACAGCCTCCGCTTGGGCAAACGGGGTGACCTGACCAATAATCGCATCCGAGACAGCGCCACCTCTTTTAGGCAACGCTTTAGCGAAATCCACATGAGCAAGCGGGATTTGCTGACCAATCGCCGTGTCCGAGAAAGCGTCATCAACAACAAAGATGCTTGTGACATCTGGCTGAATTCCTCTCGAACGAACTCTACAAATTTCCGTTCCGACTTTCAAAAATATGACCGTCGCACATGAATATCACTTCCTAGAAGTAAAGTCCTTACGCGCAATCGGCGGAAAATTTTGGAACGCGCCCAGCATGCGGCGCGTGCGCGGCACGGCCCTCTTGTGGCAGCGGTGTCAGATTCTTGGCCCAGGTGAGTGTTTTTCTTTCATTTTTTCTTTAACTGAAGTATATCTGAAGCTGTGAGGCCTGTGGCTGACCGATATCGACCGGACGGCCCCGCATGCCTCATATTTTGTACGTTTTCCCCATGCATGCTACAAATGCTCGTTTCTATAGTTTTTATGAGGCATGCGGGGCCGTCCGGTCGACATCGGTCAGCCACAGACCCCACACCTTCAGATAAACTTCAATCAAGGAAAAAATGAAGGAAAAACACTCACCTGGACCAAAAATCTGACGAACGACGGGGGACCGCTGCCACAAGAGGGCCGCGCCGCGCATGCGCCCCATGCTGGGCGCGCTCGGAAATTTTCCCGCCGATTGCGAGTAAGGACTTTATCTCCTTAGCTAATGTTGCAATAGAACTTACTCTGGTTTTGTTGTGCCACACAATGCGCATATGCCCTTCTGAAAATGATTAGTGGCACTGAGAGTGATATTTACTAGGACGCAACACTGAAAATTTCGAGCTTGCCTGTCCGGTCTTATCTATTGAGGTTTGTACAGTAGTATTTGTTGTCACACAAGAATTTGTTTGTACTGTTTGCTCCAGGGTTGTTGAAACAGCTTGGATGCCGAATGAGTTCTTCTCTGGCTGTAATATAATTCGTACTACATCATGGGCTCACATGTTGATAGTACATCATCTGAAACTTTTACGAATTGCACCTGCTCTGGTTTTACTGGAATTGTCTGTACGGCACAAGACTCCATTGCAGCATCCGGCGGTGCAGTTGTCTGCAAACACACGACATTTGCAATCGAAGAGAATTCTTTGTTTACGTGTTACGTACACACTGTAACAGTAATACATATGCATAATCCAGTAATTCTCACTGATTTTCAATGGAACAACTCTTAAACATACAGTGGACGTCAATGGCAGCGGCTCATCCACGGCCGCGAGAATGACGCCGCGCAACCGCGCCGCGCGCGCCAAAACCTATGTCTTCAGCTACTGTTATGCTATTTCTGGCAATTTTGCTACCCATTTTGAGGATTTTCGACCGAATCGGGGAGAAAAGCGTCTAGGAATAGAATTCAGGCGGGCAGATGACACCAATCCCGGTGCGCGCGGCGCGGTTGCGCAGCGTCCTTCTCGAGGCCGCGGATGGGCCACCGTCTATGACGTCTACTGTATGTAGCCTCTCACCTGGCAACAAGAATCTGTCGTACATACTGGTTTTCGGACTTCAACTGAAGACATACTCTTTTGCTCTACGCCAGATTTCATCTAAAAAGGCCTTTAATGCTTTAGCGGTAATATTCTGAAAATTCATCGGTGCTCAATTATTGTGAGTAAATAAAATGTGATAGCATACATGAGAATTATAGGAGGAACCCTTACATGGATCTGTCCCTCAAATCTTCAAATCCGAAAGGCATATGTATACCATGAGGATGTTTGCATGTGATTTTCAGACTTGCATTAGCAGTTAGTCTTTACAAGCACGTGGAATTCGCTACATTGCCATAGAAAAATTGAGCCTACATCGCACAAGAAATTGGGCTCACGAAAACTGACCATGTTCTGCTCAAGAAGTTGATTGAGTCTCTGCAATTCCTTCTTCTCCTCGTCTGCTTTTCTTTCCTCTGCCTAAAATAGTGCCACATTCTCACAGAAAAACACTTGAAATAACATGCTTGACGTTTCATTAAACATAAACCGGGAGCCTACCCACTGTTATGCTAAAAAGCTCCCAGTTCAAGTAGTAACCCATCGTACCTGCTCTATGTATTCACTGAAATTTTCCTTGTTAGCGCTTGCAAAAGCAGGCATTCCCGTATTCGGGTCGAGGTCTGTCAGAACGGCAGGTGGATCGATTCCCTTGAAAAATTGGCATTAAACCTACACCAAGCCGATAAGAAAAATTAATAAGACTTGATGGATGTTCGCACAAACCTTTGCTGTGCAGTCTTCCTTGAAGCGTGTCATGACCTTGGCTCCTCGCTCTTTGCTACAAAAGCGTTGATGTCAGTATCATTTTATAAAGTAATCTACTTTTCTCTGTGCGAATTCTGTTAATTCAAGTGCTAAATCCGGTGTTATTTCGGAATCTGTTATTTACTTCATATCTATCCACCTTACAAACTCAATGAAGTCCACTAACTGACTTCTTACACCTTTTTTTGTGCGATAAATAAGAAAATGAAGAATCACAGCACTTTATTTTGTAAAGGTTTCTCCACCTCTTATGGCCGCTCTTGTCGCACTACTTTAATGAAATAAATATGGTTGGTTAGCAGTTAATGAACGAAATTAATGAATAAAATGAGTGTGTTCCAAAATCCCAGCCGGATACGTATCACAAATCTGTTGCTGTACTTTGGATCTGCCTTTTTTCTTAAGCTTATGACTACTCTGAGGTAAGTCCCACGAGTTTGTAGAAAACTGGATTGCAATCTAGAGAACCTTATCAAGGGTAGAAGGAACTTCGCCTTTCCCTTAAATCCCGCCATCATTCCTTTCGCTGCATTTGGATCTCCATTCTTCACTGCTTCCATGTAATCCTGTGAATTGCAGTTTGCAAAATAAAAAAGTCATATCCTTCCACTTTCTCCTTCAACACCTCAACTTTACCTGCAGTACTTTCTTCAGCAAAGCCATATACATAAGCTCTAACTTCTCTCGTACGACATCAATACAGACGGACACCAGTGAAAGTCCAACGATCACCACTCCGAATGTTGCTATCATATACTCTGGGTGAGCCGGCGTCACGTCGCCGAGACCTCAATTTGCTGAATTCATCAGAAGTTGGCAACATTTGACATGAAAAGTCTCCGTGTGTGCAGCCTCACCTATGGTGCTGCTGGAAATGAAAAAGAAGTAAATACTGGTGAAATAAGTCCAGTCTTCCCAAATACAAAATACAGCGGCGGCCAACAATATCCATCCGATCGTTGCTAAGAAAAAATATTGAACTCACTGATAATAATAAATATGAATAGCAATGTGAGCGAAGTGCATTTGAAGCTTTATGGGGATTCCTACCGAAAAGTGCGGCAAACACAGGTGGATCTGGTTCAGGTTCTTCCAAAGATTCTTCATCCTCTTCATCCTCTTCACTCTAAACACTACGGTTATTATGAGAATAAAAAGTTGAATGAAAAGGTGATTCGGCATGGACCATCTCAATAATAGAAAATTTCATTTATGCAGCATGTAATTATATACTCAGACATTCCACGGATTGGAGCCGAGCCGTCTCCGCGCACTCTTATCACCAGCAACGCAATAGCAACGGCAGTTGCCGCAGCAATGGTGGGTGCTATTGCGTTGCTGCTAGCAACCGACGGTTGCTATTGAGTTGCTATCCAGGCCACATATGGCGGCCATGTCCTGTAGATTTCAAATGTTAAGACGTGCCACGTCTTCACGGTAGAACACGCCCACACGTGTCTTGTCACGTATACCATGATCATATCAGAAATTGCCACTCCTTCATTTCTACGTTAGCAGGCGTCCGGAACCGGCTGTGAAGGCAAAGGTGAGCTGTTACGCATTTGTTCATTCGTTTTTCGATCAATACACGACGGTACAATAACGGTGCGCCTTTACCCAAGGTGGGGAAACGCCTCGAGAGGGGTTCAACTGTGTGGCTCTCGGGCAGAGTATCCAGAGAACGTCATCAAAGCATCGGTCCAGGAGTGCTGCAGACAGCCAGAGTACCAAGGCCACCGCGGCAATGGCTCTTACTCACCTCTCGCCGTTAAAGGCAGAGGGTCACCCCGCTCTGCCTGTTGGATTTACCAACATATCCTTCTCATCATGTTGATCCCTGGGATGTACATCAACAGGCACAGAAGCGACGAAATTCCCGTTTTTGAAAGGCTCGAACTGGATAAAAATTTGGAGTCCGGAGGCGGATCGCTCCAAGCTGTGCTGGCTGCCTGTCACGGCTGCCGCGTCGGTCAACGAGTCTTGGCGTGTCCAATCGATAAGATCAACTTCTTCACATGTCAACTCGGGTTGGCTAACTGTTACCGACCCCGTCCTGGAAGACGGGTTTGTAGACCATTTTGAGACAATTTATGTATACCGTTGGAACCATCGCGCCGAGTAGATGCAGAATGTGCTGTTAGCTGAACTACGAAAATGAGGTGGACCCCTGCCTTTAAACCTACAATAAAATAACTGCTGCGGGGAAAACTCGTCCAACACCGCCCGCCCCCGGTGGGACCAGATAACATTTCGAGTCGTTGCACCTTCAGTTAGAATGCCGCGACTCCCTTATTTCCACTCACTATTGCGCCGTCACTGCAACTTCATCCATTGTTCGTGTACATACATGGAAAACCCACGATTCCTTCTAGTCGTGCATGATCTAGCTTGCCGATCGAGCGGGTTTCTAGCTATTTGGCTCGTTAAAACGAGCACGGTAAAGTGATGTGGGAATACGTGAAGAGTAAGCATTCAACCAGCGCGGTACTTGTATGTAAGGTGAATGGAGGGTGTCGATGAAGATTTCAGCAGCTGTATGTTTATCAATGACCATTATCCTTCTCTATAATAGTTTCAACAGGTCCGCTACTCAGAGTTATCAGATTTTCGAGCTTCCAAGACGGTAAACACGGAATAAAAGCGTCACTACAGTGGTTACACCGAGGGCGAGATGGCCTAGTGGTCTAAGGCGCTGCTTTAGAGCACCATGTTCCCACGGGGTTCCAGGTTCGAATCCCGCCGCCGCCGCCTCCCGTATTCGAGCGACAGGCCGTCGTGACAGGCCGGCTCAGGAAGACCCCACGTCACACCCCTATGATCAATGACAACAAATGGTTCTAAGATAAAAGCTACGGCGTCCACGGGAATCGACGCGCACTTTCGGAGCCCGGTTAGTGTGAAAAATATGCGAGGGTCCTCGATGTTTCTCGAACGGTGGCATCGGGGGGCAAGAATGCGAATCGTTAAGGATCACAACGTAGCCAAGGCGCGCATTGCAACTTTGAACGTCGGCACGTTGACAGGCCGTTCATGTGAACTGGCAGAAGCACTACAGCGTCGTCGAATTGACTTGTGCGCAGTGCAAGAAACGAGATGGTCTGGTAGCAAGTCAAAGGAGATAGGTCATGGCTTCAAAGTAGTCTACAACGGCAGTCCGAAGACCAGGAACGGTGTGGGTATAGTCGTCTCTCAACGCTTCCGTGACTCGATAGCCGAGGTGCAGCGTTTCGATGACCGCCTCATGAAGGTCGTCATCATCACCGCAAATCAACGTCTTCACTTCTTCTCGGCGTACGCACCACAGACAGGCTGTTGTGACCAGGTCAAAGATGAATTCTGGATGTTGCTGGACGAGAAAACCGCGGAAGTACCACAAGAAGACACAATCGTCGTCGCAGGAGATCTAAATGGCCACGTAGGAGTGGCAAAGGACGGTTACAGATGCCATGGAGGCTTTGGCTACGGAACACGGAATGAAGATGGTGAGCGCATCCTGGAATATGCTGACTCTCACAACCTCGTCATAATCAATACAAAGTTCCGAAAGCGTCCTTCTCACCTCGTTTCCTTCTACAGTGGCAACGTGAAGACCCAGATCGACTTCGTTCTCGTACGACATCGCGATCAAAAGCTAATTACCGATGCAAAGGTTGTACCCTACGAGACCGTGGCCACGCAACATCGTCCGCTTATCTGCAGCATGAAAATCATGCCGCCAAGGAGGATGCGTGACGAACGGTGCGGACCGGCACGAATCAAGTGGTGGCGGTTGAAGGAGAAGGAAGCCACAGTAACTTCCGCCATCAAGTTGCCACCGGTCACAACCGTCGACGAGACCTGGAGGAACGCAACCCGAGCCATTGTAGAAGTGGCACGTTCAGAACTTGGCACGACCAAACCAGGTCGCCGGAGAATTGACAGACTGGCGTGGCTATGGACGGATGAAGTAAAAGTGAAGGTGCGCGAAAAGAAACGTCTCTACCACGTATTCCTCGGTAACAAGACGGATAATAACTGGCAGAAGTATCTAGAAGCGAAGAAATCAGCAAAGAAGGCTGTGGCTGCCACGAAGGCTGAGCACTACGACAACGTTAGCAAGAAGCTAGATGAGAAAGATGGCGGGGAACGCCTCATCTACCGACTGGCGAGGTCTCGCCAGCGGCAGACCGAAGACGTCGAAAAGTTCTACGGAGTTAACGACGAACACGGTCATCTCATATCAGACCGCAGGAAGGCAACGAAGAGGTGGTGTGACTACTTCGAGAAGATCTCCACGGGAGAATTCAGCCATCCACCCATTCCACAATTACCGCCAACTTGCGGTCCCATTCAGCCGATCACCTTGGATGAAACCATGGCTGCGCTAAAGCGGATGAAACCAGGAAAAGCGACGGGTCCTGATGACGTAGCGGCGGAACTATGGAAGTCGAGACACTGGAACTCAGCTGAATGGCTGACGTCGTTCTTCAATCAGATCATTGCAGAGAAGAAGACCCCTATGGATTGGCAGAAGAGTACCACAATCCCGATCTGGAAGAGGAAAGGCAATCCTGCGGATTGCTCAAACTATCGGCCAATACGTCTACTGTCTCACAGTATGAAGATATTCGAACGCATCATCGACCGCCGAATACGCGACATCATCCGAGTTACCGCGAACCAGTGTGGATTCGTAGCCAACTGCGGAACTACGGATGCAATTCATGCGGCTCGACTGATGATCGAGAAACATCGAGAGAAGCAGAAACCACTGCATCTAGCATTCCTCGATCTGGAGAAAGCCTTCGATCGCGTGCCACATGAAGTCATCTGGTACGCGCTGCGGTGGCACGGCATTCCAGAGGAGCTCATCGAGTGGGTTAGGATTCTCTACGCGGACCCGAGGAGTCGAGTGCAGGCGGCGGCGGGCACGTCAGCGGAATTTCCCATCTCCGTAGGTGTACATCAAGGATCAGCCCTCTCACCGCTTCTCTTCATCGTCGTCATGGACGCTGTTACGAGAGACCTCCAGAGACCGATGCCATGGACTCTGCTGTACGCAGACGACGTCATGCTCGCATCTGAACAAAAGGAGGACCTTGAACGACAGACACAGGCCTGGAGCGAACGTCTAGCGCGGTTCGGTCTTCGGCTCAATGTCAAAAAGACTGAGTATATGACGACAGATATGAATGAGCCCGCCACCATTCAGGTTGACGGCAATGATCTTCCGAAAACCGACTACTTCAAGTACCTCGGCTCAACACTCTCAGCCGATGGCAGCCTAGCCCATGAAGTCGTCAGTCGCGTCAACGCTGCATGGCTGAAGTGGCGCTCATTGACGGGAGTGCTGTGCGACAAGAACATCCCGGATCGCTTCAAGTCGAAGGTGTATCGAGCAGTTGTTAGACCCGTCGCACTGTATGGTGCAGAATGCTGGCCGGCCACCAAGGAAGTGGAACGCCGCCTGGGTGTAATGGAGATGAAGATGTTACGATGGATGGCTGGTATCACGCGTGTAGACCGCATACGCAATGAAAAGATCCGAGAGCGGTTCGGCATCGCCACGATTGCTGACAAGCTCCGCGAAACCCGCATGAGATGGTACGGCCACGTACTGCGCGCCAACAAAGACACCGTCTGCAAAGTAGGCCTCGATCTCGAAGTACCAGGAAAACGACCAAAAGGACGGCCGAAGCAACGGTGGCTTGACACACTGCATGCGGATCTGAAGCATGTGGGCGCCCACCCAGACCAGGCTCACGATAGAGCTAAATGGCGTCAGAAGATCAGAAAAGCGGACCCCGCTAACGAACGGGACAAACGCTAAAGAAGAAGAAGAAGAAGAAGACTACAGTGGTTACACCCCTGCCTCCGAGCCTATCTCGCTCCTTGATCACTTTAAAGAGGAACAGTCCAGGCAACTCTATCTTAAAATGAGACAAAGTAGTCATGTTTCTACCACGAATTGTGGTAAGCACATGCCTAAACAAGCTTACCCCCAGATGTCTGAAGATACATGCTCTTTTTGAGCGGGCTCCAGCGATTCCTCAGCAGTCGCTCAGCGTCCGCCTCCTACGTATCTCGCCTGAGCGATTGCTGTAGTGTGCCGCGGGTTTAGTCGGGCCTCATCTAAGCAGGTGAGCTCCATAGGGCTCGTCTAGTGTGCAGCAAAGCGGAACCACGACTAAGCCCTAACATTCAAGCGTTTGTTTGATAGGCAATCAAAAGTACTAGACTATTTGTCATTGTTAGTGCTTTGAGCAGTTTAACCATTACACCCATGGTTTTCATTGCACTTTGCTCACAATGCTGGTCAGAACTCAGATTCATGGGTGTTATCATCGTGAGGGAAAACGAGGAGGAGCCTTCCCGCCCTTCAAGATCAACTCGTCCTCTATAGCATTCAAATTTTGCATTGTCATGTATAGTGGAATCGCGCGCGAAAAGAACGAGTCAACCGTTTGGGGCGGGAAGAGGATTTGAACGAACCAATCGCAGAACTGTACCACGCCAGTTTTTACTCACGATGATACACACCCCAGATTCATCGTCACTAAGGAACCAAAGTCCTTGATCTTATCAAGCGTATCAATAGGGTTTTCCTTCATGATGTATTCATGACAGTTGTTTTCGGACCACTTGTACATTAGTTGGGTCTTATCCTCTGAAAGAGGATCCTCCCATTCTTTCAACCACTTATACACGGTATTGCTGCAATTTCGGAGAGCCGAATGATCCTCTTTTCCTACTATTTTAAAATATATCCTAAAGTACGATATGTCGGAGTAGGTATGAGAGGTTATGTTCTTGATTTTCCGAAAATTTGTTCGGTGATCTACTAATAGCTTGAAAAACTGCATGCTTCCAACAACAATGCTGCTTGACTATTTTTCTAGAGACCAGGGAAATAAAGAAAGGAAACTCACTGGTGCTATAGTAGAATCAGAGACGGCGGCTCCAATTCCAACTTTGGCAAGTTTCCTACTCATGAAAATATATCGCAAGCGTTGATTCGAATCTTCACCAAGTCCAATAAAACCTGTCCGAACACCTGAATTTGTTAGCAATAGAATAAGAAGTTTTGGAAGAAAAATTGAAATAGATTTCGATGGCATTATCTAGAACTCTAAAAAAACTTGGGTACAAGTTCAATGCAATACCTATGTAAAGGAAGAAATCGCTGGATCCGCACGCAATCCGCGTCACCCAGATAAGTAGAAATGATCCCAAATCATTGAGGATCAGCAACATTATTGGTATACCGACCATGGAATAGAATATCGTTGCGACTTGGCCCGCAGTAGTGGCACAAGCAATATTACCGTAACCTAAACATGCACTATATTACCGTAACCTAAACATGCATTATCTAATTGACGATGCTCATTACAAATTTACATCTCACCACTTGAATAAAAGGATTTGCACTGTTGCAACTCGCAGAGTAACAAGCATTATTCTAACGGAATTTTCCCACAAAAGGACGACACAATCACATCTCTGATAAATTCTGAAGGCAACGCATTCACTGGCGAATATGCCCATAAATTCTGGCTCTCGTTGGCGAATCTAGCACAGTACCTATAGAAAGTCACGCTACAAGTTTCCTCTTGCAAATATGTAGTTGTGCAATGTTGTCTATGCGGTCCAGGAAGGCTCCTCACCAGTGCTCATCTGGCTGGCAAAACAACTTCAGTCTTCAATCATTGAAAACTTGTATGATTTGATTGTCATATCTGACATTGTTGAATTTTACGACGACAATTCTAGAGCTACACATGAGCGTAATGAACTAGGAATTAGGGATCTAGAAGGGTAAATATTCAAATTTCACATTTATTCACATTTATTTTACTGGTTGTCGAGAGGTTAACAATGTCTAGGATAGTGGAATAAGTCTTGGCGAGGCGCGGACCTCATCATTTTTGTCACACTGGTCACCAAAAAACTAATTAATTTCAAGTCGGACAGGACTGATGGTGGACTCAGGACTCTTTGAAACACCATTATGGAATCATGAGATTCCCACTACCAGCGATACGCCACGAAGACACCGAACATGTAAATCATCGACAATGTCCATCAAGATGGATTCACGTGTGAACGACGGAAGCTCAAAAGGCTCTCAAGATTACGACATATACAGATGTGAAGAAGCAATAGGTGGTAGTGGTTCAAATTGACCACTATGTACGAGGCCACTAAGTTCGAGAAGGCTGGGGATTTGTAGGAACCTGACTCCAGGTGTGTGTTCTGCACACTGCGACGTTTCCTACAATTGTGACTCAAAATGACCTTATCACATGTAGAGACTGCATCTTGCGCATGGCACGCCCTTTAACCTCTTTTCCATAATTCCCGCCCTGGCACCTCAAAATTCGCACCACGCTTGCAACTCTTGCAGCAAAGGAGATATTTCGTTTGACAACTGATTTAGTACGAATGAGATACGCATATGTCTTGCGAGAGGTAACTGTTAGAAGACCTAGAATATAGCTGAGCAAATTTGAAAAAAAAATCAGATTTCTCTTGGGGGTGAAAGTCGAATAGTAATGAAGCGACCTCAGCCCAGGGAAGTGGGACATAATACGTTTCGCTGAAGTGACCAGTTCATAGTATTAGTGGAACAGGCTCCTAGGATCAGTTTGAAGACTCGGGACTGCACTTTCTCGGAACGGAGGATACGAGGGCAGAAAAGATGCTCGCAGACCGGAGTGCCACTAATCCCGGCTATACGAGGGCAGAAAAGATGCTCGCAGACCGGAGTGCCACTAATCCCGGCTAAACTGTCATCTTAGCAGGTCCCAATTCAGCGTCGATTAATATCCAATTCTGACACTAGGGAAAGTGTCACTCAAGAGCCGAGCTCTTCTCGAGGTTTAGCACTTGAATTTAGTTGGAGCTCTCCTATTGCTAAGTCAGGCTTAGTCCGCGGTAGTACAGAGTATGTGAAAGAGTAATGAAGTAAGGGGGCAGACTTCTTGTAAAATCAGCACCAATGCATGTCAGGGATGAGCGCATACGAGATTTTCTGCGACCCGGATAACGGTGCGGATAACGGATAGGCCAAAACCTACGGATAACCGTAAAACGGATAACCGGATACGGACAATCGGCTTATCCCTGATGCACCCTCAATTCCCTGTAGTCATATTAACAGACGTTCCAGTACGTATCTGGGCATGCAAGAAGCAGTGGGTGTAAGCATGGTGGTGTAGGCTAAAAGTTCGGTTCCTTTGATACCACGAATTTCTGCCCCACTTTATTACCTGGGTGTTGTCAAGGACTATTAACTCTCCAAGGCAGCAATGTGAGCGCTGGGGTACAATGTTTGTGATGATTATTCAAACGCCAACAGCATAGCTCCCTCCAGAGACAGTGTTTAATTGTGGCTATCGAGCGAAAACACCGTAACCCCGGACGTTACGAGTCATGTGGTACCACCTTTTTTTGAAAATGATGACAAAATTTTAAAAAAAATTCCGTCGAAATCAGATTCGTCCGCAGTAAAATTCCTCTGCACTAGTCAGTGTGGAAGTGTCGGTAACTTTTGATACCCGTTCATCTTGTTTTCCCTTTATTGTGGATTCCCAACAAAATTTGTGTTTCCTTGTCTCAATATGTAAACAGGAATGCAGAAAATGGCTGAGTTGCCGAAACGAAGCGGAACTCTTGGATATGTCAACGGATAGTGCAGCCGTTCGCACCACAAGGCCACACCTTACTGTTGATTCAGAGAGTCCTTGTATCCAAACCACTTGTGAGAATTTGTGCTCTTAAGTGCATGTACTTTGCTTGTTCTAGAGATCTCCAACTGCTTTTTCGTCGGTGCTTTATATTTCTTCGAGCCTTTTCGGAGAAAAGCAAAGTCTACTGCTCCACTTAACCGCTTCAGCGTGCAGTGTACCAGCACATAGAGTAAGCGAAAATTTTTTCACGATAATTTGAAGTTGGGACACTAATCAGTAGCTTGACTGGGCATCATTGCGGGTTTCCAGAAGATGCTACGAGAATGAGCCTAGACGCAGTGGGAGACAAAGCCGTTCTCACCATCACCACATCGACTCAGACAAAGTTCCAGAAATTCCGCGGCAGAATGGAGGCGTCTCGGAAATTCCGCAGCAGAACAGCAGAAAAACCGACTGGTTACCTGCGGAAATTCCGTTATTCTGCGGCGGATTTCGGTATTTCACAACACTGATGTAACAAAAATATCAATGGTCCAAGATGCTGTCTTACACACAAATGAGCCAAAGCAGCGTTAGCATTCGATGAGATGCAATGACGACCAGCAAAGTACTGCAAAAGTACGATGGCAACCTTGAGACAAGTACTGATCATGTGGTCGGCCACTGGCACTTTCCACTCGTTCTGCCCCAAAATCTCAAAATCAAAAATTTCTCTGAAACTTCGTCCAAGGGCGTTATTTGACATGCTGATCATGAATATCACACTCATTTTGTGCCGCAACCCCATTTGGATAAGCTTATGGTGTAGTTTGGGTAAGTACGGTGCCTCACAGAATCATCTGAATTTTAGTCTAGGAAGGTTATTTAATATGCTGTTCATGAATATCATACTTGTTTAGTGCCGAAACCATATTTGGGCAGGGTTACGGTAAGGTTAGGGTAAGTACAGTTCGTAGGAATACATCAAATTGCTTTCAACTTCCAAAATCAGTGTGAGATTCGTAATCAGCATGTCAAATAACCCCGTAGTTAAAAATCCAGGTGATCCCATGAGATAGCTTACTTACACTAACCGTACCTTAACCCTACCCAGATGGAGTTACGGCACGAAATGAGTGTGATGTTCGTGATTAGCATGTCAAATAACTACAAATAAATAATAATAACAATAACAATAATGTTAATGTTAATAACAATAACAATAATGTTACGTTAATAATAACACTAGGCGAAGTTTCAGAGAAATTTTTGATTTTGAGATTTTGGGGCAGAACAAGTGGAATAGTACGCGGCCACCTATAGGATGCTGCGATTCTCGAACGCTAAGAAGCAGCAGCCACATCTCCAGCCCTGTTTAGGTAATTGTGCAGTGGTCAATAGAGGCTCGTGGCCGAACAACCTAGAAAAGAAGTTGGGGACCGCCTGAGGAATGGGTAGCCTAGGTATCCTAAGTAAGCATTGATTAAGCACATACTTTGTTCACATTTCCATATTCCAGAAAATAATGGTGGTGATAGACGCCACCAACAGACCCATGCTAGATAGCATAACGCGAAGAAATCGACACGGGAATGAAACACCCTTGTTAGAAACCCGCTAACCGATTGTTGTGTAGATAGTCCCAGCATAAAGGAAGGCCATCCAGAACGTCCACACCGTATCTCTGGCGGGTTCTTCTAAGCCAAGATCGTTTTCAAAGGTGAGAATGGCATCCTTCCACCTTTCTTCTCTGTCCTCCTTGTTGTCTTGATGAATGGCTCGCAAGCTAAAACGATGCATGTGTACTGCTCAACATAGATGTGAAAACCAAGCAATTTCTGCTGAAGTAGCTGATCGACTCACTTAAGGATCATAACATCTCTGGCTATTAGGCGAGCGTGGTATGCGTCTTCCTTGGCGGCAAGATCCGTCGGTATCTGATCGTAATTTGTGCATTCTTACAAAGAAGAAGGCCAGATTTTGCAAATTTCAGGTACAAATTTTTGAATTGAAAAATTTGAAAGTTGCTATGTATATATTCAGACGACTTTCGGTGTACATTTACTGGCTAGCTTCCGGCTTTAACGTCACAGTTCAACATTGTTCATTACGATCAAGTCTTCTCTTCAGGGGCGGCCTTGGCTGATATCTGGCCCACGGGTGTGGAGCGTTCTACCTAGAAAGGGAGTGCATCAAAGCTCTACGACTGGTCATTTCACCCAATCGGCCAATCACAGGTCCCGTCAGCACCGTCCACTTCAGATATAACGCTCCACACCCCTGGCTGAGAGAAGACAATGGAGAGCAAGTGAATAAAAAGACATAACCCGGAAATCAACAACAGAGAGTGGCTGCTCAAAGTGTTACGTTTGATTGCAGGATTGAAAGTATAAACGCTTCCTAGCTCTGGCGTTTTCCTTGTGAGGCTCATCCTGCAGATGAGGTTATCAATTGTTTCTCTTGCTAGTTTGTGTTCATGTGTAAGCTGTAAGCAAAATTCAAATCAAGATTGTTTGTTCCTTCCTTTCTATTTTTATTATCTTATGAAGAGGACGCAATATGTCATTAAGATCAGCGCTCCAGAAAGGTGTTAATTGTGGAAGCTAACCACTATCTCGTACGTACGGAGTTCTAACATAATGAACAAGAAAAACTAAACCCTAGGAACGCAAAGAATTTTCAATATTGGACTTTTCAGTATTGAACTCCAGAAATCTTGCTAATAGCTTTTCCAAAAACATTTTATAAATTTTACCTCCAATGTCATGAATAACCAGGCGCCGAATACGGAATAGCAGGCGATAACGAAGACCAGCTTGAATTTGTCCAAAATAAAGCGGAATGGTGCCGTGAATAGTCGCAGGTAGTAGCGGCTGGAATAACAACATAGAACTTCACTTGAATAAAATGAATATGTGCTCTAACGAACTTCAAAATAAAGTATCATAGACGAAGATGATGGATCTTTGAACTTATTATTAAGCCTCCTGGTTCGTCACTCCATCAGAAACTGCGAATTCTCGATTCCTGTCAGGATTATTTGTTTCTTCCTTATGTTAACAAAGCAGGATATCAGAAAGTGTAAACATCAACCTTTGCTACCCTCTTAATGGTTGAGTCAGCTCACGAACACCTACATAATTCGAGCTCCCACGCGGTAAATCACCTATATTCTTTTCCGAAAGAATGCATATCTCTCCCAGTAGAGGAGGAAGGAGAAATGAATGAATAACATAGTGAAAGACGAATAAAAATGTCGACAGTGACAGTTTTCATAGTATCGCTAGATACATGTGACGAATTATGCAGAGCCGTGGAGGGGATAGAGTATGTCTTAGAAAAGAGAAGAGAACAGAGAAACGCTGTAAAATGAGACCCACTGATTCAAACAAATATATGACAAGCACTCCAGCAGAGATGATCCATTAGAACTGGCCATATGCTTACTGTGGGAAAGGAAAGGTGAAGTTTCTTAGGTTACAAACGAGGAAGATCTACAGCTCATATCTCTTACTCAAAACAAAACTACTTAATCCAGGGAATAAGGTGAATATCCAAACCACAAATAGAAATCACCAAAATGTCAGATATTAAGAAGCTGTACTTAGGATGAGAATGCAAATAAGTGCTGCTATACATAAAAATAGCAGTGATTGTTGAAAGAGTAGTGTATTTCTGACAACGGTTATTGGAACGCAGAAGAACAGGAGATAAGTGGATGGAGTTCTCCGCATTTGCTTTGTAAAATGCATAGAATCGTTGTGTTAACTTAAATTCCCTGATTGGTTACCATTTTCAATAATCTAAGCTCAAAACCGATTCTCAATAACGGCGAAAAGGGGGTTGGGGTTGAGCACCCTATAAAAGGTCATAGGCCTCACCTTGTAAGCCTAAGTAAAAGCACTAGCCTAAGCCTAAGCTAAGCCTAAGCCCAATCCTATGCTTAAGCATGCGTTTAAGCCTAACCCTAAGGCTTAGGCTTAGGCTTCAGAGGAGTGCCCCCCCCCCAACTCCCTTTTCACCCTCAATAACTGTAGAGTAAAATAGTGGAGGTCACACTTTTAGTTGCCGAGCGGGGTCTCTCGATTCCGGGAGAGAACTTTCTGTGCCCAGGAAAGGCATGGACTCATAATATCAGTACAAAACTTCTATATATATATATAATATTAAAGACGAGGATTGCTCCTTAAATCCACACGTATTTATGATTGGATACAGAGACAACTTAATCCATGTAAAATTATTTTTGAGTTGATAACGATATCAAGATGCACCACTTACGTCCTCTTTATTGTTGGTCTCAAGCTTTTCTGAATGGAAGCAGATATGGATGGTTTGGCCTCCTCTTCAAAGCTGGAAATAGCAAGGATTCAAAATCGTCGATAAGCGCTAGTAGAATGAGTAGTGAAGAAGTGATGCTGCGTACTTCTCGATAAGAGTTAGACGCGATGATCCTAGTTCGGGGTCATAATCATGGTGATCGGCTCCATCAGCAGGTTCAATGGTGATGGCCTGGAAAATACTCGCTTCTGTTCGGTTGAATCGTTTATATTACCAATTAGTGGAAAGTGAGCGTAGTCTGATGCTTTCGTTTTTTTTTCTGATTCTGCTAAAAGTTCTTAATATTTCAACTACTCGCAATGCTTTCAGGTACTACAAGGCTTAAACATCTGCACATCTTAGGTAGAAATCCGGAATAAAAACTGCGAAACACAACTTGAAAAAAAGAACGAAAACAAAAAATTCAACTGTAGAATTTCATGAAGTTATAAGTTTTCTGGACTTCTGCTACGCCATCCGTTCTCCGACTCTTTGCTCTAAAGATCCCCTACAAAAACTACCATAAAAATTCGTTTTATATTCAACGGAGAACAGTGCTCCACAATGTTCGGATTTGTGACCCTGTTAATGGGCTACCCTCTTCTAGCCTTCGGTTATTTCGCACTTTTCCCTTGAATGGATTTTTCACCTACGCACGTACATTTTACCCTGAGCTCTGAAGGGCTGCATCAGCCCTCTAATCCACATGTAAGATATGACAGACATGTAAGAAGTTGAAAAATAGGCAAAAATTTTGAAAAAGCAGTTTCTGAACAAGTGTACGCATACAGCACAGATAACCCAGATGAAAAATATTTTTATTTGCATCGCAAAGCCAGTTACTCATTCTCGCTGCGGAAATATTTTGTAGTCAGTTAATAGTAGTGGTACACGCCTGAGTCATTTCTCTGCAAGGTCGAACTTTGGCTTTTTTTCCATTCCCAAAGTTACTTTGGCTTTTTTTCATTCCCAAACCAAAGTAAACATAGTTGTAACTGCGATGTTGATCATGATATGTCTATCATGACATCATTATATGTAACGTTCTGGGAACAATGTTGTATACAATGTTACTCAACTTTGATTTGTTTTTCTTTTCTTGTATTAACTTTGTAACGCTATGCTTTAAGTATACGTATTGAATAAATAAATAAATGATCGTAAAGCTGTGGTGCCCTTACAGCGTATTAAATAAATGAAAAGAAAATACCTAGCACTCTTGAAACGGTTCCTGCCAGTGCTTTGCATTTCATTTCTGAGGTACTAAAGAACAACGTCCAGAAGAACTGCGCACTCTTTTTCATGAGCTGGTAAACACAAGGGGCGGTTTAACGGGTTTAATACCCCTCGTTGCGTTTTCTTCCCCATGCCTAACGATTCGGATGATTCGCGTGGGTTGTGATTGGCGCTATTTGTTTCAAACTTTAGTGTTTACTTAAGACGAGTGAACGGTCGTGTCATTATAGGGAGGTAAGTGTTATCCACTCCATCGCGGTCGAGAAGTGACGACGATACGGGTGCACTTCGAACGTACCGTTTCGACGAGACTATCGACTCTAAGCGAGAATTTTTTCCCAGAAATGCAAGACTATCATGGGGAAAAATAGCCAGTAATGTTCCAGAAGTGAGCTCTGCGCACCATAACAGGAAAAATTAAGCTCAAAATAATAGGAAAAATTAAGCTTAAAAAGAGAATTAATCTGGACAGTTGCCTAAATAGACTCATGACGGAATGATCGCAGTGGTTTGAATCCTTCTTCTCAGGCATAAAAAATCTCTAGTTACTCCTTTTCTGTCTTTGATTTTGTTCTTTCTGGTTTGTTAAAATTGAAAAAAAACTTAGGTATTGATACAGAAAAGGCATAGGATACATAGTGAAGAATTGGGAAAAAGAGAGTATCTTAGCTTTCTGTTAGCTAACCTTTAACTACTTGCATCCATATTCACTGTAGTTTACTCACATGCTCTTGCTAGAATGCTCTACTGTTGTAACTAAGCAGCCGCACTGAAAAAAAAAACTATTTTTGGCATGCCAGGAGCGCATGCTGTATACATCTCTGTTGTAGGACCACCCATAAAAAGCTACAGTGGGTCCAAGCCCACCCACCACCTGCGCTTTAGCGCTCTGATTGTCTGCGCACCCACGCATTTCATTTATGGGGCCGTTGTCACTCTCGATCGATAGTGTGGTGTAGCGCGCGTGCGGATTCGGCATCTGAGATCTCTCACACGCTCTGACAAATTCTAGCATACAATTTCAGGAGCATCCTAAGGAAAACCACCTATCTCACCCAGATTCCCAGAAGTGATCAACATCGAAAAGATTTCGGAAAAGCTATGGTAATGTCAAAAACATGCTACCGTTCTCCCAGTGTCTGCGCCCAGTACTGTATTCCAACTTGCTCCAACGATGGTAAATAATAAATGATTTCAAATGTATTTTCCCTGAGAACATTCATCAGGAAAGCAGCGCCAGTAAGAAATCCAGACCCTGCAAATCTCAACTGATGTGAACGCTTGAACGCTCTTAAGATTTGTGTGGAGAACAGTGTAAAACGCTATTCAGGCGCTGAAGTACCGTACGTCTAAGAAATACTGTTAACATGTCAACTTTTGCGCCTGTCGTTGTAACAATGGTGCTGCACGTCGATCTGCTGTGATTGGAATGACTCTTGACAGGTTATATCTGTGGAAAGCTCTTTGGGATAAGATGTCTAGATGTCTACAAAACATTTTCACCCTGAAAAATACAGAAGATAAATATTAAGAAGCTTTTACACTGCTTTTCCAAGAGAATACTGTACTTGTCAGATGCGGGCTACGAAAGAGATATTTTGAAAGTACAACTACAGTATAGTTACCAACGAATACTGACATAATGTACTGGATCCCGAAAAGTTGAAAATTCGAATGTTGGAGTAATTCTAACAGTCAAATTGATTCAGCATCATTCAATAAGTTCTGAAGAAAGTCGGATCTTATACGGGACAAATTGTGAGCCGCAGATGCTGTGGGAAAGTATGGAAAAGTATGGGCACGATCACTGAGTTTCTTCGATTTACCGACTCCATACTACCAACTTTTGAAAACACATTAGTTGTAGCAGCACTGTTGTTTGGAACACACATGTCATCATGGATTCACGTAATGAATGTAACTGGCGATGGAAGAATTTCCCGAGAAATATGGCAAGATTCTGTTCCAGATGTGCTGTGGAGTGCACCACAGAAGCAATAGTGCTCCATAGTGCCCTCTACTCAAATTATAAGAAAGTCGTGATGGCAAACTATCTTAATATGTAGTTATCTACCATGCAACACATGCAATAAAATAGCTGTAGAAAGGTAATTTTCCAAAACTTACAATATTGTGAGCAGCCATGGAGAAGCGGGAGCAAAGTGAGGGCCGAGATGACTCGCACTCTCAAGTGCACTGTCAACAACATTCTCCTACGAGCGCACTTCATCGATGTTGTAGCCCACTGGAGATTATCTAGCAGTAAAAAGTGGAACATTTCACGCGGATGGATAAGAGTATGTTAGCTCAGCTTCATTTAGTTGCAGTGAAGTCTTCCACGAATCTCCTTGCCTGCTCTGATATAAGTAGTCAAAGTCGCGTGGGCGTACCCTACTATTATATCCTAGACCCGTTTCAAGGAAATTATGGAAACTTTTACTTTATTAGCACAATAAACTTGTGAATTATTAGGCGTAGAATTGGAGAAGAGATGATTTTGTAACATAAAATGAATCATCGAGTCTTCGTCACTTCGACATTTTAGCGTAATCAAGATTCCAACGAAACTAATCTGCAGATAAAAATCGTCATGGATTCCTAAATTTCGAAGTGTGAGGCTAACCAGGGTATATACAGGAAGACTAAGGTATGTCTTTATAAAAAAAACAAGTGAAGCAAAAGGGTGTCCAGAAAATATCCGAGGAAAAGAACAAAACTTCGATATGCGAGGCATGACTTTAAAATATCTCTGTGATAACCGCGATAACCAGAAAAGTGACCATTCCTTAAAGGGTTCCCTCTTTTTGACGCGTGAGTCATCGTCTTGAGCTTTGCCATCTCCAAAGAACTGAACGCCACATGAAACTGTTGGATTTGTGGCCTTCATACCTCACCGATATTCCATAGCTAACATTATGTAAAGAAGATCAAGGCAAAATCCTAACATTCTCTTTGAAAAGGCGCGCTCTCGTTTTCGCGACATACAGAATACGAAAAGGCAATATACAAAATTCTTCATGCGCAACATAATGAAGTATGATAGCGTATTTTGAATGAAAAAGCTTTTATCTTCCAAATGCGTTCGCGGATTCTACATTTTCCATGTCACCATGAATTTAAAGAAATAGCATGATATATAAACAGAGCCGCGTTAACGGCTTCTCTTTTTAAACTTTGTGTTCCTCATGGTACCGAATGAAGTTTTCTCCAGCATGTTTGTCCATATAACAACAACACGACAAAAAACAATATGACAGTATAAAAACAATTCCGACCTTGGCAAAAGTCCTCTGGTACCTGCGGATTTGCACAAAAGAACTGTCGCAGGCACAGGTCGCCAGCACATTTGGTTGCTATTCACAGCGAAGAAGAACCGAAAACATTCCCTTGGACGACGGCGGTTGGAGGTGGAAGGACGGCTTAGGTGTGGAGTTCGACATTTCCTATTGGGAACAACCTCACAATAGTTACTCTTTTTCCAAACCTATGCCGTAAATTTTTACATTCAGTACCTCTGGAAAGACTCTAAAGAACACGGAACAACAAAGGAATAACTTCTTCTGTCAGGCATACATGGATAATTTTGTCTGCAAGAGAGGTCGAACAAATAAGAAAAGAATATGGGCGCAATAATGGAGAAACTCTGAACAAGACAGCTTGGGACATGCTGCTGGATCACCAGCTGCGAAATAAAGGCATCTTACTTGCGATTCCGACGCTACCGATCTTCCGAAACCTGCCAAACTTTGTACTGCTCCTCGTCTACCGCTTCTTCACACAACTTTGGGGAACACCTCGTTTCCTGCCTTTTGAAAATCTGCAATCAAAAAAGGGTATCAAGACATGTGCATCTCAAATGATAACAGAAAATTGGCAACTTGGATTTTCAATATGCTAAGTCATGGCCGTAGCTGTTAGCAGTGCGCCCAATTCACATTCATTACCTCTCCAGAAAAGCTTCACGTCATTAGAAATAATAACACCAGTAGAAAAAGTCCAATATTCAATGAGCGTGGTAGGAATCTTTGAATTCCCGTTGGCTTCAACACATCCAGAAACCTACTCAGTCACTGCCTCAGTCCATGTTGTCCTGTCTCTTCAATATTGGATAAGAATTTTAAATACCTTAATTCCTCCCATGGTGTCCTCTCCGTCACGATTTCGTGTTCAGTTTACGTTGTATCATTGCATTGCTTACATTTTATATCTTAACTAATGAATAAATTATTTAACTAGTTTACACTTCCACACTTACAAAAGAACAAATCAACTGCGATGGTCTACAAACTCTTCAATGGGAGACTTCCTCGCCTCTGCCTCACCACAACTTCCAGTACTCAGAAAGCATTCATTTCTATTAACCTCTCCGGTATCTACCACCTATGTATGTCAAAAAAGAATAGAATTCTATTCAAGAGAGCATGAATTTGTGGCAAAGAGATGTCGCAGGAGCTACCGTCCATGTAGTTCAGATGAAAAACATTATAGCGACGAACCGCGAGTAGAAAGTTGAGTTTGAGTTATACGGGACTAGTAATGCCAAATTGCATGAATCATGCCTTGTCGTCGGACACCTATGTTTTGTCTCAGCCTGAGCATAACATCGGCAACTGAATTATATAGAAGAATCATCGAGGTGTGAGCCATCACTATTTTACTATTTTTCATTGTCTTATCATTTTATTGGGATTTATCTTGTTGATGTTGTGTTCGAAACCTCATTTATTGTGCACCGGCCATATTCAATATAAGACAGAATCGAAACAATTACATCGCGAGGACCACTGAATGAGTCGCCTCGCTGCAGCACTTGCAATCGTAACTAACCCGAGACGGCAACAACGTACGGCGAGCGTGTCAAGGAGTCAACTTTTTTGGCCATAATACGACGTCTTTTATAATGATAAAAGATCCACAGGACATCATTCAGTGACATGCGAACAACCCAACCAGGGTAGTCACATTTCTGATCGTCTTCGACAAGCAGGAGATGAACAAGAGCACTGCATGAAATAGCTCCAGCTCCTACAAGGTCAAGTCCTGTCGGCAGCAGCATCGCGGAGAACAGCGTGTAGAAGGAAAATCAGTTGGAAATGCTACAATTTTGAGTCATACAATATTAGTCACGTCAAATGACATGGATCATGTCGTTTCACCAGAGACTTATGTATGTTTTGTCTCGACCTGACCATAACATCGCCAACTGTACGATATAAACCATCGAGGTCTGAGCCATAGGTCTACCCATCATAGAAGTTTGTCACTTTCCTGGAGTCACAGAACACAAAGGAGGTGACACAAAAGCCGGAAAAATGTCATTATGTCCGGGCGGTACGATTACCTGCAACAAGTTCGGCTTGACTCTCTTCAGAAACTAAGAAGACTTCAGTGCTATCGCCACACTGAAACCTAAGCACAAGGAGAAGTTAATTCCAAACACGTCCTGATGACTTCAGTATGCGACCGTTCTGGAAGAAGACCGCTGAAAGAACACCGCCGGCATCTCACGTTCAAATGTTGGACTTGTACTAAAAGTACAAAAATACAACTTGTTTATGTAATGATGACAGCCTAGCCAAGAAAACGACCAGTTCACAAACCAAACTAACGAACAAAAACTTCTTTTAAACAAGTAAAGGAAGCCAACTAAATAAGGGCTGAAGCTAAACTAGCTCTCCAACTGCAAGTGTGACGGAACATCAAACAGTAAGATCACAAATGCACTAACGCGCATACTTTCTGTAAAAAAAATTGAGCTCAAAGACTGCAACACTTGTATGGCTGGAACAACACTAGGACCCGTTTGCGAATGTAAGGACGGAGAAAAAACTGCTACAATCGAAACTCCATATCGCGGAACAGTCGGGATTTCTGCAATATGGCACTGAAGCCGTAGGGTCACTGTTCGATAAATCAATGACTCATGTAGGGTTATCTTGCTTCTAGCAGAGCAAAATGCTCTCAAAAGATAAACTCTGCATGAGCTACTGTCTCCATAAAAAATCCAGATTATCAGTGCGGAAGACGCAGCTGGGGACATTCCGTCTACCATGCTTCACGCATTTTTGTGCTCTTTTTTTACATTCTTTGTACTTGATCCTTTTGCTGCACGCTTATGCTTAGAAGAATGCATTTTTCAAGTCTCTTGCGACAAATAATACACTGGTAAAGTGAAGGCTTAGCCTAATCATGACTATTGGTTAATTCTACCCACAGTGGCTGAGGTAACGGTTGAATACATCTGGAAGGTCCTTACTGCGCCACTACCAAACACAACTTTGCCGTGAATAGTTTCGTAAATGAGCACCCCTACTGGTGTAGTAAATATATAAATAAGTAAATAAGATAATGTCTATACGCTTAGGGACTTAATTTTTGGCAAAACATATTCTTCACATGTTCAACGACTACTTCATATTTTGGGTGCTTTGAGTCTTTGTATTTGTTGTGCACCTAAGTTTTGCTTTGGATGCTTAGAATATTTCGGGAGATGTGTTTTAGCCCTTTTCTGCTCTTAACCATCTGGTTTACCCTACATGTACAAATCGCGCACTTGTGCTTATCCTTGCTGGTTTAAGTAAGCATACTTAGCTTTCGTCTTTCCATACGCTCGCTTCAGTCGTATTACTTCACGTCATACATTCAGATGCCCTTTCTTTCAATGCCTTAGTGAGCCTAGCTCTTATCCTTTGTGTACACTTTGAATATTAGTCCTTATTTTCTTTGTATGTATCGTAGCTTTATGCACTGGTTTTGCGTTGTGGATGAGGGTTCAACTGTTGATGAATGCGAAAAGCCAATGCGCTGAATTTAACAAATAAACAAACAATTCAATGGAGTAAGTCGACGTATTTTTTTATGAGAATGCTTTGTTAATGAACGTCACCCTAGCCCTTCATATTGTTTTACTTTTTCTGACCTTTGATGTTATTACAGTTTGAGCTTTGAATTATTACTCAGCCACCACCCCGAATTTTCTTGCCACATTCATAGCATACGTTGTAAGACCTGTAAGCAAACAGTGAAAATGCTGACTCCTACTCATCTGTACACTATGATACACTGATCCGAACAAATTGTCATCTCTCTGTGTTCACTGTTTGTTTTGTTGTTCATTTAACTGACAAAAACTCTCACTATAGCTTTGCACTTAATCTGAGCACCCTACGAGCTCAGTCAACACCTTTTCAGTTCAGCCACTCCAGCCAAGCGAGCTTACACCGCATGACTCACACACCCATGTGTCTCAAGGTGAAAAAAGTCAAACGTGGAATTATAGACGAGAAAAACCAGAAGCAGGATCTTTGGTTGGAAAAACCGTGAATGTTGTCCGGCTTAGGTGGATGAGACTGGTTAAATTTAGCTATTCATAATGGATACTCTTAGAAAGGACGGTTGAAAACTGGTATCATTCTTTTGAGCCTTGATTTTTTTAGCTGCCAAGATACATTCAAAGAGAGTGCAACTTCATAAAATTCATAAGTATCGAATGAATGATGAAACTCATAAATTTTCTTATTACACATTCTTCATTTCACTACGAGGAGCCTCGATGCGCCGTACAACTTCAAGGACTTCTTTTTGATTAAAATTAACTCATAAAATCAGTGTGGAAACTGAAGAAGAGGGTATTTCCTTCATGAATCACGGAAACACTATTGAGAACCAATAACCTAGACTAATTTAAGTGATAACAAGTGCCTGCGATCTACTCTTGATGTTTATTTAACTATTTGTTTATTTATTTATTTATATGTTGGTGTCGTTTGAATCCACAATTAGGCAGGAGCTTGCGAAAGTCATTCTACCTTGAGCCTTCGGCACCTTGCTTCGAAGTTACTCAGTGGATATCGACTTCTACTGGGTTGGTGCATGGAAATCCACCGTTCTTTGACAGTTCATCTTTTTCATCCAGGGACTGGTGCTTTGTCCAAGCTGTTTCGTTCACTGAGGAACATTTTTCGTACTCGCTCAATGGAAAACGTTTTATATACAGTAAGCGTCAATGGCAGGGCGTTTTTCGCGGATCAGGAAGCACGCGGCGGAACCGCACCGCTCACGTTGGAATCCTTGCCGCGGCAACGAACTATACGGTCTCTTTGATAAGTACTTAGTTTTTTTTAACAGTTAACATCGACTATCATGAAAAATCATCGATAATTCCCTGATTTGCCACTACAGCGGCAATTTCAGCACAGGCGGCGCGGCCACGTTGCGTGTTCCCGAAAAACGCACTGTTATCGACGGTTGCTCGTACTGGTCCTACCTTTTTGTACTGGTATCCGTACTGGTTCTAGTACTATATTCGCCAAACCCACATGGATCCATGTATATGAAAAGGATTATTGGCTAGGCGGCAAATGCACCTTATTCCACTGTATAGCTAGCGTTTCCTATTTAAGACGATGGAATACATCAGGAAAATATTCTCAAGTTGATCGGTCAATAGAGATGTCAGAAAACCTGCAAACATCATTGTTTGCTTTGCGGAAGTTTGTGAAAAAATCTGCAGAGGGGTCTCCACGGGGATGTCAAACACAAATCAGACTAGATAACTCAAACAAAGAGACGTATGGATTTGAACATAGAACAATGAGTGATCGGAGAATAATGTTCGAGGATCGCAAAAAATTCTGATGATTCTTCGAATTTACTCTTAGATAAATTTGTACAATAAATGGTCAGCAAAAAAGTTTCATGACTAGTACATATGATGGTGAGATAGGAAAATGTGCTTACCTTTTTGATACTATAATAGTAAAAAAAACTCATTCCGGCAAGATAGACTCTTCTATTGTTTATACGTGGTGCCCTTTACGGGCCAATTTCAAGATATTACATCTGCAAAGATACATATTTCAACTTACGCAATTTTTAAGGTCCATTTTCGAATATTATGCGTAGAAACATGGTAAAATGAGCTTTAATTGAGCTCGATAGCAGCTATAGAAACAGAGAAATAATTGTGATTGTGGTGACCAAGAACATTTTTAGCGTTGAACCATGGGTTAAAACTGAGGGCAAATTTTACTCGCACCTTATCTCCCTTTTCTAATTTAAGATTTCTCCAAGAAAATTTAACAAGGCTCTTCCTGGTGCGAGCAGATGCTATTACTCACGGTGGTGAAGACAGACAATCTTCGTGCAGTAACGATCAGGGACTAGTGGCTTCACGTCCAGCTGTTATTGCGATGAGAAGCCCTACCCAATCCACATAGAGATTGTCTTGTCTTCTTATTATAGTTTTTGTTACTGTACTGAGGTTCTCTTGTTATGTTCTGTTGCTTGTTTGTATTTTTAGTTTCATTTGAGCTATGCTTGTATAAAAATAATAATAGACAAATGATTGAATTGTGCT
The DNA here is from genome assembly GCA_037903475.1 of Ancylostoma caninum. Lineage (NCBI taxonomy): Eukaryota > Metazoa > Nematoda > Chromadorea > Rhabditida > Ancylostomatidae > Ancylostoma > Ancylostoma caninum. The sequence continues at coordinate 299,846 of JBAJFG010000554.1, read as the reverse complement.
GTCCCGGAACCTTATGTCAAATGTTTGTTGTTCGGCTTGGATTTGAGTACTCCTGTGTTTCCACTTCATTTGCTAGCATAGCTATTATTGGTACCTAGATAATTGAGATGTTTATGTGAGAGATGTGACAGTCATGACATTTTCTGACAAGCGACACTCTTTGCGACGAATCCTCAGCCACATAGAGTGCGGCAAAAGTATTTATCGCCTTTTTTGACACAAAAATTATATAGAAAATCGAAATTGATTGGAAGACCAAGTGTGACTGTCCTGCTGCCTTGAATCCTAAGAACAATGTAAAACTAAGACACACATGTATTCAATCCATTTTTTCCAATTTTGCCACTCGTCAACAGACAAAAAGGGAAAAAGCTTCACTACTGCAATGCAAGTATTCATCTTTGACTTGATCCAGAGTTTTTTCTGAGATGTTTTGTGGAATGGAAAGAGTGTTAAGAAATAGCATACATATGTCAAGCCTTCCACAAATTCGCTAATAAAATATGCCGGCTGCTCCTGACTCTGCTGTGATTTAACTCCATTTCCGTATTTGTTAACGGCGCAGAGGAGCTTCAAATCATTTCCTTTGGTTCTAACGCCAAAATCACCGCATGACCGAAAAACGATATTCAACAGAAGCGTATTCCCCGCAGGATAGATTATAGGTATAGAAGCGGGCCGTTCCTTTTTTGAGAGGATTTTTCTCCAGTTTACAACGTAAAGACAGCGAAGGGGTTTTGCACAAGAAATCATTCGTGAGGTCTCCAGTTCCAAATTAGCGACCAAGCTCTGAAGGAGCAAGCTTGTGCTACATCGCATCACAGTATGGGCTTGCGTGTGAATTGTTTAGGAGAAACAAAAGATGAGATCGACGACGGTCCCTACGGCGCATCACCTGCATCCTCCCCTCTGTTATCCTTAGAGCTGCTCTCAAGAATGGATATAAAATTGACCGTACATTGACCCATATTGTTCGCTATATTGTTTTCTGTCTGAAATGAAGAAACTCGTCACATCTATGACAATACTGAGATTTTCACGAGCCATTTTAAGCTGGCAGTACTCCCTTACAGTGATGTAGCTACCCTTGCGGATTCATCCAGACCAGCTTGACTGAGATCTCCTGTACGTACCTCCTAGCTGAATTCTCTCGTGTTCTAGTTCGTATTCTCGTTATTAACTGCAATGGAATCACGGCCCACTGCCAAACAACGCATTCCACTTCTCATTTTATGCAAGGGACATAATACTCCTATCCTCTTACCCTCATGAGTAATCTAATGCATCAGCTAAAGTTGGGTTCGACTTCATACTCAAGGCAATGACTACTCTGGTGTTTGGAAAACTTGGTCAACGCAAAAGACCTGCTGAGGTGTGGAAGAAACTTTAGAAGCTGCGTGTTCGCTCTGTTAGCGAAGATTCAGACGTATTCCGAATTCTCTTGGGTCAACCACGTATAGCTCTTGATCACATGGTTTGGACAATTTCAAACAATTTTATAATTGCAAAGAAATAAATTGTTTTATCTGACGACCTAGCCAAGCACAGTGGGCCATGCACCGCCCACCATGTACTGTTCGTGAAGTGAGCGTTCTCCCCCTGAAACAATACACCATTTCCTACAAAAAGCTTACTAGGCCACTTGTAACTCAAGTAATGCGGCCGTAAAGGCTCGGTCTCACTTAGAGATGTGGGAGGAAAGGGTAATAAGAAAAGGTTTATTAGAAAGCAAAAAAAACACTCAGATTAGGAGGCAGGAAGAGATAGAACAACTCGAACTGACAATGATGGCAACTTTTATATGCGCCGGTTTCCCGCACGCTCACAGATCAATGATTCAGATCTATTGGAGACCAATAGAGATCAACAAGAAACATGCAAGTGAGGACAAAAAGGAAACTATGATTACTATAGATTAGGATAAAAGAGTTATTTCTTCAGTTAGTTCAAATCAGTGACATTAATATTATTTTATGTCACTCTGTTACTGTGTTTACTCTCAGGGCCGAATCACGCCGGAACGTCGCAATATGGCAAATTAACATCGATTCCGAGCGTGTTCCTGGATTTTTTTCCACACATATGGCACGATCGGCGTCTATATAGAACCTTGTTAAGTGCATTTGGCCGGCATAATTGAACATTTTTATATAGATCCAGGACGTATGTACAGTTGGACCCGTCAACTGTAATCAATCTAATGAACTGTATTCCAGTGGGGACAGAAAGCACAAAGAATGAGACGAGCAAATTCGCAGAATTGAATTGAGATACGGAAGAAAACTTAATAGAAGCGAAATACATCGAACGCGTTCGACTCTTACTCAAAGCGTATGAGTTTGTTGTGATTGCAACTCTGACACTATGATGTTTCGCCCTGTCTTGGTCGAATAGAGTGCAGTAAAAAGGATACGAATTGAACACTACGACAGAAGGAGGGAACGTTAAATATGACTCATTTCGCTATTTCCTTTAGGTGTTGAGTTCCCAGTCAACGATAGAACTTTCGTCGCTGCATTGTATCAGTTCAGACTTTCTTTTACATATTATTTACACATTTACATAATGTTGCATACATTTTTAGACTTGTGAGGGGACTCCGGTCACAATGATACATATGGTTCCCTGCAGAATGTATTCGAAAAAAAACCCTTTTTCATCCCTCTATTTTATATTTCTTCTCTTCTCGAACATCTTCAGAACCGCGTGTTATTTACCGCTTGAAGTTGCCGTTATACTCTATCTAAATTATGCCAACCTTTGTTGCTGCCAGTCTCTGCAACGATTTGAATGCCTATGCTTTCCATGTTGCGCCGTGCCCGATACCTGTCCTCCCCCCCCCCCTCCCCCCTTCTTTGTCGAGAATATGTCGGTAAATTTCTCAGAATTGCTTCAAAAAATGGGGAAAAATTTATATTAGCTCATTTTTAATTATCTATTTGAATCATAGCTTTAAATATGTTCATTTTGATGATCTAAGGATCAATCTTGTTTTTTAATAGCTCAAAGCAAGAACCCGCAAATTTGCTGACTTGTAAATTCGCTCGGCCTTCTACTCCTCCCCCCGAGAAAAATTTCCGCGACAGGTATGTACATGTGGACACTTTTTCAAGCTGGACCCCACTTCAAGGTACCGGGCCTCATTGGTATGCACCATCGAGATTACCCAGGGTAAACGCGTTAACAGCCTTAAATTTACCCATAGTTAACATGGGTGTTACCACATTCACTTCGGGTAACCTCAACAGCGCATGTCAACCCTTATGCATCATTAGAAGGTGAGGTAAACTCATGGCAATGGCTGTGAGTACTCACAGGTAGCATCTGGGTATAGACAACATCATGAATGGGTAGACATGTTATAAATTCCAGGTAAAGGATAAATTCGGGTGCGTTTTACCATACCAGATTACACTATAGGTAATCCCAATAAAGGGCAATTTATACTGGATGCGAGCGACTGACGTGCGTGCATCTATATCATGGAGAATAGGGCCCAGTCGCATCGCAGTCGCAACTCAGACGCACGCGTTCACGGCATCACAGCTGCCGCGCGTTCTCTTCATTGATGATGTGCATGCCGCATTGACTGGTCTTCGTGGAGAACCGTTCGCAAATATGTAGATGTGTGCGTCTGACGCGCGACTGACGCACGCAACTAGTATAAATTGCCCTTAATGCATCCTGGCCCTGATAACGTACAACGTCAGCGCGCATTTGCGAAAATTGTGGCGACTACGCTACAGTCGACGTCAATGACGGTGGCCCATCCGCAGCCTCGGAAAGGACGCCGCGCAACCGCGCCGCGCGCACCGGGATCGGTGTTGTCTGCAGCCGGAGTGCTATTCCTAGGCGCTTTTCTACCCGATTCGGTCAAAAATCCTTGAAACTGGTAGAAAAGTTGCTAGAAATAGCATAACGAATGCAGGAGGCATCGGCCATGACGATGGGCCACCGTTATTGACGTCCACTGTGTGTATACAAGCTTACCCAGATCTTTGGACGAATTATAGCTAATAATCCTCCCAGTGCTGGTCAAGGCCACAATGTGTGGTGAAAAAACTCAGGATCATTTGAAGCATAAGGCGGAAATGGAGAGGTAAAAATAAATTTAAGGAAGGTGGAGAATTCTTCACGTCCCAGGCAGCGCCGCACCAGATCCCCAAACAGGTCAATGCGAGCCAAATCGCTAAACTTCAGGGCTTCCGACGATTTTAATCCGGGCACAGAACCACCAGTGCGTCGATGATAATCAATCACCGAGACGGATCGAGCGGTTAAACTGTCACAGCTCTGCAAACTACGCCGCCTCGACAAACTTCATCACTTCCCATCAAGCAGCGCGCGAAAATTCCTGCGAAGGGCGTAGACCCCCCGTAATCGGGGGCGCCCCCCGCGCGCGCGACGTCGCCGCTCCGCGCAGACGCCGGCGCGACGTCGCACTTCCGTTGTGGAACTGTCGACGGCCGCGCGGCGCCGCCGCCTGGCGCGCTTCCTCCTTCGTGCAGTCCGTCCGAATCGCGTTGCGTCACGACTTCCGACGCTGCTGATGACGTGACCCTGTTCTGGGCCAGGGTTATCAATCCGCAGATGACGTTCGTGGTGCTATCAGCGTATCAGCGCCGTGAATTCATCGTTGCAATTCTTTTGTAAACTCATTCGTCCGTTCATCTTCCCTTTGCCAGTCGGTGCTGGTGTTTTCTGGTTTGTTATGGTGTTTGTTCTGATGTAGAACATAGAATTCGTTGTGTAATCCTTCGTTCTGGTTGGACTTGATTTGAAATTGAATTTCGAACTGCAATGGTGAAATTCAAATCAGCCAATGTGACAGAATCCACGTGTTGTTGTCCATTATTTTGAGTGGATCGGAAACAGTTTTATACATTGACGACTTCTCTGTTTTTCTTTATGTTTTTTCCTTTTTTTAATAAACAGCGCCAAAGAAACTTATGGTTTCGAGCGATCGAGCTAACTGCGTGGTTTCTGATGATTTTTCGATGTCCTCATGGGAGTTCTCTTCTAAATTGACGAATGGTTTCGATAAAGACAAGGGTTGTTTTGTTTATGTAAATTTACTTAGGTTAAAAAAACATGTCGTCGAATTTTCGGTAACTGCTGCTCAGAACCGATTGATAAGTTTTCGTTTTTTTTTTGGGAACTATGTGAGAAAAAACAGTTCATGCAAAATCCAGATGACCATTTCAAAACTTTTTTTTCTTTTAAAAATTCCTTCAAGATCTATAAATTCACTATATTCACTTTTCATTCATTCGAATTGCCATAGCTGAAATATGTGCAAAATTGCACGTTGAACGTGGTTTTCGGGTTTATTTGACGTTGGCTTTTTTATTTTCCGGTGTGGTGTGAATCGCGGCGATTCGTTTATGTACTAACAACAACATAACCTTTTCTAAAACAGTTACAGTCGTTTCCGGTCATACATAAGGTGTATAAAGCACGTGGTATATTGCTCTGTCATGTATTTTCTTGAAGAAATATGTAAGAAGACCTATGATTGTTTGAATTTTCAGGTAACACTTCCATTTGATACATCCCTCCGCCGCTGTTGAGTTAACAACATGCTGGATCCATTCACATTAGCCTGCATCCTTGCAGTTGTGGCTGCTGTAATCGCAATCGTATTTTATTTATTCAGTGGAAGCGATGACGAAAGGGATTTCGAGAAGGTACGTGTCTTCCTTGTTTCCGTAAAAAGTAGTGCGGTGAATTTGAGCTGCATGGAGTTTTTAGGCGTTCGGCGAGAATGCTCGCAAACTGCTGAGTCAGGATCGTGAGAAGCACAAATCCAAGGTGAAGGTTGCTAAGAAGAAGGATGTGAAGGAAAAGAGAACGGAGGTACGCTTTCAAATTTAGTATTTGGACGGCACCTTTACTTATAATTGTGTCCTTTCTGGTTTTCATTTTATCTCGACTTTCACCCAATATGGGCGGAAGTTTTCTGTGATTGACCGCTGAGGGTTAAGCCTCCCTTTCCAGTCCTAGCATTTGATTGGGCACATTGCTGATAGTGAGGAATATTGGGATTCAATTGATTTGATTCGCTGTAAGCGCATTAAACCGTAATGAACTCTAGTGTCCTCGATTGTTTTTTTTTGACAATAATTACTTGTTGTTACAAAAGTTGCTGCTGTTTGAAAACTCCCAAGAAATGCATAGAAAATCAATCACGAAAAGCTGTCAGCTTGGAGATCAACTAGAAATGCGAGTGGTTTTTCGCCATTCATCCACCAGAAGTCCATTTTCGCTGCGAAGGAAGGTGTGAGACAGACAATGTAGTGGGGTAGTATTAGAAGTTTGGAATTTCGGGATAACTGGAATAACTGGCGCTGTGCTGGAAATAGGTCTAGGCCACACAGGGTAGGATCAGTTTCCAAGTGTTCTTTGCTTTTTCTTCGGGGAGTTCGACCCTCCAGACTTGTCACAAGATTCTACCATCTTGTTTCTGCGAACGGTTGACGCTGTTGGTCACAATGCAGGCACCTCCGTTTGAATCCGATTCAGTGACAATGAAAATCTTCATCATCAAGAGTTTTGCCCCTCCATTAGTGTGCTCTTTCAAGAGTTTGTTCGAGAATGAGCATGAAATCCATGGTGCTAAAGAAAAGAAGGTTAACCTGTGAATATCGTGTTCATTTGTCGCTGTTGATGACATCATAATGTACAACATTGTGACCTAACTATTATTCTTGAAAATGACGCTCCCGAATTTCTCTTTTTGGATGGGTCCATTAGAAACCTTTATAATAAAAACGAAAAACACGTTTTACATGGTGAAATGTTAATGAGGTTAAATACTTTGAGGTAATGTATAAACGGTATGAAATTGATCTGGGGGCCATCCACCACGAGCCTTAAAGGCATCATCCGCGGAAATTTCACTCTCACAGATTTTGCTATATTCCTAGGCTTTGCGCTATATTGGAAACGAAGGCGGTGATCAATTTTGTCAAATCCTACAAAAAAAGACGGTTTTCGTTACTAACAATTTAGCAGATTTGTAAAAGATGGCCGAGTTACCCGAGCTTGAAGTAGAAGAGGGTTGGAATGAAAACATGTGGTATCATATGCAGAGAGAGAGTGACTGTAAACAAAAACACCCATTCATTTCATTTCACAACTTATCCAAACTGATCGCCAGCACAAACTTTATCTCTTCATAGCTTGAGAATCCTGATATCTACGACTGTGCAACTTTCGCAGAATTGTTGCGATAACGGCTGAGTGTCCAAAACGATCAAAATATCAAACTCGAAAATTTCCGTGGGTGCTGCCTTTAAAAATCTGTGTACAAATGCAGCAGGAACTTATGTAACGAACGGTTTAATGGTTTACTCGTCCACAAAGCATTTTTGTTATGTGTCAGGGTAATTTCAAATCATGTGGTTCATTTCATGTTGAACATCCAGTCATTCTTCTCGTCTCTGTTGCTCACACTCTTATTTTTTCCAACCAGATTTGGCTTTGTTTATGGATCCTTTAGCTTCTAGTTTCCTTTGCACAATAATGGTCGTGTGTGTATTTTTTTTCAATACGCACGCTCGCATAGGAGGACCGCAGCAGACTACCAGCAGAGCCGGCTGATTACCCATATTTGTGCTCGGCAACTGCGGCTATCTTCCTGCGCATACGCTACGATTCCATTCGCGTTCTGATATTTCCCTTCTGATTCCGCTGTGGATTTTCTGAGATATTGCCCAGGCTCTCCAAAGCTCGCCATAGTAGAAACAGTTCTGTTTCGATCTCTACCGCTGTTGCTATTGGGAACTAAGATAAATGTGTTCTGGCTCAGTAGTAGTAGCATTCCTTACGTTAAAGTGCAAAATGTGAGGGAAGTCAAATTCGCAGGCAAGTAGACATTCTATTAAACCATTCATAAACGGTGACTGCTACTGAATTCACATTTCTTTCGGATCTGGAATTTCTCTGCTGTACCAACACAATGAACTTTTCCGTTGGTTGTTTCAATCATTTTTCCCATCGATTGACATACACACCTAATTGAATGGACCCATTTTGCACTGGTTTACTATTCAATTCAAAAGGGGAATTGTACGTCAGGGACGCCCACGGAGCTTTCATTCATGCTAGAGTCGCATGATATTGTATGAAAATGATGAAAACGTGGGAAAGAACGTAATGCCAAGGGAGTAATTCTACAGTATTGGGGAGAAGTACCTGATTCAACTTTTTTTTCCTAAATCGGAATGAAGCGCATTACCTAGTATCGCTATTATTCAAAAACTTTGCATTTGCCTGTTATGGGAATAATCATGCGGACCATGAATTAATGCTGATCTATCTAATGCCCCAGTAATAATAACTGTGTTTCCTCCAGTAAATGATTTTTCCATTAATTCTTTCAGGTATGTTCGAAATACTGCCAATCATAAGTTGAATCCATAGGCACCTTTTTTAAAGTGCTAAATTCTAGGGTTTCACTTTCTACTGGAAGATTGAATCCGCTGCTTTTCCCCTGCTTATAATTTCCTTATTTGCTCTTTATAAATTCATCCCGTTGTTGTTATTTCCACCCATGATTCCCCACAAATTCAAATAGCAATCCTAAAGGTAGAGTCTCACCTCAGAAATTGTTTTTGAGGTTCTTGCAATGGTACAGTCTACGTCTCCTGCCAAGAACGGTAAAACACGTGAATGGCCTAATTTCTTTAGAGAATTTTTTAGTTGTTTGGGGAGTCCTGAGGTGGGGTTCTTGTCGTCTGTGGGAGGTCATCGCTGCCTCATTACCAACCAGGTGTGCTCCCTGCATGATTTTTGACATGGTTGTTTACATTAGGCAGGCGGCACTATTAGTAGCCATATCAAACGAACCCCTGTAGAGCGGTTTGTTGGCAGTTCCTGGATTCATGAACAGTCCTTCTCTGCGGCCGCGACGCTATGAAACTGCACGCGCAATCTGTCCATCTTTTCGACAACGATAGCAAATAATTGAAATCAGGACGTTCTATGAGTCTAAACACTATTAATCTCTTTTGAGGACATCTCCTCTGTATTCGAGTTTATGCAAGTGTCCTGGCTTTTTCATGTAAATAATTCCTTCATATTTCACCTTGGTCCTATTAAAAATTTGAAATTTAGCCTAAGTTGGATGGCGATTTGGATTCGGAGGCAGCCACTGCGACTGAAACAGCTTCGGAGTTAAAGGCTGAGCCCGCTGAACCTGCCGCTCATACGGCGTCTACGACATCTGTAAGGACTGCCTCACCTCCAGAACCAAAGCTGAAGAAACATAAGAAAGAGAAGGTGATTTCTTTGTTTTTCCCTTCTCTGGCTGTGTGATAGTCATCATTGACCTACATACTGTTTCCCTTTTTGAATTATTCAATTTTTCTGATTACCGAATTGGGCTGTGTCGAAATTACTTGCTCTACCAATACTCGATCCGATATGATCATGAACGAGTCATCAAACAGTAAGGGTTCACACGCAATCTAATCTAAATCTGAGCTGATAAATTTGTATTCAATTGTGGTATGACCTTGTTCTCATGGTAAGATTGCGGGATTGCGCTTGTGTTAATGCTCCCGTTAAGTGGCGTTTCCATTGCAGTCTCGCAATTATCAACGTTTTCATGTCATATTTATGGATGAATTTGCAAACGTCACTCTCAATGTATTGCTTTACTTCTCGAGTAGTGTAGCGTCTTCGATTGCTGATGTCGCGGCAGCTCCGGTTTCGGTATGTTCAGGTATGAGCAGCCGACAACGCTGTGTTCCTCTAGGAGTATAGCAACAGCAACAGCTTCATTCTGTCGCAAGTGCCTTCTTCGAAATGGAAACCGAACATAGTTCTTTAGTTGACAATGCTTTGCTAGCGTGATTACAATTCTGAGCATGTTGATGTTCCAGAACCGTTAGCCAAAATTCCATATTCCTCAAAAGTAATATTCCCAATATTGGTTATGTATTCCATTTCATTTGCAAAATCGATTCATCAATCCTCAGAAAGCCATTAAATTAATTTAATTCCAAATTTAATTCCAAATACGAAGTTCGTGCAAACTGCTGGGATCTGAATTGACCATGACCTTGCGGCACTATAGTGTGGAACGCTCAATTTGCTTGCAATGTGTCGCTCGCATTTCTTAGAAAGGGCGAAACTTTCTTCATCATGTGTTCGTGCAGCGCGGGGTGGTATTCTGTCCATTCCGTCACGAATTTCGCGCTGAGAGATGCTGTCAGTACTATTCTTTTATCAGGTGATGGTTTCAGCGAGATTTGAAACAAAACAACTGCCAAACTGCATCATTACCACCCATTTGCTTTTTTACAGGCCTTCATTGCATACCTCTTCAAACTTTATGAGATGATAGCTTTCATAATTAGCACTGATTGATAATACACAGATATGCTTCATCTTGATAGATGTAGATGGAAGAGATTTCAGAGTATTGCCGGTAATGCAAGTGCATCTGAACCTGAAGAAAGCAAACCTGAAGCTGCGCCTGTCAGTAATGAAGAGACCGCAGCAGTAAGTGAACACTTCCTGGATGAGAACAAGGAAAATCGTGGCGACCAAGCATCCACATCAGAAGGTTAGTAACTGTTTGCTCATTTTCTGTCAGTTTTTCATTTCATGAAGAAAATGCATCACCAATATCAAGATGTGAACTGCAGTGGTGATATTTAAGCACTCGCGGTCCATTCACGGCATGTTGTTCTCTTAATCGGAACCAGCTCTTTATTTTCCAATGAAACACCCGCTGAACTTAACTAAAATTAAGAGCACAAAAGTTCAGTTCTGTAATCGGACAAAATGGTAGCACATAAACAGTGAACGTCAGTGGATTAGCTTTTTTTCGTGAGCTCAGGAAGCATGCGGCGCGATCGCGCCGTTTGCTTTGGAATCGTCCCAAAAAAGGACCTACGATTAGCCACAACGCCGGCGACCCCAGCACAAGCGGCGCGGTTGTGTTGCGTGTCTCTCGAGACTACGAAAAACGCACATCCATCGGCTCCAGGTGTAGTTTACTGGTCGCTGCTCAAATTTGTCGAAAACAAAGAAACTCACGGCTATTAAGTGCTGTCTGTACTTTTGATCTTACTGGTTCCAGTTACGCAAACCACAAGGTGTGAACGGTTACAAAAAAAATTGATTACGTTGCCTTTTCTGTCAGTGGTTTCGCTCATGCAGCTAGCAACCAAGTCTGTGACTATGCAGAACTTCCAAGAATGGGTTAAATCGGGAATTGAATCGAATACTAAAACTCCTTCTAAAATCCTCTCTAGAGTGACCAAAAAGACAGTAGCGGTTTAGAAGGTTCGTCTGGAAGGAAATTGCGTGAAAAAAGGGAATAAATGCACGAGTGAGCTGCATCGTTAAAAAAGACCGAGCATATGTCAAATTAGTTGGCGACAACTCGTCTCCAGTTACCGCTCGCCTGGTTGGCCCGAAACTGTTCCCCTGATGTGGCATATTCTGGAACACTTGATATTTTATTTGCTGCCATTCAAATTGAATTGTGTGAATAATGCCTACCATCCCGAAACTCGCAAATCCTTTGCTCGAGAATTTTCCATAGCTGTTACTCCCAAGTTTCGAAAATTTGGACCAAATTTTCATGTTCAGTACCATTAGCAAAGTTCACTTCTTCCACTTCGCTTTCTATTTTCTCTCTAATTTCATTGAATTTTCTTAGGCTGCGAAGGTTATTATTAGACTTGAAATTCGCAAAGCGTATTCCTCCCATTGAAAGTCTTCACCTTTACTCCGCTACATAAAAGTGTAGTATTCTTTTTATATTTTGCTTTCCATTTCCTCGCCTTTTGCTATCTGTTCACAGTTTAGCTAGGAGACTTTTTCCGTATTGTTTATGATTGGAAAGAAACAAGATTTCACTCTTTCCGTTCCTTTTCCTCCTGAAATAGTGTGCGTTCACGCTGGCACGTGAATACATAGATTTAGATAAATTTTTTGTTCATACAATAGAACACTGTCAAATTTGAGACGTAGGTAATTAACCTATAAGTAAATATAAAAGGGAAAAAATTGAAGGAAGAGTATGGGAAAAATAAGAACACATCAAGAAGGAATAAACCATTGCAGGCAAAGAGCTGAAGATTGAAGGGAGTGCGAGCCACTGTTCTTTTATTCCTTGAATTTTTGCTATCAGCTGTGCATTCCATTGCGTCGATTATGAGAATTCTGCTAGCATTGGATTGATCGCTCTGGAATTCGCATTGAACTCATCGCATTGATTTAGCAGCACTGTAAATCACATTCTGCGATATATCTCTTGGTCTTATTAGCATATGTTCTATTCTTTTTTTAAACCTTTTCTTAATTTGATCATTAAATATACTTTGAAGTTGAATGGTTTAAGCGATTTCAGGGAAAAAGAAAAGGAAGAGTAAAATTAAGAAGGAGGAGGATGTTATTGTTGCCAAGACAGTCGCTCCAGAGGTGATTTTGGTTTCTTCACTTTCACTATGAGCGTAAGCTGATCAAAACTGGGTTGTTAAGGAATCTCAAGCAAACGTTGCGACAGAAACGGTCACTACAACTTCAACGAAGGAAAAAGAGAAGAAGCCAAAGAAGAAAAGTAAGTTTTGTTTGGTAAATATGCCACCTTGGTCACCAATTGCCATATTTTGTTGCTCTTGTGTTTTAATTCTGAAAGTGGCATGATTCTCAGGCATATCTCTGTTTCGTAATTGATTGTTTTTAATCAGTCAGAATATTTTTAGTAACTGTGGTTAACATCAACGACCTGGATTCGAACAAAGTACTCACCCGAATCGCTTCTCTAGAAGAAATCGAACCCGAATACATAAGCTATCTTGCTACGTATTTCCACGATACAAATGCGAAAGTTAGTAATTGAGCTGTTTTCTGGAGAAATTTCGTATGCTTCGGTAGAATTTGTTCCACTAATCTAGGTGAACAGCCTTGAGCATGCTATTAACGAACTTGAGAGGAAGGAAGCCGATCACAAGAAGAAAATTGAACAACATCAGCAATCGCGGGCGATTGCTGATAGGCAGATAGCAGATCATGTGTATGTTTCTGCTTGAATATCTTTTTTTAAAACCTTTATTCCGAGCTTCGTTATATGTTGCAGCAGTAATTTCCTATTTTAGTCGCGTTATATCGGAATTAACATCGAAACTGCAAACCTTAACGGTATCCGAAGCGTCGGCAAAACAACAAATTATCCAGTTGAATAACGTGAGTCGCCTTTGATTGCTTTCGCACACATTTGACATTTGACTGAGTACGTAATTATTTGTTACACGCCTAATTTAGTCAATAATTTCATGGGCTTCAAATTTAGGTACGTTTGGAGAACGATACACTCAAGTCTGCTCTCTCCAAATCGGCTGCAGACGCGGCAGCTGCTGCCAAAGCCATAGCCAACCTCAAAACAGTTGAAGCTGTAAGTTGAGATGCGTTTTCCTTCTTTTTCCTCTCCAATTGTTTTCAACTTTGAAGAATCATGCGGAAGTAAACGAGCGTCTGGCCAAGATGACGAAATCCCTCAACGAAACGGTCGAAGAAAACGCTTCATTGAAACGACAGATTGCTGGCTTCTCAGAGGTGATTTGTTAGCTTTTTCATGCCTCGACGTAGTGTCACTGTTTCGTAAGCTTGAGTAAAATCCAGCTGTAAGTTATTCACTGCAGCTGGACATAGCTCAACTCAACCATGAACTTTTCTTCCAGTCTCATTCTCCTAGCTGGAAAATCATTAGAAACGGCGAAAAGGGAGTTGTGCTGGGGCGGGGTCCTGTAAAAGGTCATAGGCTTCACCTTAGGTTTGGACTTCATAAGGGTGCCCCCCCCCCTCCATAACTCCTTTTTCGCCTTAGAAACTTCACGAGCCCTGTACCAGAAATAGCGGAGAATGCGTAATAGAGAAGAGGTTAAAATTAGCTGTAGCCACAAAATATGTGAGAAATAACGAGTGGTTCAGGTTCTTCTGTCGATTCGGCACCTTTACACTCTTCTTCGGTTTTCATGGATATGTGGTTTTGATGTGTCTTTTATGTGAGGTTGCCCAATTTTTAGCCTCTTGCACCTTGTTGACTTCTTCATCTATGAGCTAGCTAACGAAGTCATAACAATATAATCTATGCTATCAAAACAGCTGCTATTGCATTTGAAGATGGTTGAATGACAGATATGATAATTGGTGTTGACTTGTAACTGGCGACCTCATCCTACTTCATTCATCCTTTTGAGGCGGCCGTGTTTCCTCGGTCGGTGTACTGGTGGTGAGACTATCATGAATTTGGGTTTTGCTGTTGGTGTGGATGTTTGAAAATACAGTGTTTTACCCTTTGAGCTTGCAGTGAGCTTATTACCGAGGCTGATTTTCGGCTACTGCGCTAGAGTTGTAACCTCTACACCTTCATCTGTTGAAGTTTTGAACAATATTCCATCGATAATCGTTAATTTTCATGTTTTATGTTTTCAGCAGATCACAGCACTAGAGCATCTGAAGAAGGAGTTTGCCGCTCTCGATACAGCTGCGCATCAGTTGAAGGCCGAATTGGAAGAGAAAACACGTGTAATTGAGGAGACAAACCGCATGGCCTCTGCGGTGGACTCTGGGAAGAGGGCGGAATGCGAACGTGACGAAATTGCGCACCAGTTCGCACAGGCTCGCTCTGAATGGGAGAAGGTAAATGCACTTCTTCAGCACTTGATTTCGAAATCTGCACTATTTTATAGCGTGATTCCATTGTGATTTACAAATTTATAATATCGGAGAATATTTTCGACTAGCCACTTAGTGTTGCCTCCATCTTTTGAATATCTGAGTTTAGCCACAGATTTGACGTACATGTCCTATGTTTTCAATCCCTGAGACTCTCAACGGCGTCGTATCATCTGTTTGATTTGCACTTTTCTTTTCCTTGGATGATTCATCGTTGCAAAATTTCTCGCAGTGTTTTTGGGCAACATTTAAAGGTTGGGAGTGTTATGGCGGGAACTGATCGAAATTGATTTTCGAAATAAGGAAGCACTTGACATTGACTTAATGATTGACGGTCTCCTAGCTCCTTATCGATACCTATCTTCACTCTTCCGACTATGATGAATCTTCTCGAACAATCTTAGCTTTTTGAGCCAACCTGCCCTTCTTTCTGTTTCTCCCTAATAATTGGTTAACTATACGGATTTCTATAGGTTTAATTTCTGACTTGTAGATTGGCGTTTCCATGACTCATCTCTGCCATTGTTGTCTCCCTATTCTCCGACGTTTCTTCAAAACCAGTTAGTCATTGCTTCTGGTGGGCTGGAAACTTCGTATCATCGGACGACTAGTCTGTTCTGCACGGGTTCAGCATTGCGTTTTATGTGAATTAGCATTCGCGCAAACCATTACATTTTGAGGCAGCGAGGTGAAAATCGATATGTCACAGAGTCTCTGGTGCCTCAAAACCTTCCAGATTGGCTGTGGAAAGCGTCTCCTTATGACATCCCATCTTCTCTGAAGAGATTCTTTTGCTAAGCGTCTCAGAGATTTTAGCACTCATTTTCTTGCTGATGAGCGTGGTTGTTTTTTCCAGCAAATTGTCTATCTATTTTTTTAAAATATTTTTTTAAATATCTTTTTTTCCAGCGAACAGCATATTGTTAGCAAATCTTTCTTCACAATTTCTAGATTCATAAAATTTGTAACTATTAATTCTATTCGTTTTCAATATTTCTGTCCTTTTATGAGGACATTCGAATGATTGCCTTATCTTCCCCATTTGTCATCTGAGGCTTGTTTAATCCTGCAAGTGCGCGCGAGATAGTACATTATCTGATCGAAAAAAATTCTTTCACGTTCTGCGATAATGCGCACTTTTGTTGACGCTTTGTTTTTGAACGTGATCAAAATCGATAACCAAGAGTTGTGGAACCTATTTACCGCCTGCTTGTCTGCCACGTGCTGGATTTGTTTTCAGACGTGTAGACTAGTATAGAAACGATTGAAATTTCATGTCTCTGCTGCTGATTGGTAGGAAAATGGTTAGTTCTGGTTTAGCGCATACATTATTTTACTTGGAATCTCTATTTATTTAAGGAGTTAACCACGTCAAAATCTATTTTCTTATTAGGATTCCTATTTTCGAACTTTTTCCGTTGCTCTCTGCTTTATGTAATGTTGGTCTATCGTTTTGTTTATCTATCCAGTGTCTTTTTTCCTGAGTTTCCCTACAGTTTCTAGCAGTTTTTGTGGTTATTTTGAATTTTTTGTTTTGTTTCCTTCAACTAGTGCTGTATTAGTGTTGCATCCAATTGCAGCAAATTCATAAGCGACGATTGTATGAGCAAGTGGGTGTTATTAAACTGCATCACAGGAGGCAGCATAGATTTTTCTGGGCATCTCTCTTCGTTTTATCATATAACGTGTCTTGTTTCAAGGGCTTCTCCTCTCTGTTGCGGTTTCTTTCATTCTCCTCTATGAACTGTGCTACGTTCATGTCTCTGATGTAGTAGTGTAAACATCCTCGGCGGCGGCGCACCGCAGACTCGTAAATTGTCAGCTGTTATGCTTTTCATTCCACTGCATTTTTCCTCTGTGAATGCCTGTCTTCATGACACACTCGCTGTCGATCCTGAAAACTGCGGCTTTCCCTGACTTTCTCCTCTATTTTCACCTACATGTTAGGAATGCATGTCTTTTCTGGACAACAGGTTATATCTATGACTTGTGAATGTTGTTTTGTCATTTCAGAAGGAAGCAGCGCTAATGAACGAATACACTTCTCTTAAGAATCTCGTTGATGAGCTCAACAAAGAGGTTGCGAAGTTCGAGCAGTTGTGAGTCGATTTTTCTGGTTCTTTGCAGTTTTTGATCGCTTTTTTTCCTCTACATCACTCTTTTGTAATTAGTTTTCGGGCATAACTGGAATTAGAATCATTCTCCCCTTCCACCATTATTTTGTTCTTGAAGTGGTCCTTTTTTGGCAAAAGCTGTAGTAAAACGTAGATGCTTTTGAGACACTACTGATTAAAGCTCAGATTTAAAAGGGCTAATTTTTCTGTGATTTCAAGGGATACACATTGCTTTCAGCAAGAAAGAGCAAGATGAACTTGAACAGAAGCTCCTTGCTAAAGAAGCTGAGTTGGCGGAGAAAAGCGCTCGCTTGGCAGCAGCCGAAAACGAGAAACAAGTGCTGGTTGGTAAAGGAAACGATCGAAGGTAGGCAGAATTTTCCTGATTTTCTATTCATTTTTCTATCCACAATCATCACTCTTTTCGTTTAGTGCCGAATTAGAAAGCGAAAATGCAGCACTTCGAAAGAAGGTTGCTGATTTGGAAAAGAAGCTGTCTGATGTGGAGAAATCGCATGCTAAGGCGTATGTTTCCAAACATTTGCACGCGTTAATCTTCAGGATTGTGCTTGAATCGAGCGATCTTTTTTTCAGATTAGCCGAGGCTTCTGCCGCCCAAGCAGCTGCAGGAGATGAGGTTTGTTCCGTTTTTGAATGCCCTTGAAATTATTCATGCTTCTGAGTCAGGAAATGGTATGGGTGAAAAAAAAACTCCGATTTGTAACGAAGAAAGACACTTCTTGGCTAGGTTGCTAGAGCAGGAGAACGGATAAGTTTGCGTAGATCTGTTTAACTAAACCCTTATCTTTTCCTGAAAGATTACCTAGAGCAGCGATGTAGTTTCCCTAGTTTCAACGCTATCAAGTTCTGCTAAAGGCGGTACGGATACATTAGCTCCTTGCCTAGTGTCAAGTATTCATTTCATTGTTCTTTTTTCTCATTAGCTAGTGTGAGGCCACGGAGCCTTTTGTTCTCGGAAAATTAGCCCTGAAAATGCTACAGCCTGAGCGTTGTAATGCAGTGCGACGAATTGCCTGCAATATGTGCAGCTGTGGTTTCCAGTTTTTCTCTGGATTGTGCTAGAATGCAGCGTTACGTGTTTTTCGATGGTTGGCAGTCTCGATTGCGAAGACCTCAGATTGATTAATCGATTCACGAGGGTAACATGTAAATCGACTATATAGCTGTGATGATATTGTGCACATTTTCGGACAGAGGAGGATACGAAGTTTAACGGAATTATTTTGATGTCATGTTGTCCTGCAATCCTGTTTCTGCTGCCCTTTTTTGGATGTAATAATGGTTCCGTTTAGAGAACTCTAAGTGAAGTGTTTTTGAGGTGATAACCACTGTGACATGTGAGACGACTTCGGCCTCTGTTTTTGCAGTCATAACTGTTGATGATGCAACAATACCTGTCATCGGAACCCGCTGTAATTTAATTGGTAGAAACGATTCCATGAGCGCCACTTGGGTAACAGGGAACTGTAATGATCCTCATTAGATTTCCCACTGGAAACTTGTTCCACATCAGAATATTCTAATTCTCATCAGAAGTGAAAGTATGATTATATGCAGTTTAAAAACAAGCTCATCTAGATCATGGTCCTAAAGAGAGCTCAAGCCGTTGAATCCTGCAGGCCTAGTGCATCTGCTAATGACGCGGAGATTATCAGTCTACGTTCTGAAAATCATAGGCTGCAACATAAAAATGAGGTAGTTTTGGAGTTTTCTTTTGGTATTGTGGTGTGTTGTGCTAGATCCTTTGGTTGGACGCTTAGTTAGAAATTTCGTTTGTTAGAAACTTCCGCTTAGTGCTTATTTGCTCATCAGAAAAGTTTTTAATTGATAGGAGCTACGCAAACGTAACTTCAAAATTTTGGACGATGTGGCTGATTTGGAGAAGCAGCTTGCGGCTAGGATTTCTTCAACTTCATCTGAGTCACCAAAATCGAAAAAGGTGCGCTTAAAATCACCTCCCTGTTTACGTATCCTTCATTGCAGAAATAGCTCATGTTACCTTTGTTTTCGGTAGCTCTAAAATTTTTAAAAATTCGCGAAATAAAGCGCTCTAATTTTGAACTGTGTTTTGCATTTGCAAGGGACAACATTGTTCCATTGCACAACTGATGGAGAATCCTAAGTCTTTTTAGTTTACTGGATGTTCAGTGTGACCACACTGTAATTACTAATGGTCTTGATGGGTAGAAATTCACAGTATAGCAGTAGAAACTGCACATATAGATTTTCTTGACTCATGAGTTTGAAAAGGTTTGAATCTTTAATTTTTCACGAAAAACTTCGAATTTGCAGAAGTTGTTAATGCAGAGTTAATAGCGGTTACATGGTAAGGCAGGGAAAAAATTGCTGGTTCTCTCCTTGGCTATTCACTTTTCGGGAATGATGGTATCACAATCAAACCTTGTTCGTGTCAGTCATTGTAGAGGGCTCATCATGGAGAATCCATGCTTTTATAGGTATCACGAGGCTTCACAGATTTTTCACAAGCGGTGATATACGCTCTTTGCATATTCTGTAGAGATATTTTCTCGAAATTGCTTTGAAAAAGTTATAGTTTCTGAGAACAGATTCTTCCCAAAGTAAAAGTATTATGAGTTGTCTCAACCG
Source organism: Ancylostoma caninum (assembly GCA_037903475.1). Lineage (NCBI taxonomy): Eukaryota > Metazoa > Nematoda > Chromadorea > Rhabditida > Ancylostomatidae > Ancylostoma > Ancylostoma caninum. The sequence goes on along the minus strand of JBAJFG010000554.1, from coordinate 280,407 downwards.
CGCACTAGCTGTTGTACTGCTTTCCACGCGCGTTGAATAACTTTGTAGCACTTTTTCACTCTTGACGTTGTTTGAACTTTGATTTTGTTTCTCCTCCCTTCTATGGTTGACGGAAATAAAATGAGTAATGGGTTTTCGGTCCCCGAATACTTTCGGAGCAGCTAGTAGGGCGTTCTCGAATGCCTGTGTACATCAAGCAGTTGTTAGGTTTGCGTGAATTATTGTCGTCTGGCTGAGTCGTGTTTCTGCGCTCGTGTACTGTGACTGATTGCGGTCACCCTTTTCTGGAAACGGTTAGGGAAGGAGTTGTTTGGGTAAGAAGCTGTGCGTGAATAAATGGGCTGAGGGGTGCGAAAGTCTCAAAACAAAAAATGATTTTTTTATTCAGTTGTAGTTCAGCAGGAGCACCTCATTTTGTCTTTCTGAAGTTGGGCAAAAGCGAAGCATGGTTCGTAATGTGGCCTTGGTACTTTTGCACTTTATTGATCCCATTAAGTCGAGATTGAACTGTCTTTTCCAAGGACAATCGTACTGATGGCCTAGTCATTCTTCCTCAGTTTGCCGGTCGCATCACCCAAGAATTTTCTGGACTGTGCCCGCGGAGGATGCATGATAGAAACAAGGGTGAACGGATTATCCTTATCCGGTTGTCCGTTTTGCCCTTATCCGTGGGTTTTGGCCTATCCGTTATCTGCACCGTTATCCGGCCTTTTGGCACCGGATGTGGGTGGTAAGCGTCCGATAATCAAATCTCACTCGAAGAGGATTAACGAGATACTGATAGACAAATGTACTGTTTAAATATTGAAATGAAAATGTATCTTCTGCAAATATTGGGAAGTTATTGATTTTTTGATGGCCTAAGCGCCCAGACAGTACTGAAAAGCAAACAGCTGCGTAATCGTTGGTTTTTCTTGGTTTACGTGCACTAAATGTAGCGTACAGGGCACGCCGGAAAATGATGTTGAATCAGCGGAAGGGTCCGATCAGGTGAGCCGAAGATAGCGTGGTAGATTGCCTGATTTAATTAGCTGCGCATGCGTTTTGTAGACGTAGTTGTCACTAACGATATTGTGCGAATCAGGCGTGCGAAGAATTTTTTTCTCATGCAGTCGTGAATGCAATAGAGAACTACTACACTTCTAATTGTGTGATTTGCCTAACTCAACGTGAATTCAGTTTTTCTCTGCTTTCTTTTGTTTTAGCCATCCCTTTCATCTTAAAATTTGCCTATGGAAATACCCCCCTCCCTCTGCATGGTTGTGCTTTCACTTTTTGCTATTGTATCTTCTTGCAATTCCTATGATTTCATTTCAGGGCGATAATGATTCCAGCAACAAACAATTGTTAGCGGAGAGGAAACTTGTAGCGTCTGCTATTGGGAGCCTTGTCCATTCACCATTAAATGATTCTGTAGGTTCTTTTCAAAGCGTTGGTTGATGTCTTCGATTTTGAGATGATTAATTAGATCAGCACATAGCGAACGTGTTTCACTTCAGCATTCCAAAATTTTCTTCACGAAATTTTCTCTTATTTTGGCATTAAAGAGTTACTAAAATGAGTTCTAATGAATACCTGAGAAATGATTAACAGGGAGTTTTTTTTTGTTAGAGGAAATTCCCGTCACTAGCATTGGTTTAGCGGATCCATTCTTCAGGGACCAGCACAGTTTTTTTTTGCTTCATGAGTTTTTTTTTTCGCACTCACGCATCCTACTGGCCATTCGTGTTTATTATGAATTAGTGACCCACCATGCCTTCAACTGCTATTTGTAATGCTGCAAAAAGCGGTGGTCCCTTCTTGTTGCATTAGGTTATCCTATTATTTTGCCTTACTGTGTTTGGCTTCGTGAAATATGTTCAGTTAGGGAGTGTATGTGCACTAAGTAACACATAAGTTCCTCTGGTTTATAGAGCTACGACGATTATGTACATCAACTCGCAAAAACTCTGAAATCTGCTCTTCACGAATCTGATAAGAAAGGAAAGAAAGATCGATCGAAGGACCACTCAAAAGATCAATCCAAGGTGAGTATGTTCACTTCTGCATTTTGAAATGCTTTTTTATTTTTTTTTTTCTGCTATTGGTAGCAACACACTGATGATATGCATTTTAAGACACATGCGAAAATGCAAGCAGAAATCGACAACTACAGAAGCGCGTTTAGTAGTTTGGTAAGTTGCTGCCGTTTATTTCTCCCCTATTAAAAACGCATGATTATTAGTTTCTTTCCAGTCAGCTCTATTGACTCAAATAGAAATGGGTGTAGAAGAACGTGAGTCTTTCTATAAGGACAAAGTTGCAGCCCTGGAAAGTGCGCTTGAGAAAGCGGTAAGATTTATATTCGATATGTTTTTAAAGATTTTGATTTGTCGACAAGTAATTGCTCGCTATTAAGATCTGTACATAGCGAAATGGGCACTCCATAGGTTCAGATTTCAAAAACGCAGCTTTCAGTTTGCTGCAAACATAGATTATTGCAGCGCCGTTTACGTTAACTTCTCTCCTCGGCGTTTTCCTATAACTAGAGATGCTCAATCTTATCATTTGATTTGGGCCAAGTCGAGGAAGGGTTGTGGGATCACAAGCTAACAAAGTATTGGTTGTGGGATTGCTCCTCTGGATCTCGAGCTTAGTGTTCCCTTCAAGGGAATACAGTATTTCTTTTATATTCTTATGCTCATGTTTTTTTTTTTTGCGTTCCTCTCCTAACGCTTTCCTTTCGTGTTGTTTAAGCTTTTGCACCTGCATGTTTGCTAACAGCCTGTTCAGCACACAATTTTGGATTCGATGACGATTTTGGTTTGAGTGACCAATGCTTGTTTCATTTTTATCAACTCATCTTTCTCCATGCTCTCAATACGTCCTTAAGTAACTTGAGTTATTCGTAAAGTATAATTCTAAGAGTTGAAAGCTAAAAGAGAAAGATTTGAAGATATATATCATTCGAATCCAAAGTCGCGATGGAATCTGGTGGCCATGGTCGGTTTCGTCTCCGATAGAAGCTGGAGAGAAATTCCTAAGAACTCCTTCAAAAACATTGCTACTGTATTACGTTATTATCTCCAGAGTTCTCTCCTGCACTTCTTTCGCTGACGGAGTCGGCCATACATTGCATGTAACCCTATGTTTAGAATGCTGTTGCAACTTCAGCTGAACGTCTGAAAAAAGAGCTCAGGGAGTGCGAACTTCTGAAGAAGGTCTGTAAGTCGGAAGATGAGTTGTAGGGTCGTTGCATTTGATCGGAAAAGTCGTCAGAATTGTTAGGAAACACAGTACCCACGTTTTTTTTTTCTACACGCTTCTTTATGGTCACTTGCTTTTTTTTTTCTCACCGCATGTCTTTTTTTGCATGGCTTCGTTTTTTTTGTGAACTTCGCTGGGCGAAAGTCATCATTCCGGCAAAATTGCTGAATAATCGGAGTTTAGTCAATGGTATGAATCTGTCCTTCCCTTTGTAGCGGGTTACCCCCATCATTTTTTTTTTTACCATAAGCATTTACAGTTGAACAGAAACCGGTATTCCGATTTTTTTTTATTTTTTTAGTTAGTACGTCTGTTTTTCAAAACCGCTTCGACATGAAATTCACTGGTAGTGCTAGCTCCGTTCTGCACTATGCTCGTACTGCTTTGTGCTTATCCTCTGGCGTGCTAAATTCTTAGCCCCTTCCACTGTTGTACTACATTTCTTAGGTCTATCGCACCGTGAGGAAGATCGGTGCGTTGCCGCTGTTCTACGATTGGCCCATTTAAACGGCTTACCGCAGTTTAGTACTTGCTTGTTGGCTCGGTTGCGCACATATGTATTGTAATTGTCACATATGAATGACGGGGGATTTGAAGGTGTGAAAAAGTGGGGAGAGGGGTGCCAGTACGATGGGCCAATCGCTGAGCACTGGGAACACCACGTTTTCTCCTCTCACAGGCCGATAAACCATTGTTTTTGTTATTTCGTGTACTTTTATAAGCTTTCTTTTCTTTTACTCAGAGATTCGAATCTGTTTGTGAGAGCTATAATGATCAGTTTGATATGAGATTGTGGAGGGATATGAGTTTTTTCTTGAGTTTAACTGCGCCAGGGTGGGGTCCAAGGCAGTACTTTGTGTACTGGTTCTCCGCTATACCCGTTTTCATATTTTTGCTGGGCACAACACTGTTATTACCGTTGTAATTTTTTCAAACAGCACAGTTTTGTGGGTACCTGTGTCTGTCGTCGTTTTAGCAGATCGAGGCTTTGCGAACGTGTCTCGGTCAAAATGCGAATGATGATAAGACGACAACCTCAGCAAAGCCGTGCGCAGTGAAGAGTGACGAGTCGGACTGGGAGGTCGTCAGTCGTTAGAACGGGTACGTAGCGTGGATGTGCTCTTGCCTATTCCTTAGTTAGTGATAGGTTTGGTATGGATAGGTTTTGAGGAGCTTAGCTATGTAATTCACTATGGGAACAGAGGATTTTGCGACCGTAGACGTTGAAACGAAAAGCTTCCATTAACCACAGCAGAGTTTTCCTGCGAAAACTGCTGTCTAAGGAAAAATTCTGAGTTTCTGCTGCTTTGCAATTGAAATTTTTGTTGCTTTCCTAAGTGCTAATGCTTTGATTTTTCAATCAGCTCCTCAGTTAACCAATACATACTGGGCCAAATTTTAACTAGCATGTGTTAGTTTTCAACTTCTGCGTATACTATCCCTGTGGTCTCTTTGCCTTTGCTTGGATTTTTTTTTTCACGACGTGACTGTATATGTACATGATTTAATGGGGGGGGGGGGCAAAACTTTTTGGATAGCTATTCTCCCGTCCTGCGTTGCTTTCGACAGTTCATTTTTCTGTTCTGCGTCAATGAACAATCTGTCAATAGTGTCCGACGCAATGACGACGTTTTTCTTATACTGTCCTTGTGTCGTCAGCCAGTTTGACACGTGCAAAGTGCGGTGCTGCATGACAACATGATTTCTGAGGTATTCTTCCGCAAATGTTCCTGTTGTAGGGGACCGTTCTGCGTCTCAGCTCGGGATCTGTGGTTTTTCTTGCATTGGTGTGAGGTTTAAAGAGTAGGATACACCCCGGATGCATATCCTAAAATCGTCAGTTCCTTGAAAAAAAGTAGAAGTGAGGGGAAAATGAAAATAAAGAAGAGATCGGAATTAAATTTTGAGTCGCTGCAGCGGCTATGAAGTTGTTATGAGCCTTGGTAGTTACTGATTGAAGTAGTATATGTATGTAATTGTATTGTAATTGTTTAAGCAGTACCCCAAAATACCAAGAGATGACCCTGGGTCATCTAGAGTCTGCACGTAAACAGGATAATATAGTGAATCAGTCCCTAATCAGCAAGATTTGCCGTACAGGCGGGGCTTTCAACTTGTACTATGTGGTACAGGCGTTATACACTAAATAGTCCTGAAAAAGTAGAATGCCGGTCTGCCCATATATAGACTTAGTTTTGTTCCATTTCTTAGGCAACTAATCTATGTTATTGTGATAATCGTCCTATCTAGTCAGGCAGTCATACATTGATAGCTACTTTCACGTTGAGCAGTAGGAAACGTCCAAATTTGTACTTTACACTTTTTCTTCCATATTTTTCATCTGAATGAATTTCAGTGACCGTTCACTTTGTTTCCCCAAGATGACTCGAAGCGAGTTATGTGAAGTATCCCGCCCGACTAGTTAATTTCGTCCACGTAAAGAACACGTACTCGCTGAACGAATATTGCAACTGATAATCGAACATGACGGGTATACTATCACCATCTTTGTGGTTTTATGTTAAAGTTCTGTGATTGTTAAATTTGATCGTCGTCTTTGCTAGAGGGGGGCCGTGTTGGCAGAGTCTCGTCCCGTTTGTTGTTGTTGGTTTGACAGCTCTATTCCGTGCGATGATATTCATTCGAAAGAGACTTCCATATCGTTGTTGTTGAAGGTTGTTTTGAGATGTAGGATATTATTATACTAGTTTCGTTTTATGTCGACAGTGATCGCCTTTGCTTTCCGGTTAAACAGCCAGTGATGGTTTGTCGTCATATTGCTCTCGTGAGAATTGTGTGCGTGATCTAGTTCGTATTTATTCAGAAGCTGCTTTTTTGTGGTGTTGGGATAAAGAATTTTATTTTTATCTCCTGATTGAGTCATTCTGGCCTTCTGTAGGAGGTACACTAAGGGTACTGCGTCAAGATTTTCGAAGGTAGTGATGAAGTGGTGTGGCTGAGGGTATGAGGGGAATTTATCCCCTTGTGGTATCTATAGCTCGGGAAACGCCCTGTGTTAGGGCAAAATCCGAAGCTTTTTGAAACCTTCGTCTGCCCTAGTTACTGAACGCAAAGTGATCCTTGAAAGAAGGTAGTACCAAGATGATCCTTTATTTGTTGGAAGGTTTTATCTTCATGTTAGTACGTTGCGGTAATAAACGGTGAAGGTAAAGAAGTGAAGAGAAGATATGGAGATATGAAGAAAGACTATCGACACATGTGAAATGAGATATATTGTGAAAGAATGTGGTGGATGAAAAATGACACAAAAATATCCGAGAAAATATGTATGAATAGTTTCAATGGACCTTTTGTGAGCAGCATCGAAGTTAAGTAAAGGTCAGAAACGATTGTGAAGTGGAAATGTGCCTTTAAAAAATGTAAGACATTCTGAAAACAGCACGGGCAAGTGTGGGTAATGATGGGGCGGAGCATGAGAGGTTATCCTTATGTGATTGGTTCCTCCACTGAATGTTCCAAACACAGAATCATGACCAGTCCGTTTTCACCTCATCGTGACCCAAAGTCTTCCGGGACAGAAGCAAATGGAACAAACTGGCTCGAAAAAGCATATCAAAGCTGTTAGCTCTAAAGACGGGAGCATCTAATTGTGAACCATCTAGAAAGCGCTTATCTTTATAGTGCTGTTACTTAGGAAATAGGGATAATTTGTCCCACATAGCTGCGCCCAATCTTCAGGAGTCATTCAGAAATGAACCAGAAATCAACTGGGAGATTATTTGCGAATAGCTTTTCATACGCAGTAAAGCGAAACCTGGAAATTCTGATCAGTCTCTTTACCTCCACACAACGGGTGGACGTAGTCAACATAAATGGACCCACACTAGCACGCTTTGATCTGCTTCCACTATCACTTTCACTCACCATTTGACGGCTATGTAGGATTGAAGCAATACAGAGTTAGCAGGAGCAAGATTTTTGAAAAGTGAGAGCAGGTCGTAGTTAGTGAATGAAAGACTCAAAACAAACAGAGAAAACAGTATAAGTTAGGCGTAAAGCCAACGAACCCGAATATAATCTTAGGCGGATAAATGAAGAATGCAACCAAATTACTGATGAGGGGTTATGTGAAGATACACACATAATTCAAGATGTAAACAAACAACGATAGATCAATGAGATTCATAAGTTCAAGGAGAAAATTGCCAAAATTGTCACTGCTGTGGGCAACCACTTAAACGTATGTTGTCTATCGCCAACCATTTGAACTTCCTCCATTGAATAGCTTTGAAGAAGATCTGGAAAAAATAGGACCGCATGGAAAAGACATCGGCTCTCAAACACACACCATTACAGGTGTTCGTCGGTTAGCCACTGGGTGACCTGAGATTCAGGGAAAAACAAAGAAAAAGCCTACCTTTGTGGTTTTCTTTGGAATGACAAATGTTTCGCCTTGCTTCCAATGAACACGTTTGTCAAAGGGTGAAACTGAGTAGGGGCAGTAGAACGGCGAGTCCATGCAGATCTGAAGACGTGTCGATTTACTCATCCACTCACGTATTTGCACATCACCTCACCTATTTATTTGTTTATTGAATTATTTTGTTTACTTGTTTGTTCTCATTCATTCATTCATTCATTCATTCATTCATTCATTCATTCATTCATTCATTCCATTCATTCGATTCACTCAGCCATTCATTCATTCGTTCATTCGTTCATTCATTCGTTCGTTCATTCATTCATTCGTACATTTATTTATTTATTTATTTATTTATTTATTTATTCATTCATTCACTTATTTATTTATTTATTCATTCATTCATTCATTCATTCATTCATTCATTCATTCATTCATTCATTCATTCCATTCACTCGATTCGTTCAGCCATCCATTCATTCATCGATTCATGCATTCATTCATTCATTCATTCATTCATTCATTCATTCATTCATTCATTCATTCATTCATTCATTCATCCCTTCATTCAATCATTCATTCGCTTCTTGCACCTGCAAAGTGATGTCTTTCGATCTCCTGTAGACATCGAACATCAAACGAGCATCTTCATCCAGTGAGAACTTCGGAGATTCCAGGATATACGTGGTCAATCCCAAAGTCGAGCTGTCAGTTCCAACAAATAGGAATCCTTAACAGGAATATATCTCTTGAATTTGGGGGAAAGTCTCAGTTGACTAGAGACTGTGAATCAGGATATGTTTACCTCCCTCAGCATTGCCATCCTCATCTTTAATACCGGTATGGATATTTCCAACTCTGTGGTTTCCAAGTTTCCACTCAACTAAGCTGAAATATTTTCTCAGAGCGATAAACTGAAGGACTAAAAACCAAAATAAGTTTATAAAATTGAATGAATTAAAATGAAAATTATTACTGGATCACACCTCATGCTCCTGTTCTCATAATTCATGTATTCGCACATGCTGGTTGTAAAAGTGCAGCCCAGAAGTCGGCAAGCTGACTGATTCTTGATTTTGATTGGAGATCGCTTCGGCTGTGGCTGCTCTTCTTGCACGGATGATCGCTGTCGATCTAGTTAAGCACTTTCAACACACAAATTGATGAGAATTGTCAAATATAGTGATTTTTTTGACTATTTTTGAGTACTAGTTATAAATATTTGTTGCCACACCAATGGGACCAATAATGGGCAAGGTTTTAGAGAAATTCGCTTTTTTCCTTCGGGTTAATTCTGGATTGAACCGCAGAAGGAATCGCATGAGCACTCCGGATTTTGTACAGTCTAAGTGGACGTGTGTCAATTGCCTACGTTAGAGCGCTTTATTTCGCATTATAATATTTTTTTCATGCTGCATCTTAACCTTCTTGTACTCCAGCCTGCGAAACATCTTCAAGAGCGAAACCATAAAAATGAGCTTACTTGGCTGCACGGATACAGTATTTTCTGTTTCGACAGCGTCACCGTCGACGTGCGCATCATCCTCGTTGCCTCCGTCATCGTCAAAGAACTCTTTCACTTGTTCCTCAGACGGGTGAGCGGAGCCGTCGTGATTCTGTAATAGAGTGCACTCTTTTATAATTCTCAGTGTTATGTCGCTGAAGAAAGACCTAAATTTTCTTGGATATAACCCCGCTAGTTCTGGTTTTATTTCCAGGCAGTTTTCGCAAAAATCTGATGCCTACGTAGACTACCTCCCGCCAATACTGTCAGCGACTGCGAAACCTCAAAAATTTTTAACAAAATTCCTAGAGGAACATTTTCTTTGATTAATAGTAGTATGATATGACAACGTTCAGTGATCCTGTTTGTTTGGCAATTGCTAATGCCTCCTAAGTCCAGACTTCAGCTCTAACGGTTCCACTTTTCATAAGCCTGGTAATATTTTCCCCGATTCGCCGGAAATCACATTTAATTTGTAGGCATGGTGTCACCACATTTCAATAGCAAACAATGACACGGTTCCTGTCTCATGCATATGTTCTACAAGGTGGTATAGATTAAAAAAGAAGCAGGTTTCAAGACCGGCCTTATACACGTTTTTATGTTCTATAGTAATGAGTTCTTAGTGTGTTTTTATTGCTCCTAACATCTACTTCCGTTTGATAGTTTACAGTTCCATCTGTGCAGCCTCTGTAATCTGCGAAATGAATTCTAAATGAATTCCAAATAACTGTTCATAAAGAAAACAGGAGCTTTCACTAAGATCCTACATTTCGCAAATTTCAGATATCAAAATTCAATGATTGCATCTTTAGAATTTTTCATAACAAATCTCCACTATAGTTCTAGTTTTACGAAATTTCACAGTTTTTCACGTCAATTCAAAATATTACTGTCCAACGAAAACTGTAAGCTGCTATAATTAAAGAGCTTATCATTGTATGTGACTCCAGTCTAGAGAAAATCTTCGGTTCACAAAGTTGTAAACCTCCAGCATTTCCCTCAGTATTCGTGCCATGTGACGTTAATTGTTACAAAAACCACCGTTTCATGGGATGTATATATGTAGTTTGGGAGTTCAGAGCTCGATGGTTTGACCTTTTCTCCCATTGGCGCTGGATCTGGTCGGTTAGCTTCACATTCACATAAGTCGGGTTTCCTGCTAACGCTACTGGATATCAAAATTGGACCAGAAATCTAGAAGGCGGTATTCGAATCGGACCACCCACTCGGGATTTTTGGAAAAAAGTCAGGAGGATGAGTTCCCAGAAGTTGTAGTTTTTTTTTCTGATCTAATATTAGCCTGCAGCTCCCAGTTGCAGTTCCATCTGGACGGCTGATGCTACGAAGAAATCTTGGAATCTTCTATTGATAAATAATTGAATAGGTGGAAAATATCCATGGAAAACTTCTTAGAACGGTAGGAATCCGGTAGCTTCCGAAAACCACTATCATGGTGTAACTCTGAGCATCACTACTTTCTTTAGGGACATCTTACCCCACATCCCTGCTCATCCCACACTCTCAAGAAATATCTCAAAAAGTACCGATATCTTCAACCTGGATTGATTTTGAGCATTTCTATGTTAGCATAGCACAATCCGGAGCGATTATGCTCGATAAATGATATAGTAAATCCAATAATTTCCTTGTAGCCTTTGGTTCTCACCTGTTTTGAAGAACCGTCGCACAATTCTGACTTATAGCTCAAGTTGTCGAGTATAAACAGAGTTGGCTGCGACAGATTTGATGTGACGATTTCAATGTCGAATACTTCCGATTGGGGATGTACGACTTCCACGGAAACCAATGAGGAGTCCGTGTAGATTATAGGCTGAAATTAAAAGAGCACCGGAATTTCTCAATTAATTCTTGTGTTTGAAAATTTCAGTACGAGCAAGGGCAACACACCTTTGTACAGGATCTGGCCTGACTATCCTGAGTGCAGACCTTCACGGTGGCTGTTCGATCTCCGATCAACCAGTAGCTGGAATAAGGTGTTTTGTACTGCTAGTTAAACGCAACCTACCTAACGTTGTAGACTAACTTGAAGTTCAGGATACCATTACCCCGCTGGCACGTTATAGGTGCAGAAAGAGCAACTTCTTCGTCTTCTGAGAGCATCTAAAGAACCATCTTGCCAATCTTAAGTTCAGGAAAACCAGTAGGAATGCAGACTCACATGTTGCGAAAGCACATAGACGAAATTTCCTTCCGGCTGAAAGAGAACCGAACGTCCTGACAGCTCAGCAATTGAAGCGTAGTGAGATGGTAAAGGCAGTTTTCCCATTTGGAACAATGAAGAGGTAGGTTGGAATCTGAAAAATATAGCTTTCAGCGGATTAGGACATAGTGGCATAAGGAGGCGAAAATTTAACCTGCAAAATGTTCCATCTTCAAAATCACAACTGATGGATTTCTCGTTACTCGGAGAGAAGGTTACTGGTTGAACGCAGGTAGCAAAATCCTGCAGAGCATGAAGCTCCACTGGACAGAACGGTTCTAAATACAAATGCCTAGTCTCGCTTAGTTTACATTTAATGATTTTTGCATTCAGCAAGCATCACATCACCGCCAAAACAATCTGGAATCAACAGGAATAGAAATGTTTTCGAGTATCTCCTTAGGCGAGAACCTGTAGTGGCAAAAACGAAGTGATGATATGAAAGGTGAGGAAGACGAATGTTGGAGGGGAGGCTGTGACTTAATAATGTATTTTCCATTTTCGACGAGTTTCCCAGACTAAAGTGAGAATTTTTTCCCGGAATCTCTAGTCATAAGGTGGCGGGAAGGAATTGCATGGAGGTTAAAATCAGTGGAATTAAAACCAAAGAATTCATCAATACCTCACTCAGAAAGCTCTCAACTTCAAATTGCAAGAAAGGCTACAGCATTCTGCGGAATTTTTATGGGGCCCGCAGCAAACTTTATTATATTTTGTATTCTATAAACGCTACAATATCTTTGATGTACTTAGCAAAACTAATAACAGTACCACTTCATTTTTGCATCACAGAAAATCGCCCGATTGCTCTCTGCTGCGTCGCACCACCTACGCGGAGCGACAAGCCGGCTATAGTCTGTTTCGCCAGCGATGATAGTTGAGTATTCGTGCACAGTGTCTGTTTTTCTCTGCACCTTCTCCAATCTCTGCGCACTTTCCTGCCCTCCTCTTCTCTGCGGCGTTTCCCCAACTACTTTCCCCAGTGGAACAGACTATAGTCGTTGTGTTTTTCCAGGCGTTGCCGGTACTGATGTTTAGTTTATATTTGGGAACAAAATAGACTTAAAGAAAAATAGTGGAAGACTCAAACAAAGCATCATTATCAGCAACGCAAGACACCCATAGTGACCAGCTGCTCTGCCGCGACGCGTGGATGGTGCGACGCGTCAAGCTAGGTGGGCGGTTTTCTGTGATGCAGAATGTTTTCCATGGAAATGCTAGAAGAGACCCAATTTAAGATAGAGGCGTTTTCAGAGTCATTCTCTCGAATTTCTGGTAAAATGGCAGGACATCTTAGAGCGCTAAAATTGCGTTGATCACATGAGAAATTACCTTGGAAGAAGTCTAAAAATCATAAATTGAGCAGGATTCAAATACAAAATATGGCATATTCTCACTTTGATCAAGCGGAACTGTGTTAACAACCGAACTGCGGACGTCGTTCAGGTGTGCAAAGACGGGTGGCCCCACTGGTGCTGTCGTCTGAAAGTATCATATTTTCCTGCCTGGCCAGCTGTCAGAACGAATCGCTGACTCACCTGGCCAGGATTCTGCTGAACTGTTGGAAGCTCAGGTGGTGGTGGAATGTAGCCAGGATACGGCTCGAACTCCCTATGGCGTTGTATGGAGATCACCGGGGCATCGACAGCGTTATGCTGGGCGACGCCGTTGTGTAGTGGGCCCATCCGCAACGGATTCGGTGCATCTTCGGTAACTGCAAAAAACCCCAATTATTCGTAGAATTCCACGAATCCCGCGGATTTGACTGCTTCCGTTTGAGGGTCAACTGGTAGGATTAGAGAACTCACTGGTGTTCCCCATTGGGAAGGCGATTTGCGGCGGTGGTGGCGCAGCGACATCAGGAACAGCAACTGGTCGCATCATCGGTTGAGGATCGTGTTGGTAGACTGGAGTGGGTGGCTGGCAGCAAGAGGCTGAAATAAACATGCTCAAGTAATCAATTTGGAAAAATATCTTCAAAATCAATAAAATCGACATCACCTCTTCAAATCGTTTTGATATTTGATGTTTTGATAATTGTGATCAGCACCTTCAGTAGCCCCAATGTGCAAGTTTTTGGAGAATTTAGAGACACAGACGTAATATAAGGTGCAACGAGCTCGTTTCACACTGTTCACAATTCAGTCGACGCCCAAAAATCATGACTGTAAGGTAACACGCTCGCAGATTGCAATTGCTGTGGGTAAAAAATTCTGTTGATGATTCCTAGTGTAGTAGGATACTATAGCGGAGATACAGTTCCGGTCAATCATTCTTGTATCAAAGAATGTCGATGACCTGGTCTGCCGCACCGCACCTCCTACGCGTCGCGGTGCTGGCGTTGTCAGCGTGAATATTCTCCTCTATATCCACCTTTTTCTTTGTGTCTCTGTTTTCCATCCGAATTGTCTGGATCAGCGCCACATCCAGCGAAAGGAAAGCTTCAATACCGTCAACATTCGACACCTGCAGCGGCCAGCTGGTCTGCCGCACCGCATGGGCGGTGCAGGGCACCAGATCAGATGAATCTTGTTTCGAAAAAACGACTGGCCAGCACTGTAGTCATTTTAAACACATTAATATCAACCATTTTCCGTTTCTCGATATTTTTATGCGATTCAGGGGGACGGATCATTTTCGCAAGAGATCTTTTTGTCACTTCTGGAACATATGCCTCCAATATATATTCCATGGTGCTCTTGCCCTTTTTTGCCCTTTTTTTCATTCCTCCTTTCCTTTCCTGGAATACGCATACTGTCTTCACTCAAAATCAGTAAATCAAAAGAGTTTGTTCTAGCAACAAGATTTCTTGCTATCTCGCGCTCTGCATGAATGATAGAACTTCTAGATTACAATTCTGATGTCATTGCTCGCCTTTTTCCTGCAATGGTACGGCTTTTTGCTAAGCAATGGCTCTCCTGGACCATATCCTGAATTTTCTAGCTTTCCTCATAGCTTGCAGCTAGAAAAAGTGCAGGTGCGCACACAACGATCATACGTACGCTGTCCGAATTTCACAGACCCGTTCCACCAGTTTGAACAAACATCGGCGGGTGCCAAATGGGTTCCGCAACGCTAGCGGTTCGTGTGTATCCGGGAACCACACACTTATTCACTACTGTTGGTTCGTGCTAGAAGTAATAACGGACCATTGTCCCCCTAAACTAATCTTCGACATAACGACGCTTCAATTGACATTACCAGGGGAATGGGTTGTCATTTTCTTCGCGATGGATTTCACGTGAGCGAATGAATTAGAAAGGACGGGGATTTACGCTCAATTTCTCAGTTTTTGACGGCAGTACTTTGCTGCTTCGTTAGGTTTTGCAGGGATTTCAAAAACACTAGATGCTAGCAGCCCTTCCACGCCTCAGAAAATCCGTCAGAGCTGCGCTCAAAGCAGAGTCTCACCTAATTTTTGATCCTGAGACAACACCTGGACCTAGACCCACGCGACGATTTCGTTGGTTCCAATGATGGTGGTGATAGGCCTCGAATCAATTTAGAAACGGTTCTACAGTTAGCCCAATCGATTCAGGCTTGTACTAGTCGTCCGAAAGCGCCCCCCCCCCCGGCCAAAGAATCGTTCAAAAAATATGATGAGCAACGGTTCGGAGGCCTCTCACATATTCCATCGTTCCCAACAGTTTACGTGGATTCTACTACTACTACTGTAGAAAATTCAACAAAGATTTTTAAGATTGGGCCCTGCCTTTAGGCTCATTAGAGCAAAGTGGACTACGCAGCATTGTTCTTGGACTCCTTAGACTCAGCCATTCACGAAAAAAAGACAGAGAAAAGACAGGCTTTGTAGTGATGGAAGGTTTTGCAAAGGGTAATTGCCACATGTCTTTAAGTAGAATCCTCACCTGATTTTATCGAAAATAGCGTGAGAATACATAACGATAGTCGGTCTATCATCTCTGCAACAATAATGGAACATTTCGGCAACGGGTAGATATATTAAATTGAAGCACATGGAACTTAGAAACAAATAACGAGGAAACGACCGGGAACATAATGTTATTCAAGATGCTTGAGAGAGGGAAAATGGCGCGGTTATACTCACCCCGGATTTAAATTCAACAGTGTGACCATAAAGTAAGATCTGATGAGTTTTTCAAAGACATAAAAGTGTTGTGAGAGAAGGAATCTCATTCGAGTTCTACCCAGGAACCGATGAATGTAAGGTCTTTGCGGGATCTACACGGAAACAGCATGTTGCGTTTACCATTAAGAAGAATAGACAGAAGTAGTCAAAGCGAGAACAGTATTCTAGGTAATGTCGGATTTATAGGTAGTATGGTATTTAATAGCAGACAATAGAGAAAAGAGCCGAATAGAGGATGTACGACATTCCAGTAAATAAATTTCAGAAACAACAAGCGGATGAAGTACAAGAAAAGAGGATTGAACTTTTCGTAGGAAACTCTGCAAAACTTGATAACTCTTGTATAAATACTTATATGCAGAAATGTAAACGTTATTCGTTCAAATATGAGGAACACGTAGACAACCACCTGAAAAGTAGAAACAATTTTCAAGGGCTCAAAGGCCAGACAATGAGCTGATTCTTCCAACGCATGAGAATTCCCTATGTTTTTTCATAATGGTTTGGTAATTGTTTCGTTTCCGATTCATCAGTTTTGCTTAATGCAGCACGGTAACTTTGCTCTCTCAGGTTTTGCCGGAGTCTTAGGTTGGTGGCATTCTGGCCTTTTTGAAAAAGATGACGAAGTTAAGGGATTGGAAATGAAATGACAACAAGTTTGATTTTTTTTGTAGCAAGATAGTGGCTGTAAACAAAAAAAGCTATTCGTTACAAGCTTGAACTCATCCGGCTGGTACACTGAGGCGCATCTAATTTCTTGTTCCATACCTTGAGAGTGCTTATCCCTATGGGTTGGCGGGGAAGGAGGGAGGAGAGGGAGGCGCAACTTTTGTAGAATTATTGAGACCATTGTTTAGGGTAAGAAATTACTTAAAATATGGAATGTACAGAATATCGTGTGTGTCGGTTTCACAATTTTTGATTTTTCGATAATCCAAATACGAGAAGGGGTTAACAAAAACAGTTCAATGTGAGACTTGAATAGAACAGCCAATTCCTTAAGAAGAAAGTGGGTTTTTGAAAGGTATAAGTAAAAACTGCAGTTCTGTACAGTGTACGAACAGAAAGCTGTTTTTTCGCGAAGGATATTTCTTCTGAGTCGAGCCGAAATCGTAAAAAGTAGAAGGTATGATTTGAGAGAAAGGAGGAGGATTACTCGCCCGAGAACTCTCCAGGAACTACAGAGTAGATCGCTCAACATGGGCATTTACACGATTTTCAGAAGAAATAGCGAGTAGCGTGAGACATTCGGAGACCATAACAGCGTGCGGATCGGCGATCCAGTAAGAAACCGCATAAAACCGAATCTTCCTGTAGTATGGGCGGAGCTGCTGGCAGCAGAAGACAGAAAGCCGCTCAGGAATGCATAAGCCAAAAGAGGTCAACCAAACATTCGACCCTCGTTGATCGGAGGAGTTTCGAATTGGGACAGCCGGTGATGCGTGCGTAGAAGGCAATGAGCCGATACAGCAGTAAATCCGTGGTCATCGTCGCCGTCGCCGCCGCCACAATCGTCGCCGACCATCCGCCCCCGCTCACAATTCCCGTACTTCGCGATGTTAACGGTAAGTGGGGTATTTGTCGAGAAAAAAGTCATGATTTCTTTCTAGGAATACGCTTGTTACGCAGTAAAAGTTGACGCTAAGCACATCCGCGAATGTATGCAAAGGGTGTGAACGGCGCGCCGTTGAACAGGATGTCGTTGGCCTCGTTCGAAAGTGGTTTTGAATAGTTTAATCCCTATATGAGGCGTCAATGACACGGCCTTTCACATCATGCCACGGTTGCCCCTGAAAAGTGATAGTTGAGAAATAAGGTCGGATAAATTGAATTTTGGCAATCATCAAATTTCCTCGTAGATCTTCCAGTTAAAAAAAAGAAACCTTAGAAGATTAGCGACCGCCGTGATCTTTTCTTTTTCGATGTTCCGGAACATCAGTCACGAACCCTATTTAGGAAAAGGTCCATGGGATAGTAGGCAATGGTGTTAAAGCTGTGATTCTATAAGACTTTCTGAAAGATGGGAGACGTCCATAGCATTCCCGACCAGCATTTCTACAGGTGGTAAAAAGCCCTAAAAATGAGGGGTTCATGATCTTTTGTCATCACTGGCAGATGGAGATAGAGTAGCGGGGGGGGGGCCCCCCCCCGAGACGAAGGGTCAGAGAAAGAAACCGGAATTCTTGGGAACCATGTCGCCGTAATTTTCATAGAAAGTTATGTGAAAAGTAATTGAAAGTCGAGTTTCGAAAGAAAATTAGGAACTAAAAACAAGAAAATGCAAGGTTTGCAATTATTTAATAACTTTTTCAAATCTCCGGACTATTCTCGATGTGAGGCGCTTCTCCCTGTGTCAGCTAATGTTGGGTACCGAAGAATGTATTCAGTATTGCCAACATGGCTAAATCTTTCCTGTAATAGTTATTTTGCCGTTCAATTTTCATTGAGGGTAACTCCAACGACATCCTTGTCCAAATAAAGAACACTGTTTGAAAGTTAACCAAATTTAGATACCTTCAATCTATGGCTAGTGGTGCCGGACGCAGAAGTTGCTAGTTGGAAAAATGTGGCAACTACGTGGAGTCACATGGAATAATGAAATTACAAAAAATATTAATTTTAACTTCAATGTTCATGTAGTTAATTAAAATAAATATTCTAAAAATAATGATACAGATATGCAAAAAAAAATAAACTCATACAAATTTTCACCTATTTTACAAGGTAGTTTCAAAAAATCGGCAACTCATTCTCGGATCGCCCCCTCCCCCTGCGTCCTCCACTGATGCCCATACATACATTTTAACTTTATTCAAACATACTGGAAGAGCTGAAATGCAATATTCTTGGTCGGGGGGGGGGGGGGGAACTGACCCTCCCTCTATCTTCGCCTATCCTAGCTCTGCGAATCGAGCGAATACCTCCACTCATTCTCTAAAAGAACGAGGTGCCAGGTCCCGGATGCATGATTGAGATTACCCATAGTGAACGTGTGAATCAACTCAAATTTGCCCTTCAAGTGACACCCATCAACATGCTTACCCATACGAGACTGTGGTCATTCTCATGGGTATCAGATCAATCATCCTTCGAATGATGTATCTGTGTCCAGGTCAGGTTCTGCACTGCTGCCGAGGCTTTCTACCATTCTACGTACTTCTTTACCTTAGCACTTTTTTTACTACAATATTAGGGCACATCGTTTTCGTGCACGTGTATGTGATGAAAATCCGGACTATTTTTTGGAAAGATCACCGTTCAGATCATCGGTAAAAATGGGTTAAAGCTATCCATTTTTCATGAAGAAATTCTCCCGCGTGGTAGCAAATATGTACTACTTGCCATTCACAGCACAACTTGGGATTCATGCATCATTTCCGTTAATTGTGGAAACTTTGGAAGAGCTTTCATATGTGGAAAGAAAAATCTTTATGCTTAAGAATCACACACGTTGATGAGGAAAATCATGGAAAAAAGAAATTTCAAAAGGCACTTGTGGCAACAGCATTCAGACAGGTATTTGTGAAACAAGCATACGAAGAAAAAGACTGAATAACAATGTGAAACAATCACTGTGAAAATAGATGAAATCTCATGTGCTAGGACTAACAAGGAATGGACTTTTAGATGGTCCAGCCATTCGCAGCGAGTCTGTTCCCCTCATATGCCAGGGTGTCTGCCATCTGTGAGCAATTGGGCGGCATGATTCCAGCATTCCCCAAAGCGGGCCAGTTTTGCATTCGAGACATTTTTCGCAAAGAATGCACGCTCAACCAATGTGAAACTGGCCATTTGACTAAAGTTAATTGTAACTTTCAAAATCTGCTTGGATCCGGATGGTTTTGCGGAATTTTTCCTCGAATATATCCCAAAAAGCAGATGTGGCCGCTTTGGGCAATCCGGAGTTATGCCGCGTGGGCCGTATACATCCAGCCGCAAGTGGCAGGACCATCCCAGTATTTTTCGCCTGAAGAAGACAGAAGAAAATATGAAAAAAATACAATATGAACCAGTACTCTCTAGAATGGAATGTTTTTTGTTCTCAGGAAATGAAGAATGAAGCAACAATGGAGATGGAACGACTGATGCTGCGTTTTCCGGTCAACGAGCTTCACACGGTTTTCCGTTCAACACCACTCGCACACGGTCCACAGCCAGAAATTGATTTTGCCGTACGGAAGTGGCTATGAAATAAACCTGAACTGGCTGGAATTAGGAAAGGTAAATACCACATCTTTACATTTACGCCCATTTTAGGGCATGTGTGGCGCAGTGGTAAGAGGCTCGCTGAGCACGCACACGGTCGAAGGTTCGATCCTGCCCGAGGCCAACTGAACCTTCCATCTCTCCGGGGCAGGTAAATTGCTGCCAGAGAAGTCTGCGAGGATGAAGCACTGACTTAGTACATCGGATGCCCCTCGCAAGTCACTGTATAGGGCACAAACGCATTCAACATCTCTACGATGCTCAGATGAAGTCGAATGCGTGGCACATCTCTTAAACTGGAATTGGTTAACGCTTTACCTTTACTTTACCTTAGGTACCATATTTTGCTTTGTTTACACGGTATTCGTTTGACCTCTTGGATTTTTTTCCGTACTTTGAATCTGGTTAAATGCGACTTTTGCGTGCAGTTTTTTTTTCAAGATTGCACATAGATGGACTATGTAACCTGAGTTTTTGGAAAAGACGCTTTGCAAAGTGAAGAAGGAATGCGGGAGTGAGAAAAGGATGAACCTTCCACAAAAAAATCCTGGGCGACCCCCTGAAGCGTTTTCTCGGCGAATTATGCAAAAGCGATCAGCAAAGAACTTTAGGACTCACTTTTCTGACTCCTTTCCGCAGCTCCACAGATCTGTCCAGGAGCCAAAATTCGTGCTTCGATATCCTTGGTGACTCGTAGGGACAATCGTCGAAGGAGTCAACGCATACCTAAAATTGATGTCGATTGTAGAAATAAATAAAGCTTTAATAATCATACAGTGTATGCGTTCAACAGGAAAAATGAGCCTTTTCATGGTTCCTACTGTGTGGGCTTAGCTTTTGAAAAAATTTCAAAGATTAACTTTGAAGAGATTCTGGGGAGGGGGCTGACAACGACTGAGAAACTTTTTGGTTGAATTTGTGCGCTTCAGACGAGCTTAGCAACTAGTTTATTTTGGCTTACATTCCGGCAAATCCTTGTCTTCGCAGCCGAAAGTGAAAGAAAACCACACGAACAAAACTTCAAGCCTGTTTTTCAATCACGAAGCTAGCTGCTGGCGCCAACGCTTAGCACTTTGATGCCACTGGAGGGACATCATGGCCAGCAACAGCTACGTAATCTATGAGAAGAGCGGATGACTTCGATGCTTTCTCTTGGATCAGTAGAGCAACTACAGGTGTGGGAAAACCTCCCATGTGATTGGAAGGTATCCTTTCTCAAGATCCATTTTCGGCCTTTTGGCGTGAATTTACAATGTCTTCAAAGTTTTATTGGTTAATGTCTGTGTTTTTCACTCTACATATGATTTTGACAGTAACTTCGAAATTCCGCCATTTCGCAGGCTTCTATAAGTGATCATCGATTTGACTAAAAAAGAGTGGATTCATTCAAAATTAATCCAAAATAATTAGTTTACGACCTCTTCTGAAAATCACAGAAGCAAATAAAAATGCGCGTTTGTGGAGAGGCTGATCGAGTGCAGGTTTTTTGGTTTCGAAACAGTGGAAATTTTTGCACAGGGTGGGTCAGAAATAGGGTAACAAAGAGTGGTATACCTAACTTTCTTCGTTCATAGCAACTTATGCCATCGAAAGTTCAAGAAAAGAAAGTGAAAAAAGTGAGGAAAAATTGCGAAGTAAACAAGTGGCTGTAGGAGAAGAATGGAAGGAAAATATAAGGAAAAGGCGAAGAAATGCGATGATTGGTTGGGTGCTAGGAGAAGCAGAGAAGCATAAGAATAACAAAAAAGCAGGAGGACTACTGATGTGGTTGTTGTTCTTTTCTCCACTTTCCTAGCTGCATCACAGAATTTCTCGCTTTTCTATCATCTTCTAAGGTCACCTTGAAGCGTGATCAAAATTTAGTTCTCCGCCCCCCCCCCCTACCACTGTCAAGGATGTAGTGGTTTTGGTGAACACTTCTTGACATTTACTTGTAATTTTTCACCATATTAGTTTTTGGTTCCGTCCAATTTGTAATATAGTGATGAAATTTTCAGTACAATTCCAGAAATATAAAAGAGAAATGAATGGGGGGGCGGGTTTCTGAGAAAACGAACCGAATTTATTTTTGTCACAAGGAACAGGAACAGCAACTAAAGAAGGCCTGTGACTGGCTATTCTAAAAATTGATTTGATGAGCTGAATTTAACCGAATTCCACGTGAAATTTCTTCCTTCCCCCACCCATGTTCACAAGAATTAGCAGTTATGCACCAGAGAACTGGCAAAAAAGCCTAAAATCCCGTACAGCGGTGCATTCCGGACGAAAGTGCACTACTAATCCCCATAATCGGCTATCGAGTCACCCTTGGAACTGAGTCAGGATCGCGGACAATTGAGCTGACCTTGAGTCGAGGTGAGTGTGATCTGAGGTACACGTCAAATAAGAGGCGAGCGTCGGTGGAAATAGTAAATTTCGGCGATTCCATGACGAAAACCTCGTTCGAGTCGTCCACATGGTCACGGCCGACGTAAGCGAAGCCGACTGAAAGCATTTGGTCATGCTTGGCTCTGTTCTGATTCTGGAGCCAGAAGGTCTCTGGTGGCAGGATCCCACCTCTATCGGAGTCTTCCTGATTCAGCCGCTGGACACCTGTGTGGCGATTCCCGACGAAACTCGTTCCGATGAGCCAAGGAGCTCTAAAAAGGTAGGTATAGCGATGCAATGCCTTAAGTGACGTCATAGGAACGATATATAGGAAGAACTACGAACTAACGTGCTTCCAAATCCGCTGAGTTTGTAGAAACAAGAGTGATTGTGGTTGAAATCACAAGTCAAGGCATCGCATGCGACAAAATCCGCAGCTCTTTCAATCGTTTCGGCATTTAGCTGGAACACAGGGTCGTTAATATGGAAAGATATAGTTTTCTAGGATTCTGGAAATCGCTCGGTGCCAGGACACCATTTCTGGAGGAAATTTTGACGCTCTTGAGTACATGGAGGAGGAAATACCAATTCTTACTTGCAGTTTTCTGCACTAGTTCATGGAAACTCATATCAAGCAGGTTGATTATTGGGAATAATGGGAAAATCCAGGAATATTCATTATCTAGTGCTCTTCTCCTGGAACTTCAGCTCAGGTGACACCTCATCCCATTTCTCTGGAGCCCTGCTATCCACAACTTTTTGAATTACTTTCACTATTTCTGTTCCGGCTCGGCCACGTGGTGAATAGCGCTATCAAATCGGCGATCCTCTTTCAGGATCAATGATAGGCGTTTAATGAGACAATACTTGACCTCTGTTTCGCGCGTTTCGCCTCTCATTGCGAGCAGGAAAATGTTCACTTTTCACTGGAACCAGATGGTCGTCTTGGTGATAAGAGATCCATATGTTTGACGTTTTAACAAAGCATAAAGGTTTAACATAGCATAAAAAGCTAACATTGTCTTTCAAAAAGGGTTTCATGGCAGGTTTTTGACTCGAAATATGCTTATTTTTGCTGCAAATTAGACAAATTTGAAGAAATCATAACACAAATGCATACATTTTATTAAGATAAATCTGACCGATTTCTGCAACTCTCACCCCCCCCCCCTAAATGCTGTCTCTAGCAGGTGGATAATTGATGTGAACATTGTGGATAATTAATGGAAACGAAATAATTTAAACAGGCGAATACGGGGTATCATCGGAAGGCAAGAGCTGCGGAAATCGGCCAAGTTCGTCCTAACACACCATACCACGTAATTTGGTTCAATCCATTGCAGTACTTTCATACACAAGGAATAAGCTTGCAAGAACATTCCTTGGAAACGTATGATTTTAATTAGATTGTTAACATTTACAAGCAGGAAACAACACTGCTAACATAGCTAAAAAATGAAAAATTATGCTCCAATGGAACCCGTACCTCTAGAGCCGATTCGGCTATTGGAGTCAACTCGTCAAGCGGAACCGGCTCGCCAACAGCTCTATCATTCCGGATATCGTTGGAAGTTTCGCTGTCCGGTACGTCCAGGATAGCCTGTACGCCAATAGTATCTCTGGATATTTTGCGAATGGACAGATGTGGCTCGACCTAAAAGAGAATTGCCCATACATGCTTGCGAGTCAGTAGAAGAAATTTTTTAGACTTGTTTTAGAGATTTACTCCAATTTATGTTCCGTGTAAAACTGAGGCTAAGAAGGGCGGCATTGTTGGAAGACGTTCTTGAGCATGTTTCTGACATATCAAAAAAAAAACAACTAAATTTTCCAGAAGTTCCGCTACTCTAGCAGAGGTTACGGATTCCAACAGCAGTAAGCCTTCTCGTTTTACATGACTGCTGAACTGATTCTTCAGAAACTTTAGCTATAATATCTACGATACTCACCGGAGAAGGCTGTATAGGAACTAGAGTTTCGGAAGTGGTGCCTGCAGTTTCCTCTTCGTCGATCTGTAAAATCAAAATCCTCTTTTCTTGGGGGGCTACCTTCTCACATCTATGTGGTGCCACATACTATGGCCAAAGAGCGTTACGGAGAGGTGATAGGCAAATGACGGCAGCTATATACAGTCGCGGTCAAAAAGATATGATCAGTGGCATATTGAAGACGGATCTTTTCATCATAACTAAACTTGGGATTGAGCTATTTAGCCGAAATTTTGGGAAATGATGAGGATCGAAGTACTCTTTCCTTGCGCTGCATAACATTGACACAAACTATTACCGAACGAAGCTATCGCGCTACAGGTCCAAATTCACCACTTTCACTAACATGATGGTCCCTCGTTTGTATCGCCTCGTTTCGATTCGCAGAGTTATTCTTAATCTCCTTTTGAGTGAGTAATTTGCTGTAATAGTGGTGTTCTGTAGTTCTTCTTTTTACATGAAGAAGTGGGATTACCAAGAAGCCCAAAAAAGTGAGAAAAAAGAGTTTCCCAAAATCTCGAACAGAGACAGTCGTTCCGGTAGTCGTCGGATATTCCTATGATATCCACTACTAACAACTATTCTGACATCGAAATAGGAACTGTGACGCTATCAATATTCTTTAGATACAGTAAAAAGCATTTTTGTCAGATTTGATCAGTTATTTTAGTCCACGTATTTGAGCAACAAAGGAAAGTGCAGCAATGACATATGGTGGGAAAAATAGCCATGTATTTGCCTAATCTGTATCAACTCTCCATATTTCTCGCAAGGCGTTAGTGGAGATATTGGACGAAATCAAAGGAAGCCAAGGAAATTGATATTTAGGCTCAATAAATCCACGAAAATTGAGTATCTGCCCAGATAAGTTGCTGATAGGAAGCACCCATAGAGCTTCAACATATATGTATCCAAATTTCGTAGGAAAGCTCAATCCTGAAGTGAGTTATAGCAAAAAAATTTTCTTGTCGAAATGACGCTGATCTTTTTGGCCGCGACTGTAGGTAGGCATCTTAGAAGTGTTGCATGATGCAAATCTTCCATTTTTAAAGTCTTTGAGTAATTTAACTAATTTCAAGCGATTTAAAAAAAAACAGGTTTCTTGCAATGGCAACTATGTTCTAAGCTAAGGCTACTATGGAATAAGGGATTTTAGAAATATTATATTTCATAGACCACCGGTTAAATTCAATGTTTCCTAGGATCCTAGATGACAATTAGTACTGCCTGCGCTCCAGGATAACACGTCTTTATGATGAAGCAAAGACCTAGTCGCAGCCCTGACGCTACACAGACGCATGCGTTTGCAACGACGCAGCTAGTGCCATCAAAATTCCTTTGCATTTGCATGCTTGCATCTGACGCACAACTGACGCACGCATATATAGTACAAATTGCCATTAAGAAAGCACAGAAGTATGCGTTACTCACCAGCTCGCAAATCCGTCCTTCATAGTATAGGCTATCAATGAGGATGATATCCTGGCTGTTTATGTTCAGTACCTCAATCCGTACTGATGTAGGGTCGACGGAGTGTGGTATGGTGAAGTTGAGGGGATTTGGAGCTGAGATTGCGTTCTAAAAAAAGGAACATTCCAGAGCGAGCAAGAGCAGCGATTTAGACAAAAATTAATCAATAGTTAAGCTAACCATTACCAAAGATATTGAGGGAGGTCTTACCTCACAGAGTCCGGTGCCGTTTGCCCAAGAAACACAATAGCGTAGTACGGGTGTGGTGGTCAGTGACCAGATGCTAAAATTATGAACCAGTTCCCGAAAATGCGTAAAAAGACTACAAGCCGAACAAAAAATGAAGATAGAAGGGAAATAACCTAATTTCCTCCGCAATTTTTCACTTCTCCAGCATGCATCCCTCAAAATTTATACGAAAATATATTTTTCTTTGAGTAACTCACTCGAACTTAATAACTGCAGGATCATACTGGCAAGGAATCGTTGTCTCTAACACAGCTTTTCGTGGATAACCACTCGGATCGCCCTTCACGAGCAAGAAATAGTCACCTGAAGTGAATGACAGAAAGAAAATGGAGAAAAAGGAATTTCCACAAAAAGTACAGCGCTGTTGTCAAAAACGTACTGGGATAAAAACTCCGCGAATTGCTGCATTCAAACCTGTCAGCATCAAAAAAGGAGTTCCATTGAGCCTTGGAGAACCTGAAAGCGGTCGGAATTTGGTGAAACCTTCCCGGATGGCGAAGAAAAATAAAGAGTAAATGAAGAAAATAGGTGAAGAAGTGAATGGCAAACAAAAATATGTACGTTAGTAAAAATTCTACTTGAGAATAATTCCTGAGGCCCTGCGATTACTTTTTATGGTGTATTTTTCTCTCAGAATGCTCCTGTTAAATTATCTACGTGCGTACTTTACAAAGCCTGTCTGGCACACAATTTGACTGGATAGTTTATGGATTACGGCGAAGAAATCAGATAAGTTGAGATCCCCCTTGTTCCCAGAAATGTTGCCCTGAAGCATTCCCCCGTCCAAGGGTTACAAGGGTATGCAAGAGTTATTCTAGGGTTACTACTGGTAAAAAGATTTTCCGGAAGTGAAACAAGCCACTAAGCGGCAATTAACTGTGTAGCTTGTTTTTTGGATGTCAGAAATTTCTGGAAGATTGCCCACTCATAGGAGGGAATTAAGTTGCTAGACTATTTTCTAAAAGTTAAGAAAATTAGTTATTCGGGCAGAACCCTTCTCATCCCTTCTTTGTCTCTTTGTTAAGCTCATCTTAAATCCTAGGATATCCAACTATCCCGTCTTTACGACCTTGTAAACATAAAACAGCCATAGATGGAGACATCGCAAAAGCACACTATTTGACCCCCATAAAAGGTCGTAAAATTCCGGATTAACGTTTTGTGGACTCTGTTCCAGGCGTGCAGATATACACTGGTTTATAGATTGAAAATTGCAGCGCTACGAAAGTGAGAGCCAGGCCCACCCTTAACACATGCCTTATGTATGTTCCAATAGTGTTTTAATCCGCTGCGTTAGGGGATGATTGGTCATTGAGGGATAACACCCTAACTGAACTAGTAGAATCCTCACGCCTTGGAAGAATAATGAATCAAAAAAGAATCCCCCTACCTTCTATTTGTACACCTATGACATGTGAAAATGTTTCTTAAACAACACCAGCACTGGAGCGCATTTTCATGCATTCAAATAACTATTATATTTCGCTACATTAACGTCTCTCTGTCTGTAAACCGAGAAAAACATAGGAACTGTGCGAGAAATACATCTCTTATCACATATTTTACTGATATATAACTTTTAAGTTTGCAAAAATTGAAAACTGCCTGCCTAAAATTAGTGGCTGCACGACTGACAATCAACGAGAAATTGGAATTTTTAACGAATGTTCTCCAAAAGCTAATACCTGTTTTAAGTAATAGACGGTTTCTTGACTTGAATAGCATTTACCTCTATGTGCTTCCTCACCAGTGTAGCTTACCCAGCGTTTTTTGGGCTATTTCGTGAAAACTACTACGGCATGGCTTATCCAACGCATCTTGAGCTCAGCGTAATTTTCCCATTATCTGCTGATTTTCTCCTCTCTATCATCCATAACCTACACGACGGCACAGTACACAGGTACTGGTTTACCCATATGGATGTGTGTTTCAATTTCGCACTAAACCGGGGAACACCGTGCAACCTTCCAAATCTGTGGATCTCAGCTTTTGCCACACGCACACGTATCCCCAGGTGCATAGACTTTACCAAGCCACAACATTATTTGAAGAGATTTCCTAAACCAAAAAAAATCACTTTAAATCAGCATCGAGTGCATTATGCCAGCTGCAGTACTCTCTCTCATCGTCGAATCCACAAGTAATCCGGCCTCCTGCCGATACAGCCAACGCATCAGGTAGTGGAAACACCGAAGATGCGGCCAGAATTTCTGAAGATACAATTCCACTGAGGTAATTTTCATTTTTTCATAAATTGCTAGATGCAGAAAAAGGGTCAGCTGTGAATTCATACCATCTGCATTGTAGGGCGGTGATCTGAAGTAACACTTGTCCATCGGCTGATGGAGCGGAATCTCAGCCGAGTGCGCAGCTAAGGTGACACCCCTGGCGTGAGCAGCATGAGCTGCCTGGATCTGCTGCAGTTGATGGTGGCTGTGGCAGGCGGTTGAATTTGCTGAAACAAATGGTTGGAAGTGATCGGACATTCAATTAGTATTTTAAACATAAACTCGTGGAACTATCCACCAAGTAGCTACACAAATACGTAGTTTGTATCTGAGGATGATTCCTTCTAATTCCTCATTCCTCAAGCCAATAGTTTATTATGGTAGATTTAAAGTCAATGTAGATTCCTTCAAATAATCATTTAAAGTGAACTTTTTTTGCATTGAATGAGTTCGTGGACGGATCTAACTCTGAGATGTGCCAGCTCGAAAACAAATTTTAAGGAATTTTGAACGACTCTCTGAGGCCTGTACTACAATTTCTATTCTAAGCCTATTGATGAGCTCAGCAGTCCGTTGCGTAACTACACAATCACTTCCAAATAGAAAATAGTTACAGAAAAATTCGAAAAATTAAACGGGCCGGATGCAAAGGTAACTCGTGGACATCTTCGTATTTGCTGGAAGGTGAAAATATGAATTCCTAGAAGATTAAATGAAACAACTCCAGGATTCTGCCTACACTCGGCCAGGGCAGGACACGAGGTCGTCACCGGAGGTTGGGAAAGTCATAGTGTCTTTTTTCACTACTCTTGCCCATTGGACAGGGTCCAAGATGGGGTAGGTCCTGGCACGTTGAGCTGGCTCACGTCCAAAATGATAAAGAACACGGTTATGCGTAAAGCGAGTAAAGCGTTAGCTCTGCGGTGTCACCCAGTACATCCAAAAATGACAGTTTTCTAAGTCGATTAGAACCTTGTTGGTGATAAGACGTTCCCAGAAAACCCTAGAACTTTCTAGCTCAGAATTAGCATCAAGTTGTACTAATTTACTTTTTTGTGGAAAAAGAACCACTTGCATTAAAATTTGCGCATTTCAGAAACACGTACATATTACGAAGAAGCATTAGAAGGGATATGCGAGTTCCTCAGTCTTTGTGATAGTCAAGACCGAATAATGCATTGTATACTTATCGACTCATTCAAAACTCGGAATTTCGATTCCGAATAAGTCTATAGATCGGATATTTCAAAAAGAGGATAAAATGCAATCCTTTGGGAATGATCAGGGGGTATTTGGACCTCTTCCTTGAACATTCGGATTCTTCGGATCTAGCCCTGGATCAGTAACCAGCTAAACTGGGTTATTCGATTTTTATTCGGTCTTAAGTATAGTCCCTGATGGGAAGAATTACATAAATTGAGTAATTTTTACGACGTTGACGAGAAATCCATGTAAAACACCAACAACTTACCAATAGCAATGATGAAGACGAAGTATGAGAGCTCAACACTGATTCGAAGTGATCGGAGTGTACTGGAGAAAGTCATAGATGTACAGAAAAAGTGACAGCATACGACTTGAGTAAGTGTGGATGCCCTGAATGACGGTGCTGGTGAGATCGAGGGAAATGAGGTCATTTCGCTCTCGAGTTTCGAGGTGACCACGGTAATTGGTATGACACCACAACTGAAACTGAATAGCAGCGAGTGCGAACTGACACCAACATTATTCGTTGTGGATTTTCATGTCTGGAAAAAAGCTTACCTCAAAAATTGAAACAGAAGCGTTCACAAAATCAACGAAAATTTCTGGCACTGACAGTAATTTCTAAAACGGAGCTTATACTTTGGAAAAAGGAATGTTATAATCTAGCCAGGTTTCCTGCAGATTGTTTCAATGGAAACTATGTGGGCTAAAAGTATAGAGTCCATATCTGCACCGATCATTGAATGGCAGCTGGAACGGCATTAAGAAATGCTGATGCGAATCTTTGTCCAGAAACTTTGAGTGAGAGAGGCAAGAGGACAGTAGCTGAGAGAAACTTGGGTAATCGAACCAGCGGTTGCGCACAAACCGTGGATTGAAAAATTTTAAATATGTGTACTTATGCATTTTCTCGTCCATTTCTATGCCTATTTAGTTGTTTACTAATGCATTCAAGGCGTGCCTGTAAGATACGGGAGTTCCGCTCAAATTTAAATACCATTTATTAAGGAATGATGGTGCAGGAGGGAAAACAATGTAGAGAATACGGGTAATAATATAATTATAAATATATATTAGGTAAGAGGTTCAAAAAGTCATAAACAGACCTTGTGGAACACAGTTCTTCAGTTATGGAAAATGGCCTCGATCTAGGGATATTATAGAAATCCGAATGATTTCATCCTGAGAAACATGTTCCCAGTGGTTGTGCCCTGGATTTCCTTTACGCTCCAGTGCCAAGCTCCTCAGGGAGCATAGCATCTCCATCGCCATCAGGTGGACGACTCCTTTTTGATGCGCATTGATTGTGGGTGGTCCGATGCCCGTTTTCGCTAAAATCCAGAATCGATACATATATAAAGCCCGCAGCTTGAGGAGCCATTTTAAAATCTCAGCACATAAAAAAATTCTTTCTCGTATTTCTTTTTGCAAAAACATCACTCGGTCCAGGGACATTTCACGCAGAAAATTCTCTAATCCTCGTTTTTACTTCCGCCAATTAGTAACCGGAGAAAGGATCGACGACGTAACGTCGCATTCAATTGGCCTTGCATCGGATACCTGACACACTTTCGCTTTGTGGCAGAGAAATAGCATGAAGTCTGCCTCATAGTTATATTTTTGTGGATGCGATAAACCACTTCTTCGTTTCTCCTTATGCCTAGAAGAGCATAAGTTTTTAAATCGAGGATACCTCGCTTTCGGTAGGTTCCCTTTAACCGGTTATGTTCCTGAAAATGCGGCATCAGGGCCGAATCCTTATATGTTTTCTGGTTCACGGTTCCTCTCTACATTTTTGCATCATTCGCGCATCAAACGATTGCTACATCCCTGTTAATACGCGTCAGAACTAGTTATACCTTCTTGACGACCATTTCATCAAAACAACCGCACTGCAAGTAAGGTTCATTTATTTGTGATGAAGCCTCTGATTCTAGTTCTGTTCTCGGCGCTCGTTAATGCATGGGATCCAGTAGATAAGGTACAATAGCAGCGGTATCTTCTTTAAAAACCACGCGATTTCGGAGGATTCGCGTTTTTTGCGTCGCCCTCGCATAACTTCGTTCATTGAGGAGTACGAGAAACGAGACATACACCATTTGAATCAACACGACCTCTACTTTCCGAATTCACCAATCTCTCTCGAAAATTTCAAAAATCATAGTCCAGATTCAGCAATTATCCTAATTACGTATCCGTAGGGCACATAGGGTGCGAGATGGTGGGTCATGACAATTAACGTTCTCTTCCCTTGCCACTCACACATTCAGACTAAGGAGTTTGGTGTAGATCTCATTTTCATCCGCTATTACAAAGATATTTAAGTCTAGCAGATCACACCGAGGCAAATGATACCCAACTTGAATGGTGAATGTCTCCTAATTCAATTCCCGTTATTTTAGGTTTTCTATATTTTCTCATATTTATATGAGCTTGTACCTTCGTTTTCAGTGTCATTTATTCGCGAAGATACTACCATTTTGCTGAATTTTCCCGATTTTTGCCGAAAAAGTGGAATACTTTTAATTTCCGACCGAGTATTCAAGCGGAAGAAAAACTGCATAGAATTTCATCAATAGTAGTTGCGCAAAAGAAGGAAAGACACAGATTAGCGTGCACTAGGCACTAGTCAGATGTATAATCAGTAATTGGGACGTTCGAACCCTCTTCTTCCAGGCATACTTGATGACTTCAGATACCCTGTGGCATCCGCACAGCCTCAGGGATTGCCGTCAGCACAGGTCTGAATGAAGTGTTCTAGATCGTGGTACTGCCAGAATCATGAAGAGGTCACTATCCCTAGCTAGGTATATCAGAATATTTTGGCGTTTCCCTATGCAGTCGTTTCATTATGCTTGGATGAAAACAGCTTGCACTGGTTTATCTGAACATATGGTCCTATAAACCTGTGAAATCCTATTAAAACCATCCCTTCCCGTAGTTTTTACTTTTGTTCAAAGTACACCAGTCAATATAGATATTTCGGCGGTACTTTTGTGGTACATAGAAGTGGCCACTTCTGACGTTGAACTAAACGAAAAAAGTTACCATTCAAGTTGGGTATCATTTGCTTCGATATGATATTTGACTTGCTTTGCTAGAGTCAAATATCGTTAAAATAGCGCATGAAAATGAGATCTACACCAAACTCCTTAGTCTGAATGTGTGAGTGGCAACGGAAGAGGACGTTAATTGTCATGACCCACCATCTCGCACCCCATGTGCCCTACGGATGCGTAATTAGGATAATTGCTGAATCTGGACTATGATTTTTGAAATTTTCGAGAGAGATTGGTGAATTGGGAAAGTAGAGGTCGTGCTGATTCAAATGGTGTATGTCTCGTTTCTCGTACTCCTCAATGAACGAAGTTATGCGAGGGCGACGCAAAAAACGCGAATCCTCCGAAATCGCGTGGTTTTTAAAGAAGATACCGCTTGTATTGTATCTGTCCTGGTCAACGTTGAACACCAAGCGATTCCTGTGAGCTTCTGCATCCAACGCGCAACTGACGCGCGCATCTAGTATAAACTGCCGTTGCTGGGTCACTCACCTGCACTCTCGCCCCTCTTAACCTGCTTTGGACTCTGCGAAGACTTTGAGATACACATTCACTTTTAGCTCGAGTCAATAAAGGGCCATTTATGATGGGTGCGTCAGTCGCGCGTCAGACGCACGTAGCCATTTGCGGAGGACATTCCATGAAGACCGAAAACCGCGATATGCATATCCTCAATGAAGAATACTCTCGCGTCAGACGCAAACGCGAGCGTCTTACTTGCGTCAGGGCTGCGGCTGAGCCCTTCCTCTGTTAAAGGCAGTGTCTCACCTCATTACCGATTCTGAGATGCTAACAGAATCCGGACCTACTCGACACGCTAAGTCCAATAATGTACGTGAATTCTGACAAAACCGTCAAAAACCCGTTTTTGAGGGACCAATCCAATTTGGCGTAGACGAGTTTCTCGGCAAGGAAACTGCCCGTCTTGCCATACACCTCAGCAGATCTCATTGATCGCACAGGTGTTCTCATTGCCGAAAACTGCGCCGCAGGCGGGAGGCGCCTCGTCCACCGGCCGAGAATTTGGTCAAATTCTCGGCCGGTGATAATGAAGTGGGACACTGCCTTTAAATAGACGCATGCGCGTCAAACGCACACATCTAGGATAGATTATCAGTAATAGTTTCAATTGCTATTCACTTTCAGAGAATGATTCCTGCCTATCTCCGTCAAGGCCATCGCTACTATATAGAAGTTGACAATATTGGTACACATTTCATTTACAAAGGAATAGCAGTTTAGTTAGTGTTATTAATGTCAGATTTTTAGTATCAGTGACCAGATTTAACCCTCACAGGCCCAAATTGGTCATGTCCCGTGTGAGGCCGTGGGTATAACTTCAGCGACGCGATTTCTCACTGCGATTGGCACTATGAATGCGATTGCCACGATTTAAAGATCTCTCTAGGACTTAGGTGTATCGTCCGACTGCACCGGTTATAATGAGTCGAATAGCAGCGAATCAAAGATAATGGCAGTGGAAAAGATGCGTATCGATCACCACGTGTCCCACCAGCCAAAATCCGATGTCGATTCACTTAATTTTGTCTTACTCGTGGTATACCAGCTGCGTGCGTCAGTCGCGCATCAGTCGCACGCATCCATTTGCGAGGGATTTTCCACGCTGAACGGCGGCATGTGCATTCTCAATGAAGAGAACGGGCCGTAAACATGTGCGATTGAGTTGCGACTGCGATGCGACTGAGCCCTATTCTTCATCATATAGACGCACGCGCGTCGATCGCACGCATTCAGTATAAACTGCCCTGTTGCTATCGTGAAGGTACCAGAGATGAACAGCAGGGAAGCAATTTTATTACCTTAACCTTAGAATCGTGCTGCGTCATCGCGCTCGCTACGGTGGAGAATCGCACCGCGATTGGGTCGGTGTCGCTGCCAGTGTACCCAAGGCCTTACAGCGTCTGCTACAAATTCAAGGGGTTCAGATGTGAAATAAACAACATGTTTATTTCAGCAGCACAGGAAAAAGAGTTTACTTTGGTGAGCTGAGTGAGGATAATGACTGTACGCAATTTGCTGGATTGGGCGGCATATATCAAGCCTGCGAATATAATCACTTCCTTTTACACGCAAACGACCGATTGTTAGTGAACAAATCGTAATCAAGAAGTATGAACGCTGCATAGAGTAGAGCTACCTGTTATGGTACACATTTCAGCCATCAGAGGCATCAACTGGATAAGTTTCTGAAAGGCGAGCTCAGTTGCACTCCGCTTGAAATCGCTGATAGTATAGCCATCCTCATCAAACAGTGAGTACCATTCCAGGAAACTGGCTATTTTCAACAGTAGATGCGTGCGTGCGTCAGACGCGTCTACTGTACTGCGTCGAGTAGCCTCACAAACTTTTGCTTTGGCGGCAATAACTTTTTGTTACAGTGATCTCGCAAATCCACGCTCGGAAAAGTGGATTGGAACGTATTCGAAGGAAAGAGATATTGCTGTTTTCATCGGTCAAGGCGGGAAAAGGGTAAGGGGTATTTATGATAGTTTAGGGGAAATAAGCAAGGACTGTGGGTCAGAATCTTAGAAGGCACCAATTTTAGAAAGTCTACAGAAGGCTGTGGGAGGAGATGCGAAAAAAGAGGCAGAATCCACAAATGTTCGAAGTCATGTGCGAAATAAAGCTCGAAGATGCTGGGCGAAGTTAAACAGGATTTCACAAAACTAATCGAAATTTTGAGATTTAATAAAGTTTGGAAAATCTGTGCTTTTAACGTTAGAGAAGCTTATTCATGTATGCCTATTTAACCAAGTGTACCCACGGTCACCCAGAAAGTTTTCCCATATCTGTACTTATAAATGTAGGTTCCTGAACTTGTATTTTTGCGTATTTGTATGTTAGTATGTATGTATGTTCCGAACAGAAACCACGGAGGAATAAACTATCAGGACCAAAAACATTTCAAGGACAGGCGGAGGTTGTGGGCAAGTTTTAACTCAAAAATTGACTATCATCACCACTGTGTTTTCGTCTCTGTGCCAGCCCAGAGCTGATATTAGGCTTCTTCTGATTTCTACTGATGTACGGATGTCTATAAATGTCTATATAATTACGCTTTACAAGCATCATACTCCACCTTGTATATCATTACAAATGTGTTGGATTGTTCAGCAAAGCAGAGGCAGACTTTAGATCACCTAATCTGAAATGGGCTAACAATTTCTCTTTGAAAACTGATATTCAGCATATTTGGAACAACACTACTACATATATCGCTCAAACGGATTGTCTTTCCCGCCCCCTACTGTGAGCAATGCGTGTCGGATTCGTTGTGTTTGAAAATATTTGAGCCTAAAAACTGTTCGGCTAGTTTGTGCGATCTTTCCATGAAATATAGTTAAATGCATTCGCAAAGTTTGGATCCACTGAGGAAAAATCATTAGCCGAGGTCTCAGAAGGCTCATACTGCACCACATCCTCTAGTCGTTTTACTAGGTATGCGAAAAAGTTTCCGCCCTCTAGCGGTAAGTAGTTATAATAGTTAGTTATCCTTGCCAATGCTTTGTAAACGCTGCTTAGTTTTGTTGGTTTGACAACTACCACTAATATTCAGTAAACATTTAATTTAGTTTGCATCAACATTGGTGTGTTTTACAGTGATAATCATGTCGACTTTGAGCCAAATAAGCATTTTTTCGCCACAATAACCTTACCGTAACCCTACAGACACGAGGTTACGATACAAAGTAGTTATTGTATTCGTGTTCAGCACCTCAAATACCCCTCCCCCCTGTAAAAAGTTTCGGTGAAAAGAAATTTTGTTTGAAAATTCTGGGTCCTCAATGTGTAGTTTTTTTTTTGGCACATGTCATAAAAGCCGTCAAGGAAGCGCTTGGAGCACTTTGCTGAGGTGTGCTACCTCATGCGGCTTATTCAACAGACTGTGTACCGTCAGAGCACGGTTTGTTTCGGTTGATTGTCTACGGGCTTTCCGAGCAGCGCTCCCAGTTTTTCGAAGATGTCGGAAAATGGGTGAATGAATGGATCGAGTCGGAGCACGAGGTGTTTTACCACTGCGGCATCCGTCTTCCCCCAGAAAGATGGGCAAAGGCTGTAGAAAACGATTGCCAACACTTTGATTGATGTATCTGCTTCACTAAAGGCTCAATTTTGCTTAAACAGCGCAAACGTTTTTTCAGATGCTTAATATTATTTATGTTTAAGTATTTAAGTAAGTAGTAGGAACAATTGAACAGTACCTGCTTCTATGAGTTTTTAGATTCATTCACTAATAATTCACTATTTGTTTATTTGGCATTGTCATTCTGATATTTAATTATTCATGACTCCCCACAATGGCTGAAATCCCGTGCTCCTGTTTTTTTTTAAGTGACGCTGCCTTGGTTTTTAAACTGCACATATCCTGGGTATCGTTTTGGCCTCGCCGTCTTCTTATAAATTTATCCCTGCGTAAAAGTGCCCTCTTCTCATGAATTTATCCTTGCGTAAAAGTCAATCCGTTATATCCAAAATCGGATAGTGAGAGTCAGGTGCATGCCTCTTTAACGCTTTCAGCAGTGATAATCAAGGAATCTTCCACTTTTGCCAAAAAAAATACATCACCGAAAAGGGTGAATATCGGCAATCGGATACCATAATACCAATCCGTTTCTTCCACAAAGGCCATTCCTCAACGACAACATGAAATCTGTTTCACGGGAATAAGTTATGAGAAAGGTCTGTTTGCTGGATTTGGACGGAGCTTCTGATTTTGACTCTAGATAACCGAAGAAAACTAGGAATTGTGTGTGTTTTTCAAGGGAGCACTTTCTGCTCCACGTGCAGGACCGCTCCTTCTCTAGTTTTGATTCTTTTGGAAGTTTAAGTCAATTTCCTAAAAAAAATTTCTTGGTGACTGCGTGTATGG
Organism: Ancylostoma caninum; assembly: GCA_037903475.1. Taxonomy (NCBI): domain Eukaryota; kingdom Metazoa; phylum Nematoda; class Chromadorea; order Rhabditida; family Ancylostomatidae; genus Ancylostoma; species Ancylostoma caninum. Next base: position 243,277 of record JBAJFG010000554.1, on the reverse strand, counting down.
TGAACACAATATTGATGTTGTTATTTGTTAACAGAGAAAGTGTAAATTTTACTTTTGAATGTGTGATAAATGTTATGTTTCTCGAGTCAAATGAATCAAAAAATACCAAAAGACAACGATAATCACAAGGGGGACATAAGGTTAAAATGTATCCCTTCTAGGCGCATAGGAATATAATGCATTCTTCAGGCGAAGGCGGTACCATTCATCAAATTGCTCGAAATCGCCATTACAGAGCGAAGCTATCGAGAATCTTGTCATTGGAAAAATACCTGACATTTATTCCGTGCCATCCTGAGCACTAAATCTCGCCGAATCAGGAAATAGTTATTGGCTGACTATCCATCGCTCCATGTGAGAAGATTTTGGAAGGCAGAGAAATTATACCGACTAGACCACTACCTTCCAAGTTGCCGGAAAATTCGCTACACAGAAGCTTCGACTTCAAGCTACTTTACATTTCTTTACTAAATGTGGGACAAATAATTCATCCATAATTATGAGAAAGTGCTGGATCGACTGTGGCTAATCTCCACGGGAACAATACGGATATCACTGATAAGCAGCGCTGGTTAATAACCTCTCCTCACGTTCCCAAGCCATTCAGGGAAACAGGAGAGTTCACTAAAATCACATTACGAAAATGTCCGCATCCTAAACTAGGGAAAGGAATCCAGCCTCTGAGCCGCGCAAGTTAGGTTCTAAAGCAAAAGTTCAAGTATGTTACTCGGAACTAAAGCAATGTGCAGCATAGAATTGTCAACCATTCCGCCTTTTGCAACCCTAGAAAAAGCTAGCCAAGGTAGCTTCCACTAATATGTCATACATTAGCCTAGGGTGCTCTATCCTTATTCAAACACACTGTGACTGGAAAGTACTGGCGAGCGCAAAAATCCTATGTTTTCGTAAGTATGCGCTCTGGAACAGATTTTTTAGTCGATGAAACAAATGCACTTCACATAACACCATATAGACGAGCTGCTCAGAATGTTAGCAATGACCATTCATACAAGCATCAAACGAGAGACCGCAGAAATAGGGATGGACCGCAGGTTACCCTAACTTTAAGATAGCCTAAAAAAGGAAATTCGTTGTTTCCTAACTTCCCTTCGAATGAGCTTCGAACAGAGCAGTCGAGTGGATCACGATCGGGACTGTTCCGAGGACTTTCATCTTTTGTTAGAGGGATCCCAGGTAAATGAGCGTCCAAGAAAGCCAGTGTCGATTTTCCCCATGTGCAGGAATTCAGCTCAACTGAAAAGTTCTAATTAGGATATTTTGCTGATAGGAAACAATAATCTTGACCACCTCTTCCTCTCGGTATAAGTGAACGTCAGATAAATATCAATTTCAAGCAAAATGCCAGTACTTTTCAGCCACCCTGCATTGTCCACGTGAATCCCTTGTCCAAATCAGCATTAAAGGGTCAATCCTAGATTTTTTCAAGACGCACCATCAAAGTCTGCAGGATGAAGCTCAGGTTTGGCTCACGTCAGACGCAACTACCTAGATTATCCAACTCGCTGTGAGCGGACATTAAATAACGCGCACGTAAATAAATACATAAATAACAACAGCTGCATATGCCTCTCTCAAGCATCATTCCCTTCCAGAGCTAGTTTCCTAGGTGAGTACCACGTAGACTCTCAAAAACCCTAACTATGTAGTCCCCTTTTCAGTTGCTTCCAAGACATGTGCAAAGTCGAAGGACCTTTACGTACTTCCTCAAGAAAAATTGGCCTGTTAAATTTCATCTGCTTTCACCATTTATCCCATAATTTGCTGGAGAACTCACATTAGCATGCACTACTTACATACAAATTCGCATCGACCTTCTTTGAATTCACTTCTCATGTGCAATGTCGTCCTCAAAACAGCGAACTTATCCTTTCACTAATGGCCGTTCACTGGTCTAGACGCATGCTAATGAGGTTTGAACTAGTGCTTGAACTGACACGACGTATTAACCTGAGTTAGGTTGTAGCCTGCAGAAACTATAACAACACCATGAATTTCTTGGAGAATATTCCGAAAAATAGCAACGGCAGAATGCGAACAAATAATAGTCCATGAATACCGTTATGTAAGTAATGTCTTTGAGCATGGTTTACTTCCTCGTCTCTTGATGCAGTAGATACACTGATTCCTTGGTGTTCTGAGACTTGTTTGCCAACTTTGATGAAGCATACGTGGTGAAGGTATCAAGGAAGTTGAAATGAACAGGTCTTTTTGAGTGAAAAAGCTTGAAGGCTGCTCTTTAGACTCGTGAACCCTCCAGTCCCAGCTCTAATAGTTCAGATTTGCCATTCGGTCCTTTGATAGTACATAGCTATGTTGAACCACTTCCTTGCCCAGTCATTTATAGCCTCTTCAACTTTCCCTTGCATTGCCGAATGCCCACGGGCTGCATGAACAATGTTGCCTGAACATATTTGTTCAAAGTCTGAGACAAAGGTTTTGGAACAAAATTTCTGCAGGTTTTTCGAACAGTTTTCTATCTTTATATACCACTATGTACCGACTAGTAAAGCGTTTTGGAACAAAATTTCTCCAGGTTTTTCGAACAGTTTTCTATCTTTATATACCACGATGTACCGACTAGTAAAGCGAATAGTTCTAATTTGAAAAAGTTATTTTTCTCTGATATTCACAGCTATTCTCCATTTTACTCAAGAGGAAAATTGGACATAGCTCAATTCTCCTGCTAGAAGAAAAGACATCATGCATTGAAAGCACCACAAATCAGAAACCCCAGTTGTTTTTGTGGAATTCATTTTAGTTCAACCACCATAGTATAGGGTTAACCTCTGAGTGGAACTCTCAGCCGCTACGGTTAAGCCCCACAGGAAAGAGATGAAAGAGCATTACCCAAAATTCATTATGCTTTTTGCTCAAAGGCACCACCCACGATAATTTTCAAACCTGAAATCTCGAATGTATCGAAGCCTCGACAATAGTCCCTGTAATTTTACTTGAGTTGAATCGCTAGAGGCATCTGTCGCTAGAGGCATCTGTATTCTCAGGATATAATGGGCTTGATAATGTATCCCACTATCTCCGGATGAGTTCTGGCATGACACGGATCAGATGTTTTCCTCTCCTTTCGCCTCTAACCACTCATTTGTGCAACTATAAACCGTGTTTTTCGTAAGTCACTCCACCAACTCATACCTTTTTCACATTCAATTCTTTACTTCCTTCCCGGGCGTTGCTTACCATGTTCTTTCAGTTCACATCGTCCAATTTGGTCCCTATTGTTTCGTATGTTATGTACTTTCATTATTCCTTTCTTGCCCTTCACTCTAGGACTTTGTTTTTTTTTAAATAAATAATTCTTTGTAACATATATTCTTTCCAATTTCTGCTCTGTAGAAGGCTCAAATTCATGCAAGTTCCCAATTGCGTAAAGAAAATATGCGACGAAAAAGATAGCATTATCGACTTTTTTCGCACCCGATCCGCACAATTCGACCAACCTGGTCTATGGCAGTAAACTAGAAACATTCAAAAGCCGTTTTTCCGTGAGTTCTGGCAAACTTGACTAGTGTACCTGTAGTACCCATCGCAGCCGAAAATCCAAGGTCACGCTAAAATCTTGATGAGGAAAATTTTCGTGGGTAATGGGATTAATATGGCCTCACAGCTTCAAATACGCCGTAACTAACATCCACAAATTGTAAAGTATGTCCAGAAGCGATATCGTTTATACTAAGGTTGCACTAAAAAACTGCTACATATTGTGCGAGCACTATACTCAGTAATTAGAGGGGTCAATTAAAGAATATAACCAATGTATAATCAATGACCCAATGTCACCTTCGAAGAAGAGCAGTTCAGCAGAACAAGGCGATTCACTCGCACTTTGAACAGTTGGATGGTCGTGAAACGCATTGAAGAATTTCAAATCCATGGGCTATCGTACGTCAATCAACCACTCCATGCCAGTTTTCCCCAAGTTGTTCCAAAAAAAAATGCAGCCGAAATTTCCCGCGAAGGTGATAGCTGCGGCTGCCTTATCTATTCCAAATTTCGTTGTTAGATTCCCCTCAATCCTCTTCGTAAATCATCGCGTACACCTGCCATGGCTTGGATTTCAAAATCAGAAGCTCCCACTGGAATTGAATGTGATGAGTCTCCATGAGCAGCAGCAAGCGTGCTGCGCTTGATTTTGATCCATTTCCGCCGGATCACCATGTATCTGTTCAGTATGAACCAATCCTAACAGTAGAATCACAACCAGCATTTCCTAACCTACCGTATACATATTTGCTATGCTATGTAATTTCCCCTTGAAAATTCACCATTCCAGGGCGCGTAAAAGTTCCAGAATTTTGGGAAATTTTCGTTGTTTGTGATTTTATTTTTGAAATATTTCCTGTTTCACCTTGAATATAGAGCACAACTGCGGGGTTGGCGATGGTTTTTCCTCCCGACGTCTTGGAGGCCGTAGAAATGTGGAGGCGGTCTGGTCTGGTAGACGTGCAGGACTGGATGGGTTTTTCAAGCAGTAGTCCTGGACTTCCTCCCTGCGTTATTTCGGACTTTCGACCAAGCATCAGTTGCAAATATCCGAGGACATGAATTCGAAATGAATGCAAAAAATAAATGAATGATGTCCCACTAAAAGTTTCCTCTAAAGAAATGTTAAGGTTCATCGTTCATCTTAACACTACTACTGCTAAGTTTCGCAGAGGAACGTGCAGAAGTTGCACTTCAAAAAATACAAAATCTCCAACAAGATTAAGTAGAGGAAGCCGGAAAGGTTTGCAAATCGCTGTGTCAACCCCTAACAGAAAAGAACAAATTCCGAACAAGGAAGCGCATTCAAGAGAGAACATCAAGAAATTCCTCCTTTTAAAATGCGCGTAATTAAGAGTGCGGGGAACCCTGGAAATTCAATTAGAGTGCAGGAATTTTCAGGATGGTATCGGTGAATGCCGCAGACAATTTTCTAAGGAGAAGTTGATGAGAGTTTCTTTTGAACAGTAGGAGGGACTAGTGAGAACTTTACTAAAGAGTGTTAATATTATATCAGATCAGCCGTCCCCAAACCAACATTAGTAGAACGAGTAAAAGTCCATCAATTCATGAATGTGCTTGCAAAATCCTTCTTCGCACGTTTTCACTCCTATCCACGAAGCAAAAGACTGTTGGGGAGGATGGTTTCTGAGTTCCTAGTCCGTTTCAAAAACGACGATAGTTGACTATTTGTGCCCTTGATGTGCATTTCTCACCTGCCTCTCCGTATGCGGTACTATTTCTCGCGTTCTCTCTTTCTCTAATATCTTCACAGCTACGCATGTTCCCCGGTGAAACACACTATTGTTAACAATTAAATAAACAATTAAAGGGCTATGTTACGACTATAATTTTGCCAACATTTAGTGGATTTCTAGTCCGCAGCGATCCATTTAAAGGCAATACAGTGGAAAATTTTCGTCACTGACGATTTACGCGTTATGGGAGCTTAGAGTGGTAATCATAACCATAACTTATAATCCAGCCCACAATTTTAACCTCCTAGACGAACTCTTTCGGGCAGCTTACCTGAACAGGTTCGCTGCAACTCAACGTTATCCAGGATGAAACCTTCTTTCATTATTTTAACCAGGTCCCTTTTTCCTCTTGCCTGTTCTTTGCAATAACTGCCCACAGAATTACTAGTTCTGAGCTGATTTTTAGCAGAATCTAATTTTATGTCCAATCTCAGCCGTTTGACTGTTCAGAACACTTCGTTCCTACCTTCGCCGGTTTACTTGCTGCTCATTTTCTCAAAGATTAGATGTCTGCGTCACATCTGGAAAACACATCGTCATCAATTTTTTTACACCCGCCCACGTCCCCTAATTTCAATTTGCTGGCCTGTTACCATTCAAAAAACCGCGAATTTGGAGCCTCGTGCAGATTTTAACACTAATGGAATTGTGACGAGGCGAGGGCAGCGTTTATTAGGAATTCTGATGGAAGTTCATTTTGGTTTCTTACATGTGAAGCACATTCATTTTTTTGCGCAGAAAAAAAATGACTGAAAGCAGAGGATATAATTATAATTTTCCGGAAAACATCCATCATTCAAATATATTATAGAACCAGATACATATGCATGTTTATCCTGGGGGAATATTAACATTCTTGTACGGCAGCATCTCATGGTATCCATGATAGGAATGCCATTAATCCCCGAAAACCACAAGAACCACAAACGTGAAACTACCGAGCCGGCAGAACTTCTTTTTCCTCAGTTGGAATTTTGATTTGATTACCTCCATTTCTTATCAACTCCCCGCCCCGTTTCCCTCTATCGTGTCTTCAATCCGTATCCAGTTCTGGCACCAATTTTCTGCGCGTTCTCTGGTGCTCATTACGTACATTTTGCCCTTCATTTTTTTCTTTTTACTGTTTGTGGTTTTTGTTACTTCAATGTATTATTCTTTATTAAATAAATTCCACCCCATCCCCAGAGCTGTGGAATTCTTTTTTACCCCAGAACTCCTTACCCGCTCCCTAAATTCGAGTGATTTTAGGCATCTAGTTGTTTGCCTCATCCATGGGTTTGGTGATTTATTTTGGCCCCCACATATAATCGGGTGGCTTGGAGAGTGCGTCTATGACATAGTCTGCAATTACGGCTGCGGCGCGGTGACGGGCGGCTGATCAGCTGGTTCGATCAATAAGGGACGCCGCAGGATACGAATGGTAGAAAATTCCACTAAATGACAGTAGAAAAACATCAAAATGGAAGTCATAACGCCAGGTACGTGTCAGAACTTAAGAGAGAAGGGTAAAATTACCTCGAACCAGGTGATCAGTCGGCTGACACCATGTCGTAGCCGTAATTGCAGATAAAGTCCCAGACGAACTCTGTAAGCTGATCGACAATGTCTATTTGTTTATCGATTTGTTTATTGACTGGCTCGTTACGAAGTCACCATGACACTTTTGTGTAAAAATATGGATCCCTGCAACCAAGAATGTAACCCGTTGACTGTGGGGCAGAGATCTGACTCGGAGTTTCGTGTGTGCTTTATTTTTAAGTGCACTTGCCCTTGATATTTTCTTAGTGTATTCTTCTGTTTATTCTCTGTTGAATGACATATTTCTGCCGCTCAACTTCTACGCCTCATTCGTCGATAGCTTTCCGTTCCACGGGCATCAACACACTTTTTCACATTCCAGGATTTCGAGACCTTCCTTTCGCTCATGTTAGGCAAAAATTACATACCTTATAAGGTTCTCAAAAATTCCATTTTATGAACAATAACTTCTGTATCCATACCAGCTTATCCAGCAACCATACAGTGGGATGCTTACTTTGTTGTAATCAGGCCTTGTTCTGCTTACATCAGTGGTGTTCTCTTCATTCTGTTTATTATGTGGATGTCTTATATATAGCGCATTTCTTGGAAAAAAGCATTTGAGACGTACAAGCAAATAAATTACACATTCCAGATCAGCCGAGCTGTCTATGCAAACACTAGCACAAATCACAAGCGATTAACTGTCGAGCAGCGATTTGCCCTGGAGCACGTTTTGCGTGATCTCTATTTCAGCCCGCCCATGAATTGCCCCTCCGCATCCGATTCTAGGAGCAAAGCACCATCGTCTGAAGTAGAGATCACGCAAAACGTGCTCCAGGGCAAATCGCTGCTCGACAGTTAACCGCTTGTGATTTGTGCAAGTGTTTGCATAGACAGCTCTGCTGATCTGGAGTGTGTAGTTTAGTTACTTGTACTCAAATGCTCTCAAATGCTTTTTTCCAAGGAATGCGCTATATATAAGACATCCACATAATAAATATAATGAAGAGAACACCACTGATGTAAGCAGAACATGGCCTGATTACCAGAAAGTAAGCATCCCACTGGGGAAGACTTAATTACGTTGTAGGCTTCAGTGACAAAATGAATTTCATCCAAGGAATACCACCTTTTTTGTTTTTACTGTCTTGTTCAGCTACTCCAAGGCTAGCTCGTTGTTAGGGAGTTTTAAATAAGGATATGGATCAAAAACTGGGGAGAGCGCACGGCCCTAACGCGGAGAATGGGCCCCTGCAGACAGCTGGGAAACAACTGAATTCTAGTAACATTCGGATGAGGACAAGCTCATTGTAGTTCTAACATTTTATGAGCTTCAATTCCTTATCGACGTCGATGAGCAAAGTTTGAAGTCAGGTGGGGAACGCTCAGGATATCTGTGCGGTTATGAAGGAACAGGAGTAACAACACGGTAATTAAATTTCACTAGAGTAATTGCGTATTGACTTCCTTGCCTTCATAAAAATTATGCTTTGGATTGTTTTGTCCCCGCAAAGACGGTGATATTGACAAGGAAATCAAGGTATTATACATGCTTACTCTGTATGCGAGCACTGGTTCGCATTTCTCTTCTATTGTGCAGTAAAGATGGCAATTTGCTTTCTGGACAAAGTGTCCATAATCCGCTTGTGCTATACAATTTTTTTTTGTCTTTTTACTCGAAGCTGTCCTTCAAAAGACGAAAATAAAAAGGCGTGTAAAGAATAATACTACCTAGAAAACTCCAGTAGGGATTTAAGCTGTTTTGTTTGTGAAACTATTTTAAAGTGGATAAATGAAAGTGATTACTAACACATAGAAAAGGGTAAAAACTAAGTGCAACATGCTGTCATTATGAGAAGCCCCAGAATTTTTCCCACACTTCTCTGCAAAGGGGGGAGCAGTATGAAGGGGCGGCTGGGAGGTGAGGGGTGAAAGGAGGGGGGGGGGGGGTGCGGTGGGCAAGAGGATGTACTATGTATTGTGCATGCCACCGATTAAAACGGAATAATTTTGTTCCTCTAATAAACAATTCAGGAAACAATTTAACCATCCAGATGGTCGAGGATGAGGAAGCCTTGAAGCTGTTCCTCGCTCTTATGCAGCACTATATTGGTCTCTAGTGTTGGAACATTCGAATTTTCCATTTATCCGAAATATTCGGTATTCAAAAGCAAAGAAATTTGTTTTTGAATGAATGGGGAATTGGAATATTCCAACATTAGAGACCAATGTAATACTCCATGAGAGAGAAGGAGAGCGTTAGGGAGTTCTCATTCTCGAATACCTGGTCGTTTGAATTGTTCCTTATATTGTTAGTTAAAGTAGAAAAATTATTCGGCTTTCATTCGGTCACATGTATAGTATGTGTTTGTAAGTATTGTAACAGCAATGCCTACAAAGTTTTACTTGTTTAACTACCAGCCCCCTTCATCCCTTCCTGACATCCGTGGAAGACGGAGTACACCGACTAACGAGAAGGATTTTTCTCTTGGAAGTCCTCCTGCAATTTCTATTCCCAGTGCCTGCAGTCTGGATAAGATTATTCTATCCGGAAAATGATGACTAGGGTCTTTTAGAATAAGCAAATCGCTAGATGACTGTTTCCAATATATCAAGAATAACAACAAAAAACAGACTATAAAAATGATTGCAAGGAGATTTTACAATCTAATATCTCCTGCCTGGGCGCGTGTGGCGCAGTGGTAAGAGGCTCGCTGCGCACGCACACGATCGATGGTTCGACCCCACCCGAGGCCAACCAAGCCTTCCATCCCTCCGGGGTCGGTAAATTGGTACCAGAGGAGTCTGCGAGGATGAAGCACTGACTTGGTACATCGGGTGCCCCCCGCAAGTCATTGTACAGGGCTCATACGCATTCAACGCCTCTACGATGCTCAGATGAAGTCGAATGCGTGGCGCATCCCTCGTGACGGGATTGATCAACGCCGACCACTTTATTTATCCTTATTTATCTCCTGCCTACTTGATTCACTCTACATGCGAATCGTGAAGAGATCGCAAGAAGGAATGTTATAGCATGTCCTGGAAAATTAGGTAAAAGTTGACCAATTCTCAATGTTTTCCACCAATTCGGTCCCGTTGCCAGGAGTAGAACGGAAGTATGGACTCGTCAACGCCCACGCGCCTCACACCTCCTCATCTGTACTCATCAGCGAGCCGTGAAAATTAGGGTGTTTCATGTCTTATTTTGGATGCAAGTACAAGAGTGGCAGAATGATTAACGGTTTCGTCGAACAAAAAGCACCTGCTACTGTGAGCGCGGAATTTCAAAGCAAGCTGGACTGTCTGTACCTGTCTGGATGGAGTGGTTGGCTCTATTCATCGCTGTACTTTCAATCTTTTCCTTGTTAATGTCCTTAATGAATGAGCGCTACATGGCTTGCATCTGTGTGAAGAGCGTTACTGGAGGAGTTCCTACAAGTCTTACGTTACTGGGAGAAGTTGAAGAAGTAAAAGGTTGTCATACTGTTTGCACATGCACATTATAATGAGATGCTCTATCTAAAGGTGAGGTTTTCCTTGAACATGGATCTATCTATGGCGTAGACGTAGAATGAGTGAGATTGTTTTATTCTTCAATCCCTCTATTACTGTTTTATTGTTAGTGCGATTGCGGTTGCCTATTTTTCACTGTGACTGCCTATTTTTTATGAGGTTACAACGACCTATGAGCTTGTGACCCTTACGACGGGATCCATAAATTTTACAGAAAAGCTCTTCTCTTTTACTCAGGAATGATAAGTTTTTCTTTTTTTATGGAAAAATGGGTACTTTCAGCCGTTTAAATTGACGCAGTTGAAATGAGTTAACCCTCTCAGCTTAACCTTCTAAACATGCCTAATGAAACTATATGTAGTTACGTAATGGTCCTCCCTAGTTTATTGCCGTTTCAGATATCGGTTTCTTTTTTCCTGAAAATTCGGATTTGATCCTTGACCCCGTATGTGCTGTATTTATGCTGCTAATCGTATCATTTTCCAAGTTCATGAGATTGCCCTCGCAAATTTGTCCTTGTGAAAGAGGTATGTAAGTGGGGATTTAGCCCGTGACGTTCCCCATGGCCAACAACCACTGCTTTTTTTTGCAAGCAACATTAATCACAACCAGACAGGTGTGTATATAGCCCTTTTCCTCTTCTACTACTGTTGCTAGGAGCGGTTAGCTTCCCAAATCCTTCTCTTTTGAGGCTTTTCAATTCAACCAAAAGGCGAAAAAGATTGCAACTTTTGCACAGAACTCAACAAAATGCATGGGCTAAGAGGAGGTAGAAACTGGTAACCCATTTTGGCGGAGCTGTCTCGGGATTTCGTTATGGATTTTCTTCGGTAGATCCCGATATACCTCCACGGAATTTCTGAATAGTATCCGTAGAAGTCCCCTTGATGCTCGATTTCAAGATATTTGTCTCATGGGCCACTTTCCGAGCACCTCTCTTCACTGAAGAACTGCTGCTCGGTTTTCGTTTCCTAAATGGAACTGAGTGAAAATGCATAGCTGTTCTCTGAAATGACGTTGTCCGTCATCTTCAGCTATTTTATAGGCCTCAAATCCATTTTTGATGCGAATAATTATGATTCTTGTCGATGGATATGAGATCATTTGAAAATAATCTTCCAGCTCAGGGCACAAACGTCTCTATAGAATTGCGCACGTCATTCAAATCGAAATGATTTTTATTCATGCACGTCAGTTTTCTCTGTATTTCGGACATCTGTTCTTCTAGGTTATATGTATAATTAGCTATCCAATTGCCCGAGTGTACCAATGTTCCAACATCCATTTTTTTATCTTGGCAATGTGCCCTATATGTTTTTTTTTGCCCAAAGCAAACAGAGGACTTCTTTAACTGTGCTGAGTTTTTTTCTTACTTTTTCACTCATTTTTTCTTACTTCTTCATCCGCTGTGTGTTAGATCTTACTTATTCCCAAAGTTTGTCTTCTCATGGCCCTTTGTTTAACTTGCAAATTTTTTCCTTCTGCTTCTGATAAGTTCCGGGTCCCGTAACTGCGGAATGGTATGAGGAGAAGAGCCGAAACATTGAAAACTCACAATTCGCCCAGAGTGCTTGCCGATGTTGGCTTGCCAATGCTAGCATTGGTCTGGAGAAGAAAATAAGACCAGCAACCTATGCTGTACAATCCTCAATTCTAAGCTCGGTTCTATTATACCTTTTTTTAAATAATAAAGTCTGCAACATGAAAAATATAGGAATAAGAAATGATACACCAAAAGACGCTTGGATAGTTTTACAATACGGGCTAGGGAAGGATACTTGAGGGGGGGGGGGAAGAATTTGTAACGGAATGAATACTGTCAAATATAGTTTGTGATGCTGATCTCAAATTCGTTCACCTTATCTGCTGCGCAAGAATTGCAAGAATTACATGACATGGTTAAAGGTTTCCCTACGCAGCCGAAATTTGGCATCTGGGATATATTCCATGAAACATGAAAAGCTCGCGTGGCACGTTTTGAAAAAATGAGTAATTTTCAATTATTATAACAGTATAATGTAGTTTTCACGCATATTTTTTTAGCAGAGTATAACTCGAAAGTCAATTCTGGTCTGAAAGCCACGTAGTAGCTCTTCACCGGAAATTCCGCAGCAGATAAAGTAAACGGATTTGGGATCAGCGTCAAAAACTGCGTATGGCACTAGACATTTTCTTAGAAAATGTTGGACCCCCCCCCCCTCCCACCTTCCCAGTATCATTCTATTCCTATACAATTCCCTAGTCCTGTGGTGATTGGATATTCTGATGAGTCATTGATTCCTCCTCCCAGGTCCAAATTCATCACTGCAAGAACAGCTAATTTTATATCCATGGGTGTGATTACCCATGGGTAGTGGCTGGGTTTAGACAACGTCAAGTATATTGATAGGAGCAAGGTACGTAGAGAGCAATTTGGGCATTGTAGCAAGCATACCATGGGTAATCCGAGTTATGCTGTAGAGCCCTAGATGTAAGAAGATATACCTTTCAGCCTCCTCCATTCACCTCGCTCAACAGCTGAACCTTCAAATGCCTCTCGTACGACGGTCTAGTTTACGGTCTGAATCTATGTCCGTCCAAGCACACGAAGATCTTCACCGTCGAACAATACCAACTTATCTGATGGTGTATTATCCCAGTTTCAGAGTCATATTTGGTCCAAATTCAAGGTCATAGGCATTTCATTAAGTCAACTTGTACTAATGAGTAATGGATTAATACGCATTTAATTATTAATAAATCTGCCACTCTCTCCTGATTTACCTCTGTCTGATTTACCATAATTTTTGGTAAGTGAGAGACTACCAGAAAAAAAACATCGTTTCGTCATTTGAGATCTGCTGATAAATGAATCAGGCGATCAACCTTTGAGAAACTGGAGACCTAGAGTTTCAACAAAGGTTTGCCTCTCGAATGGCTCATTGCAAACTCACACAGACTTTAGGAAGGAAACCTACGGAGGCAATGGAGGGCAGAGCTCAGAGACCAACAATAGAGAGGAATTACGAGAAATGACTGTGTGCATGGAAGTAGACACACCTTCGAAATCTAGTCGTGCTGTACTAGTTTCCTTGTTTAGTGTCCTAGTTCATTTTCGGCATCGGTTCATGTACATTCAAGAACGGATCAAAAACTAAAAGGACAAATTGTTCAAGAAACTAATACTGCTCTACCATTTCCATGGATTTTCTGTGTGATTAACATCATAGGAGTGAGGTCACTTCCTTCGCGTGCAATTTTGTGTTTGAAGGGTGCTAATGTTACGTCTTCAAAACGTAGATAAATAATTATTGCCTTGCTGAAGTCAGAAGATTTACAGGTTACTTTCTCTCGCAGTTGTTGGATGACTACATCATTGTAACTTTTGGATTAGGTTGCAATTTATTGTTAAAATTAGAGTCAGAATGAGACGTTGACGTCGAGACCTTCAAATTAATAAGACCAGCCTGATCGTCCGGCTAACGCCGGACTCTCAGGCCTCTTTTCGTGCTCGCTTCGCTCGCATATTTTCATTGTCCTCAGATAAGATTAATGCAGGTGGATGAACAGACACTATCCAGAGAGGAGCATTCTTAACCGCGGTTCATGGAACCATTGACCCACTATGGACAGCTCCTTTCCAACAATTTGTGGTGCCGCATTTCGGTGGAAGTAAATAGTAAAAATTGACCGAGTAAGTGCAAACTGGGATTGACCTGAACACCGATGCACCCTTATCTCACCGTTGGAACCTGCCTCCAAAGGTTCCTCCCGTTTTGGACGCCGGCGCACACTTGTCACGCCGTTGGACCCGACTCCAGGCGTTTTCCCACTTTCGGAAACCGGCGCACCCTTATCACACCTTTGGACTCCTCGCGTTTCCCCGCTTTTGGACGCCGACGCACCCTTATCACGCCGTTGGACCCGACTCCAGGCGTTTTCCCACTTTCGGACGCCGGCGCACCCTTATCACACCGTTGGACCCAACTCCACGCGTTTCCCCACTTTTAGACGCCGGCGCACCCTTACCACACTTTTGGACCCGACTCCAGGTGTTTCTCCACTTTCGGACGTCAGTGCACCCTTATCACACCGTTGGACCCGACTCCAGGCGTTTTCCCACTTTTAGACGCCGGCGCACCCTTACACCACCTTTGGACCCGACTCCAGGTGTTTCCCCACTTTCGGACGCCGGCGCACCCTTATCACGCCTTTGGATCCGTCTCCAGGCGTTCCCCCTAATTTGGACGCCGATCAAACCGCTAGCCCACCTCTAACATACTCTGCATGCTGCAATCCCCATCCTTGTCCCTCCTCACCCGTCTGGTTCATCGTCCTCGTTATAAAGGCATACTACCCTTCTCCTTCCTTTTATACGGTCCTGTGATCATAAACTTATCTCATTCATTCCGACCGTGGTGAAAACAACTGCAGGCCATTAACATGTCTGAACATGACAAAAGTGGCCAAAAACACCCTTAAATCAAGGTAAAAATCAAAATTTACCACGTTTTCGTACATAACTCGAAGCGCTGAACGCAATGGTGTAGGTATTTTCCGTTTTCGATGGCTGGTTCTCGTGCACACACACACACACACACACATGAACTGCCAATTAAGAAGAAGTATGATACAAGTTTCAATGCACAAATAAGCAAGAATTCCTAGCTAGTTTAACTTAACTTTTTCTAAAATACTATTTTATATTTAATTTTGTTTACATCGTGCTGAGAATTGTTGCTGCCCCAGGGTCCAAGGCAGGGATGAGCGGAGCTTCCGAGCTTCGGAAGTCGGAAGTCCCTTAATTCTGGCACTATGAAAACATTTAACTTCCAGGTTTGTGGAGAATTGGTGGTAGCTGAGTTGTACGAGATCGCAGATGCTGTTTTTGATGCTCCAAATCTCCGTGTATTTCAGGCTTCTCATAACTTCCGACTTCCGACTTCTGGTCATTCTCAATACTCCCGCTCATCCCTCCCTGGTCCAAGGGCTCTGAGGCTAGATTACATATTTTTGCACGTCCTCCCCGAACAACCTATTATTTAACGAGTTCATGAACCACTAACCAGGGAAGAATACTGGGACGGTTCGACAACTCATAACAAAATGTATACTGTCAAATGCAGTTTTCGATGCTGATCTCAAATCCGTTTCCCTTATCTGCTGGAGTTCTCCCTGAAGAGTTACGTGGCTATTCCAGCTCGCGCACGGCAGCCAAAATTCGCTTTCTCGGATATTTTCTTTCAAAAGACCACGCGAACTTATCTAGATCTTAGAAAATTTTGAAAGTGGTAGTTAATTTTAATAAGTTGACATGTTCGGAATAGTTTTCGCACATACCCTCAGCAGAATTCGAGTGGAAAGTCAGAGTCAGTTCCGTCTAGGCAAACCGAAATCATGCCGCGTAATTCTTCACGAAGAACTCCGCAGCAGCTAAGGGAAATGGATTTGAGATCAGCACCGAAAAATGCATTTACAGTACACATTCCATTGCGAGTTGTCGGACCCCCCCCCCTAGTATGTATACTTTCCTGGTATATCGGCTTAAAACTCCTACGCCAAAAAGTACCGGTAGTTTTATGTTTTAGCTCACTTTAGCTAAAAAAATTCCAATGAAATAGCCGCCAGCAGTAAAGTATGGGATGTTTTTCTCAGCAAATGATTTTCGATTCAAAAATCCGCTGTCATAATTGTGACATTTATGCAGAAAGCAGACAATACCAAGCTATGCTGTAATTGCTTTCAGAGATTTCTAGGAGCACAGCGCCTAGTCACTCTGGGCTAGGAGATTGTGAGCAGCGGCTAGGACATTTTTTCATTAGCAGACCTTTTAAGGTTTTTCGCCTTTCAGCTCGATTTCAAGAGTTTTCTAAGAAGTTTCAAGCGTGAGAGCTTGACAGAGGCATTTTCCTGGAGACTTCGTTTCCTTCACGTTTAAGCCATAGAGTTTCTGCTCTTGCAAAAACTTCCTGATTTCTTCTTCTTCATTTTTCTTATTTTTCCCCATTTTTTTAAACGAAGATTTCAATAGGATAGTAGAATGAGAGTGGACAAGGATCGCCGTGGTCGGCTAGCAATATACACCTCTTCTCCTCATCGTCGGCATGACTAGCACGAGTGTTATGCGGACTGCCCCTCAGGCATGGGCGGGGCCAACGCAATCATCATCATCTTTCTCTCTGCGCTGCTGCTGCTCTCCCAGCACTCCACCACCCCTGTTCATTCGGGAAATTTTCCACGGAATCTGCTTCCTTCATTCCTATTTCATTCGCTATATTCACCATTTGTCTGCCTTTTACTTTTTTGGGACCTTCAAGGTTTTACCAAAGTCCTTCGGCTGATTTTCCTGGATCCGAATATCTTACTATCTTTTTATGGAATATTTTTAAAAATCGCTTACATTCCAGGCCAGTCATGATTGACTGCGTAGACGTGAACCATATTCTTCGAATGTACGGCGATTGGACGTCTCTAGTGGAAGTTCGAGTATGTGCTGCGGTTTTTCTAGCCCTAAACAGTTGTTCTAGGGTGAAAATCTCCAGGAAAAAAAATCCCCGACTTGTCTCGAAGACTCCCGATTTTGCGGCTGAGCATTTTTTAGAAATACTTCCCGTGCTTATTTAGAAGAATCAACACTGAGACAAGGGGCGAAAACAAGTTTATGGACCTCAATATCATTGCTTCTGCTCGCTAGTCAACAGAGAATTCATTCAGCGAATCCACTCGAACACAGAGGGTGTGATGATGAGAAAGAAAACTAGTACGAGTACGACGACTAGGGAAAACTCCTGTTTTTACCCGGTTTTCCTCGAAAAGAAAGAACCCAGCGAGACAGCGGTTTTCTCTCCCAAATTCAGGCCTTAAATTTCTAATATCCTGGTTCGAAAGTGCACTAGAGTATTTTCCCACTTCTTCAGCCCTACTCATTAAGAGAGCTGCACCGAACACAATGCGACGTCTAGAGCTCTCGATAGGAAATGAATGTTGCTGGGATTGCGCTTCTCCTTGCAATTTCTGGAAGAGCTAGGCACATGCTATTTGCCCTCGGGGTAAATGGTTCAGTACAATTTACTCCAAAATGTAGAATCTATGTTTTGTACAGTATTCTTGAGCGTAATATGTTTCATAGAGGAAAAGAACGTTAGCGGCTCCGGGAAGGTGTCAGGATGACTAACTATCAACCTAATCAGAGGTAACTCCTTGTAAATGAAGCTTTTTGACAATTTTCATTTGATTTGAGTGGAGGATTGAGCTTTCTATGGACCCCAACCAGGGCTTTCTATGGACCGCATCCAGCAGGGGGGCTGAAGCTGATCACAAATTGAGATGTGTTTGTGGTTTTTGTTACAGAACGATACCACGAAAAAATTTCGTTTGCACCGACTCTCCCATTTTAGAAATTGACTTTTCCACTTATTTGCCCTTCTTAATTATCCTCCGGCATTTGCATTCCTGAAATTCTTCGTGGAACAAGAAAAATTCTCTCAAATACCTTTCGATTGAAGACAAAACGCTATGGACGTTTTTGGTGGGAATTTTTTGTTGCTTTCATAGCCTGGATAATGGATTAGAAAGGGTGGCAGTGGCATATTCGTGCATACGAATGTAACTTGCTTTCTAAAATGTAAGCATCGCTCGTTCAGCTTCTTTTTCTTCTCTTATTTCTTTTCGATAATCATACCAGTGAAACCGACTGTAAACACATTGAACGCAGTTTTTGCGGTAGACTTCAACACTATAGTCACTATTTTTCCCGAAAATGGGGGAAATTTCGTATCATGGTACAGTCAATCCATTCTTGAGGCTTTGAGATGAAGTTGAAGTTTTTAAAGAGTGTCAATGAATCTCGCGGCCGTTTAGTCCTACACATTGACTAATGACACACCCTTTAAGCCATCCTTCACTTCTAGGGCTTTTTCGAAATGGGTAGGAAGCACTAGGAGAAAAAGCAATCGCGCATTTGGCAGAAATGTCGATTTCTGGATTATTCCCTATGCTTTCTAACTGCAGTTGAGCAATCTCTGTTAGAGGCCTTCCGAAAAAAAACAGCTGATTGGAGTTTTCGGAGTTTTTTTTTTTGGGTCTAACGTGAAATGTGCGCCAAATAAAAACCAGGAGTCAAAAATAATGAATTAGAAATTAGAAAATAAGCTCTGAGTAATTGTAGGGAAAAGGTGGTGGTTTTCTATAGTTTCATAGAAATTCGAGCCCTACAAAGTGCTTCAGTTTCAAGAAAATCACAATTCGGCTGATGCTTTCCCTCTTTAGACTGTTTTCCGGAAACAATTTGGTGTCCGTACGTTGTCTGCACGTTCTTCGGCCTCCTAGACTAAGATACAACCGACCCATGATGAATCACTGGCTAAAAAAGCCTATAATCTAGAAAAACAAGGCGAGAAAGTACACGTCTGGATAAATCGCTTGTCATTTTCGAAGAAATCATGAAACAAAAAACTCGTAGCAAGAGAGTACATTATTTGTATTGCCCTCGGGTAGAAAATCGAGTAGACAGTGAAATTTGCCAACGTAATGGAAAAAATAATTCATTTAATGAAGCGATCTAATTTTCTAAGGGATCCAAGGACGTCTGGAAATTGTTCCCATGTTTATTACGCACCACGTTGCACTTTTCAACTATGAACCTTCTTCAAGAGCACTCTGAGCCAGGATTCTGGAACTGCAATATGGATTGTACTTTGAGGTTGTAAAACAGCACTTTTGTTTGTTATAAGGCCGCAAAGCCATTAAGTATTCAGGTTTGTTGAGCGCCACTGGAAAACTCATCCAAGTTTTCTCTTGGATGAGTCGGCTTGAATTCATATGTACCTTTTCCTTAACACTTTGGAAAACTTCACAGTTTCTTCAGAAGTAGAAAATTTATCCCATTCGCTGATCACTTGTTATATTCTGAAGCCCTAATTAGCTTCATAAGGACCTACGCCCTTTACGATTTCCCTAGAATAAGCAGGCTTTCAGAAGCGGAACCGAAAGCTCCGGTCAGAATTTCTAAAAAATATCCCAGTGTATTTGACATGCGGTAAATTTTTCACTGAAGTTTTCCAAACTAAATTTCAATTTAGTAATTTTTGAACTCTTCAACGATTCAGTGTAGCAATACATTTATTACATGTTACCTCTCACTACCTATTTTTATGCATGCTTTCTTCGAATTCTGAGCTATAGAACCTTTGCTGTGAAAGAGGCGTGGGCTCCGCGATTGGTCAATTCGTCCGCTTGGCCAATCGCAGAGATCGGTAGCACTGCATTTTTTCAGTAGTCGTTCCAAGTTCACAGTAGTATAGAGGGAGTTTTCTAAAAAAGTAGAAAGTAACAAATGGGGGAACATAAAGGAACAATCTACGATTTTTTCCAATTTACTTGCTTTCCCCTCCCCTCCCCCGACTGGCACAGACCACACTTTTTTGTTCTCCTTCCGTTTTTCGTTAATATTTTAGAGGTTATATTATGGAATCAAAAGTAGGCCCTTATTTCTGTTTTTTTTTCACCATTATGTTCTACATAAAATACTGCGATTTACTGGCTCTTTACTTCCTTGATCAGCTGGTGGAGTTATAACACTCTTCTTTTTACCGTAATTCATCTACGATCTCTCATCGCGACAAGATCTCAACCAGATCAGCAGTTGGAATGAAATTAGCTTTGTGCAAGTCGCCTCTAACTAGTTTGCCACCTCTGCATCATCACCAGATAAAAACTAAATTTGGTCAGAGCCGAAGAACAGAGCAGAGTCTCCGTTTCTTTTCAATCACTGCAAAGCTCCTCTTCTTCCGGAAAAGTGCACATTTTATCCGCAGACGAACTGACAGAAGTAGAAAAACTGGCAACAAAAAAAACAAAAAAAATTCAAACTTCAAAGTGTCATGCCACGCTTCCAGAGGATTTTGTCCGCGCTTTGGAGAGTCACTGTTGCCAGGGGCCTAGCCTACAATTTCATAGCAGAATCCTGATGAATGAAATAATAAGGCAGCAATTTTTTCTAGTCCAAACAAGGGTACGTAATTATCCAACACTGCTTGAGAACTGACTAACAGAGTCCGGGAAATGTCTCGGCGATAAATTTTGGCGCATTTTGTTTACAGACAGTTCCATAATGGCAGTTTGGTGCTCGGAATAATTAATCAAGGCGAGTAGCTGTAAACGGGAAGCATTCGCCGTTGCCGCTGTAGCTAGAATTCACTACAAGGAGCTATTACTATTGAGCTCATACTGGTATTTGAAAGCGTCTTCTTATAGGGTATGTAAAACGTGGCAGAAAATTACGTGCTTACCAGGAGATGAGGTCGTTATTCAATGGGGTCAGAATGTTGACCGAATCGAGCAATCATTCGAATATTAGAATACAAAAAATATTGCCACGGCTAATACCTTGCACAACACACAAATTGAGGATGAGGCTTATAGAGGAGAAATTACATATTAACTCTACTATATGTCAACCATAAAAAACTGCGTACATTCGAATATTCGACTGATCATCTGAACATTATGCGGTCTTGTTCAGTAGTAGCAATGGAAAGGCGAATTTACCAAGATGAATTTGGTGCTTTTGACGATTGCTCTTTTGTAGTCGCTTGTATTTATCATTATTTATATTTATATTTTTTACTAGCTCTCCTTTATTGCGATTCTGATCTATCACGTGTAAATTTTTGGAACAAATTCTTGTTTTAGAAATAAATCCACCGAGAGTGAATGAATAGAAGTGAATGGGTATTCGACTGATTGCTCGAACATGAAAACTTCATGTGGCCTAGTGACTATGTTTTTTTTAAAAATTATTTTTATGTTATTTTCTAAATATAGTCCGAGACAATGAGGTGTCACAGCTACTCGCATGAATTAATTCTTCCGTCAATGGAACTACTATTGTGGAATGCAGTTTTGTCTCTCAGCCTTGTTATTAGTGAACTATTCTTGGTTTGTTGAGGTCCTTCGTTTACACTTTATTCTTTCAAACCTATTCATTTTTCCTAGAAGGTCAGTTTGAAAGTGAGCTAGGGGATTCAGAGTTGGTAAAAAAGGGAGCGTCTACCAAGATAAAAAACAAATATCTCAAGAAAGTTGATTTTCAGACTTGATAGGACGATATTTTATGTGAATGCAGAGTTTCTTTGAACCAAAGGGAATAGTATTGTAACTTCAAAAGTTCTTGTGTCTTAAATATATAAGGGGATTCATTTTTTGCTTTTTTTTCTCGTCATTCTCAGTAAATCGGTGATAAGAAATCGGTCTTGAAACAGCTGCTACGTCTTCATTAGTCTCCTGGCTCTTTTTTTGAAATTTTCATTTATTTCTGCCTCAGGAACATTATTCTGGCTTTTCTAATCCTCATTATTGACGTAGTACATCCATTTATTGCTCTTTTCCACTAACACCATGTGTTCAACTCCAGTCATAGTTAAAAGACATCCTAGTGTGCTGGGATGAGCGAAGGTCCTATTTTGGAAGTTTGGAAGTTCCTGAAATATGGCCTTATGGAGGCTTCTAACTTCTAGATTTCTGGAGGATTGGCAGAAGTTGAGTTACGTCAGCTTGGAAATACTCTCTTTATCCCTCCATATTTTGTTAGATTTCGAATTTCCTCCCACTTCCGACCTCCGGTCCTACGCAGTACTTCCTGCTCCTGTGCCGAATCAGCAGTGGTTCACAGATCAACGCTCGTAAGAGGTGTCTATAATCTAGTGAAGTTGTTGCTTGCCGCTCTCTGTCTCTCGTTTCCTACATACCTCCTTGTCCTCGCGTATTTTCGCCTCAATTCCCCGTATCCTAAACGCATTTTCAATCCCTTGAGACCCTCTTCTTCGCCGTATGTGTGCGACCACTTCACAGCCACAGATTATCGCTTCATAATGCCCCACTTCTATTTTCGACGACTCACACATGACATTCGATGGAAAAACGCCTAAGGGACAACTGCGGCTTTTTGCTTTCTGATAGTAGAATATTGGTGGACGAAAACTGCAAAAACGTGGTAAAAGATGAAGAAACCTAGCATTTCCAAGGGAAGGTTGGACCTTCCAAGAAAAATTCTGGACTTATTGAGCTCTACCAGATCGTGTACACTCGTTCTTTGGCAAGAAAACGTTTTTGAAGGGTGAAATCGTTAGAATGCTCTCGGCTTGATGGATTTCTGGCTGCAAAATGTTCTTTGGGGAGCATTTTGTTAATGCTTTTTAAAAAGCATTGGCGACGAATGGGTCCACTGAGGGTGACGCAGCAACTACGAAACGAGTTTCTGGAGAAGCCAAATGGACAAATTCTCAGGACTTTGTATTTGTAGCCTTCAAAAAGGATAAAACGCAAAGAAACTATGGATTTTTGTGGAAAATCCTCGGTCCAGTGGGCGCACGTTATCCAGGACGAATCCTTGGAGAAGTGTTTTCACTGGTAAAATTGATGTAAAGTAGAAGGATATACCTTTTCGGCTAGTTGTAGGGAACTTATCCTAAAACATGCCACTTATGTGGACTCATCACCCCTAAATTTTTATAATTACCACAAATGTTCTTGTTATTTTCAAGATCGTTTCTTTACTTAAAGGCTTTCCCCGTGGAAATTTTCACATCTTGGAAAAATGTCGCGCAATTTCCATAAATGGGTGCTAATGACACTGGTGTGATAAGAACCCTAGGAATGGCTAAGTACCTGGAGAGATATCGCGATAAATACCTTGCTACAACCTCTTGACCCCCGTTGGTGCCGAAATGACGCACCAATTTACGCTTGTGGGGCCACTCCCAGTCATACGTGGAGTCCCAAATTTCGTGTGGGGACCACGAATGTCCGGCACTCGTCTGCGTGGGCAAACGTGTGGAAAACAAGACAGAGCTTTTTTGGTTCCCCTTAGATTCGACGGAATTTTATTATCGAATATAAGTTTAGCGTCACCGTTTACCAGAAATCAGGAATGTGTCAAATTTTTCAATAAGAAATCTCGTGGATATCCGCTTTAATTACCATATTTGTCTCAGCACACGTTTGATCCAGAGCTCTGTTTTCTTCGACACACCTTTATGAAATTTTAGTCCGGAAACCAAGTAAATGAAAGAACTAGTTCAATCAAGCAGGTTCACTAACGCATAACCAAACGAAACCAGCTTAGCAAACCAACTTTCACCTCCTGCGTCTCCTAACATTGCGTATTCTCTATGACGACCAACCACGCTAACCATACTTGGTTTGCTTCATTAACGTCTCATGAGTTCCACTCCAGGCCTGTTGCAGCATGAGCCGAGCATGTGCAAATTCGAAATTTTTCACTTTTTTGCTGCAAAAACAAGCTTTGTCGACTTCCTTTCTTTGGCTGCAGTTATGTGGAAGACAAAAGCCTCCTCGCAAAACCTTCGTGGAGACTTCATAATAATCATAATAGCTGTTGTAATAATTGTAATGATCTATGCGAAAAAGTGAAACTGAAACAATAGGACAATAGGATTGCTTCTCTCCTTAGCTCTCTGTTTCTTTTTGCACGTGGATAGCTATCTGTAATTATATAATTTTTTTCATGATTATGCACAAGTTTGCAAGGTTTTTGTATCTAATAATTTAAGAAAATCGTGTGACCTGTCGTAGAATGAAGGAGTACACATTGTCGAGAAATGGACGTATTCAAATTCGATACAAATTCGATTTTGGATAATTTGAACGTTCGGAACGTTCTTTCCAGAAGGGAGAGAGTTTTTTAAAAGGGTTGGAACGCTTTATCTTTTTTGATTATTTCTTCATTTTTTAAATTGTTTCCTAGGTCCTTGCACTTGGAATCTATCCTTTTTTTCGCCCAAATTGCATCAATGCTTCTTTAGTTTCTCCCATTCTTTCGTGTTGCCTTATTTTTTCTTCACTCCAGTTCCACTCAGCAATTCATATCTGAATATTATGCTTAGGACTAAGTAGAAGTTGAACAAATTACTCAATTCAATAATTATATAAAACTCGATCCGAAAAAAATCGAGAGTTGGAGAAAGGAGAAGTCTGAACATCTTTTCATCCTCCCTCAGTTTTTGCGCTTTTCCCTCTTTTCCTAATATCCGAAATTCCAACTTATTCGGGACTGAACTTTCGAATTCGAATATATCTAATGCATTATTCGGTCCTAAATATGTACAGTATTATAATTATGCATGCCATATGTATATGTGTAATTATTATCTTGCGTAATCATAAGAAACTTTGCCCGCTCCTGGATTCACTCTCGAAAACTGGAATTATCCATATCCACACCAACTATTCCCCGTTTCTTTGCTCGCTCCTTCCCAATTTCCCTCATTTGTCTTAGCATCTTCTCCGGAACTGAAGATCTCTCCATGAAAAACGTGTACTTTCACACCTTGCATATTTTGTGAAGAAAACTTAGGACTTCCGTGAAAGCATTGAGGATTATGCGCAGCCTTCAGTTTTCCCGTAGAAAAACAACTAAAACCTGAAGCTTCCTTCCACGTCACTGCAAGTACGCCGTCGAAAAAACGTTAAAATACTTTTATCGCTGGCAAAAGCTTCTGGGAAAACTTCCTCGGGAGAAGATCTTGGAATAGTACAGCTCTCTAGGGAACGAATAGCATTTAGAAGACACAAACAATCAAACAATCTTTTTCTGGCAATACAATTTGTTTCCTTCGGAAGTGTACAAAGGAAAAAGTTCGTATGGAAATATCTCTAACTGCTGAAGGTCATGTTTTCAAGTTGTCTGGTTTTTCACCCGAACACATCAAAAATCCTCTTCATGGCAGCTTCACATCCATAGTGACCGCCGAGATGAACCTATCACCCAGAAATTATCTGCAATAAATTTCACTTCTTTGAAGTTTGATTGCACCGAAAGCAATTAATTTTAAACTTACTGTGGAAGCTTTTCTTTGGTTCGGAATCTGAATAAAGGCACATTTATCTTCAACAGGGATCTTCTCCTGTGCACTGAAACATTTTTCTCCTGGGAGTTTTCAAATCCTAGAAATCAGGAATGTTTTCGTTCAATTCACACATTTCACGGATTTGAATTTGGGCTGGGGAAATTTATCTTCTTAGTCATTATGTTTCAGTTTCTGCAGGAGAGCTTAGTGCCATTTAATGCCAATTCTACAAAAATTACATTTTTTTTAGTGCTTTCGATGATCCTTTTCCGGATTCATGGTGCTTGCACAGATAGTTATATGCCAGATACATGAAACTGGGAATGATTGGGCAAAAAAAGTTCTCAAGGTAAAAAAAAAACACAGATCCTTGCAAGAATTGTACGAGATTCTTGTGGGGTTCCAGTGCAGCTTCGGGGTAAAGAAAGAGTAATGAGTTACAACATGAAATCTTCATTGCTCTGGTTTTCATGGAATTTATTAAATTTGAATGGATATCTAATCATAGTTAATTTTGCTGAAATATAGGCGCCCCAAATATTATTGGGAGTTTTCCAATTCCCACCTTAAAAAATGAGCTTTTGCAACGATTTCTTCTCATGTTAGATAATAATTCCCACGATACTAGGCGTTCTTTGATCCCTCCACTTTTGCACCTTCCCTTTTACTCGCTCTAGCTTCGCTTTTTTCCATTTTCCATTTTCCATTTTAAATCAAGCCAGATAAGCTCTTCAATAGAGGCCGAAAGGTTTTTTTTTTAGATTTTTTTTTTCGCTGGAAACCACGTTTCAATCCATGAAAAGCGAAACGAATTTTCGATCCAAGTAAAATTTTTCTCGCTTACAGCTCCATTAATTCACACTTATCCACGTGTAAAAAAATCCCGTGGCACGTGCCAAATCCTTTAATTATTCGCGGCGCAGTTGACATTAGATGATAGCAGCTCGGGAACTGACTATTTTCCCTAGTTATGGGTGTGTCTGGCAACCAGGCGTTCCTGTGACCAAAACAATTGGCGCAGGCTGGCAATTCGAGCATTCGGGTAATGGAGACTTTATCTCGAAACGGCTCTCACTACGCGGGGCACAGCGCTGAGGTTAATCTGCACTGCCGGCGCGTGCATCCCTCGGGTACACGACCTCTTCGAAGAGTCCCCACTTGTGGGAGTTCCGCGAAGTGATTTCCGGATATCGTCATGGAATTTAGGGGAAGGAATTTCGTGGAGTAATGTCATCTTACATCCATTACAGGAAGGATTAGTTATACAGTTCAAGGCTGATGTGAAGATAGTGGGGTATCAGGATCCAGTATACGGTATCAGTTAAAAAATGTCAAAAACTCAGTGCTCGAAAATAAGGTACTGCACAGGTCTGGAGGGGTTGTAAAAAGATCAAAAAAGCATAAAAACAACCAAATACAAAAAAGGTAGTCAGAGTAAAGAAACAAACAGTAGAATACCCAACTAAAACATGAATATGTGTGCATCTACCTCCGTTTAATGCTTGAATGACATTATAATAAAAAAAATTATGACATTATAATAAAAAAAGCTATGAACTCTTCAAAAATAGTGGATCAAATGGTGCACATAAATTGAATATCAATAATGTCTTTTACCCAATTTTCTAGACCTTGATCGGTTCGGAGCTGCTTCTGCAAAAATTTAATGAATCGCAGCAGAGTTCGCTCCAGGTTGTTGACCTAAAAGATGCCAATATCCACGAAAATTCTGATCCTGAGTACTTCAGCGCTGGTTTTGACTTTCGAGTTTGGAATTACAGATGAGGGGAACAGATTTGTTCAAACTAGCAGAAGATAAGGATCTCTGATTCTTGGTAAGGTTGGTAAGGTATGGCATCGGATTAATAGCAGTGGAAGTTGAGCGGAAGTAGGGAAAGTCGACGACTGCGCCTTTGCTCCAAGCTTTTCCATCCAAAACCCTTGGTTACCGCCTAATTTCGACTAGTAAAAGTGAGTTAAAGAGAAAGTAATTATGGTCAAAAGGAAGTGTGGTCACCCAGAGAAACCCAGTTAAGTTTGTTATGCTTGCTGAGGTGCGGTCATCCACAGAAACCTGGCTAAGTTAAGCACGCTTCCATCCCTATAGAAAAAAAAATCCGGTTCGTCAAGGACAATTACAGTCCTCGTCTTTTAGACCCTTTTTAGGTCAGGTTTTCTCAATTTCACTCAGTGATTATGTACAAGTTCTAGTTTAATGACTTCGACCAAATCAGTCCTGGATTTTAGCCAAACACCTACCCTACAATTTTTTTTGAATTCTTCAACATTCTACAGTAATTGGCGAATTTAGGTTATCTACTCGTTGGTCTACGCGTTGATCTTCATCGTTGGAGTTGTTGGCAATGGATTACTTATCTCGTCCGTTCTTCTACGGAAGCGATCCACCGTCGCTAATGTGTTTTTGGTGAACCTTGCTGTTTCTGATTTAGTAAGTTTTTGTTTCTTTGACTAGAAATCTTCTCGGAATCATCAAAGGGAGCGGAAAATATGTGGCTCTCATATTGGAACAAAAGCACTTGTGTTAGAATCCTTACTAATTGTTAGTTTGGAATTATGCAAAGTTGGATGCTTCTTTTGCTGAAACTACTTTCTCCTTTATTAGTTCATCACCTTTTTTATTATGTACACATTATTTTATTTCCAAAATTTTGCGCATATGACTCCATCCCCTCTGATTACACCGGGAATTTCTTAAAAAAACTGAAACTGCAGCGCCACGTGTTGTCTCCATGACCCTTTCCTCTCGCAAGAAATATCTGGTGCTTTGAACGAAATGGTCCTAGAAAATGACTGAACTAAATGCCATGCCGATCAGGACTTAACGTCATTATTTTTTTCTGAAAGACGCTCGTGACAATCGCATTTGTTCTGTCATTAGCAAATATCAAAGTAGCCCGAAAAATGTGACATGTGACGCTTTGAAGTGATTTCGGCTGTGATGCCAGAGCTACGATTTTTCTTGGGAGAATCTGGTGTCGCTGGAATTCGGAGAAGGGGATAACTACAGTTTGCTGTCAAATTTTGTTGACATTTTCTTCTGATGAGAGGGCCCCAGATTGTCTAGGTTGTTCCTAGTGATTATTCGGGGGAAAATCAGGATATCAAATATTTTCATGCCCTTTGTAATCTTTGCCTTTGTGGTCTTAATCTGTGCGCTGTAATGCTTGCATTTAACGTCGATTTTTCTTCAGAAAATTTTTGAAATGCCACCGACATCCACGATAATGTCCTCTGCTCTTTAATGTCACCTATCATTCCATTCATTTTTTCACGGTGAAATCTCAGAAAGCTAGAAACACGCCCGCTTATTTTCTCTAAATCCTGCCAGTTTATGATGTCGTGAAACGGAAGGAGGAAAGGTATAGCTGTTTCCCCGAAAGAGTAACTCAGATCAAGGCTATTTTGTATTGTTTGCACCCCTGACTGGGTGTATTCACTTCAGAGCATTTTTAAAGGTTCTAATGGAGGTGTCTAGAGTTAGACGTTGTGATTTTTGAAGAAGTAAGGAAAATATACATTCTGGACTTGTATTCATTATCTTTTATCCGGAGCTACAAATGTGCTTTAGTAGATACAGTGGACGTCAATGGCGGTGGCCCATCCGCGGCCTCGAGAAAGATGCCGCGTAACCGCGCCGCGCGCGCCATAACCGATGTTTTCTGCTGCTGTCATGCTATTTCTAGCAGCTTTTCTACCAGTTTTAAAGATTTTGGACCGAATCGGGAAGAAAAGCACCTAGGAATAGCATTCCGGCAGCACACGGTGACGATTCCAATGCGCGCGGCGCGGTTGCGCGCCGTTCTTCCCGAGGCCGCAGATGGGCCACCGTCATTGACATCCACTGTACGTTGAGCTCGAATATGCCGTTACTCATAAAATTCATACGTTGATAAATTCCATCGGAGGGAGGAGATCGTCAGCGACAGAGGCAGAAGTGCAAAAAGAAAAAAATGAGGTCTCTACAACCTCGAGGAGTGGAGTGGTCGAAAATTTGAAAGTGACGGTGGAACAGGCAATCACCTTCAAACCTAGTAGTTAAACATAAAAATAAAATTATCAATAATACAAGGTGTTTAATTGTTTTTGAATCCAAACAATAAAAACAATTACTTGGAAAATATCCAAGAAAGAAGCCCAAACTATGCCTCTCACCAATGCTTTTGCTTGTGCATCAAGGGATAAGCGCATAGACGAAAAGAATGTGAATGGATAGGATGATTGATGATGGATAAATGCCTGTGGGAATTGTCAAATAGACACTGCATTATTCCTTCCAAGGATGAATTTGCATTCCTAGTTCTCGTAACATTTTCTCAGTCCGTAAATATTCTTTTAAACAATACCAATTCGGTAGATAACTTGTAAATAAGACATCTACTCTGTCCTTGTTAGTTGTTTAAACCATCTTCACGCTAAATGGTGTACAATAACTCTGAATTAATGGATTTTTCTGGAGGATGTACACCCTGTTCCTGCTGAGTCACAATGACTTAGCAATTTACCCTAACCAGATCTTTCTTGGGAATGATTATAAAGGTATTCTATTACTATGTACGCACCTATAGTTCGCCTCAAATAGAGTAATTATCTAGTCATTCTCAGGCGTCAGGTGCACTTATGGTGATTTGAAAGAGACATATTCAAAATAAAATAGGTCCTACCAATGCTATCAGTTTTGCAAAGAAAAAAATGTTGAAAAATTCATGCAATTTCCCAGAATGGAGCGGTCCAGCTCTTATCGTTGCCTGTTCCTTCCAGAATTTATCCTATTTCTTGAATCTCTATGTATACTATACGCGTAATAGATTCAAACTTGCAGTTGTTGTGCATTACTGCCGTGCCAATAACGCCCGTGCTGGCGTTCATGAAACGATGGATGTTTGGTCTGGTTTTGTGCAAAATTGTGCCGTCCTGCCAGGCCATATCGGGTGAGTTATTTTAGTTTGATTACTGCGCTTAACTCTCAATTATTTGTCTTTTCTAAAATATCACAAAGGACAGATTCACTGAAAATCACGTGAAAAGGTTCTCCTCATTGATGGTAAACAATTAGAATATAGAAATAAAACTAATTAGGAATCAGGAAATAATATAATACCATACCGTTGATATTGGGCTGATTCTTTGGGACAGTTGTCCACCAGCCTGTGTAGTGGATTAGAAAATGTAATGCTAATCAAAAATCTTTCAATATATTTTTTCTTCTAGTTCATTATACAAGGAGCGTCAATAGTTACTGCACACATGAAAACGACGCCGCGCCGCGCTACCTATGCGCTGCGGTAGACCGCGCCGAGCCGAGTCTTGTCATCAGTTAAGAAAAGATCCTTTTACGGAACGACTGACTAATCCATAACGGATGTCATGTGCTTACTTCGTTATTCTCGAGAATGTTTTCAGTATCTGCTGTAATTAATCGGTCAATAGCTAAGGGCCATGCCTCACTGCCAAATTTTGTTTGTGCGCCGTATTCATCCAGAATTTATCCAGAAAACCTATGTCCCTCATCTAAATCATCTAGCTCAAATTATCTGAAATAGACATTTGCAAATGCTCGAGACATCGTATCAAAATATGTACCCTCTTCTTGGCTCGCTTCTCGTGAAAGCTTCAAAAAATCCTGACAAATATCCCCGTGCTCTTTCAGTGCTAATCTCCTCATGGTGCCTCTGTTATATTGCCATTGACCGCTATCGAAGTATTGTCACACCATTGAAGGAGCCGTGGAAGTTAAAACATGCTCAAGTAAGATTTTTGCTCTTTTTTCTAGGGCTAGTAAAGGAATGAGCCCTCATCATCATTATTTTCCCGGATGCAAATTCTTCCTGACATTTTCCCAACTTTTTTCCAGTGGATATTGATGTGTACATGGTTAGTGGCAATGTTCGCCTCATCGCCACTCTACTTCTCTCAGTCACTGAAGACGCTCAGTATGGCCAACATCACCTTGTGCGGAGAGGTTTGTCTTACAGCACGGTAATTTTTGTCCATTTGCTCTGGTTAACATTCTGTGCGGGACCCACCAGATACTCTGCAGGGGTTCGGATCCGTTTTGTGTGAATTCTAATCTTCGCAATGCTATTTGAACATGAGTACAACTGGAATAAAAACTTGTTTTGTTTTGTTCTACACATTGGGCCACGGCACGTTGTATCTGGGAGACGAAGTGCGGCCGAGCTCGGCGATTGGTCAGCTGGGTCAGTTGTCCAATCACAGAGTTTGACCGCACCGCCTTTCCTGGCACAGCGCTCCACACCACGTATCTGGTCCAATTTTAGCTATTTTAATTTCTTTTCTGTTCACAGCAGATTATAAATTTTCCACGACACTGTTATGACCGTTCTCTTTTGTTTCTTTTCTTTCTTATCAGGATAGTGGATTTCATGCCATTCTAACAGAAACTCTCCCTTCTACATTACTTGATATTCCAGTTTTGCGGTGAATTCAACTGGGATCAAGAGGATCACACGAAGCTCGTCTACGGCTTTTCCCTACTAGTCGTGCAGTTCGTCATTCCCGCCATCATCATGTCGTTCTGCTACTGGAAAATCCTTCAAAAGGTGAGCTCTTTTCCCATATTGGGCTATGGATTGTGCTGACCAAGGAGAGGAGGCTTTCTATGTGCTCTCATGCCGAGTGAGCCGCTCCACACATACTCTCTGCCTGCTAAGCCAAGCAAACATCACATCCTATTAGATCAGGCGAGATACACACGGCTGGAGTGCACACGCAATTCATCCTGACAACCATGTAAATGCATACGCCGACAGATCCCCGCACAAAGGAAAATCTGGACATCTGACACAAAAAATGTATGGATTGGAAATAGCGCAGTTTTTTTGTCTGAGAAATGCATGAAATAATGTGAACATTAATATCCTGGTTTTCTTGCAAGCACCAGGAACAATTTGAGAAGTGAACAAGTCATATAAAATGGAGAAAATCGCATGATATTAAGACTTTTTATTTTTCCTTGTGATGCCCAATTATTGGAAATATATCAGTTACCTAAGTCCACTCTCATCTTCCTCTCTTCCTCTTCCCTTCCTCCTGCTATGTAGGTTGCTTCCCGAATACTGAAAAATCAAGGATTTTGCATTGTGGGAACTTTTTTCCAAGCTATTTCTTGAGCAAATTTCATTAACTTGTTCTCTGGCCGTTACACGTTATAACCTTGAAGTTTAACTATTTATTTCACTACAAAAATCTTTATTTGTGCATGTATTATCCAGTAAAATACAGTATTCAAAGGAATGTAACTGGTTACCATGAAATCATTCAAGAAAAAAAACTTGGAACGTGGTAATTTTTGCGTCATCTTGATTTCGCTCGACCTCGTTCACATTTCATTTAATTTTTTAGCTTTCCTGGGCCTTTGCCATGAAGGAGCCAGAAAAAGAAACGAAACTAAAAATTTATTAAGAACCCGAGCTAATTTCTCAAATTTTTCCAATCTCAGCTGCTGTAGTAGTAGAGAGGACACGTATGTGGTGGAAGACTAATAGCTACAAAAAGTCAATTATGATGTGAACCAACGCTCATATAGTTTTTTCAATAGTTTGTTTAGTGGTAAAACCAGTCATTAGTTTCACAAGAGCACTATTACTTTCTTTACACAAAGCAGGTTTGATTTACTTCCTCTAAGAGTAAATTCGCGGAGGAGTGCCGTGTATATTGGGGGGGGGGGACTATGGCTTCAATTTCAGGATTTTTTTTCTCCTTTTCTTTTTTTTTCTTTCCTTGCCCTCTACTGCATCTTGACTTCTGGTTATTTCATCTCGCTTTTACGTTGCTTCCATTCCCTCTTATTATGCAGTTATGAAAGTGTAGGCCTGGCCAATGGGGCACGTGCACATAACCGTGAACAACTTGCACCATCATGAGACTTGCATTTTTTACCATCTTCCTGCTCTCTTTTGTCCATATAGCTGCTGGCATTAAAAGCTTTGTCCCATGAAAATGACAGCCACTGGCCCGCAACGTCACCACCAAAAAGATTCTATGGAATATTCTCGAGAGGGCATATCCTATTTTGAGGATGCAAAGCATGCATCGATCCCGGATATATTTATTTATAAACTGAAAAATTAGGAACTCAAATGTAAACCTAGGACTTTTCTTCACAGGTCAATGTGATCCAGGATATCCGTAACAGTAATCCAGAAGCCCTGCAGCTATCTCTTTGGAGAATGGCTCCGAGGAATTTTTTGAAACATTGTTCTTTTCATTCATACTACATTAATAAACTCATTGTATTATACAGAGCCACTTTATGAATTGAAATCAGAATGAAGTTTAATTTGATTGAAACCAAAAAACATCTCCAGCCCGTAGCTTGAAATATTTCTAGGACAATTGACCTATATTTTGTTCTCGTTTTTTCTGACATGATCCAATCGTCCCAGCTGATTCGGATACGATTATTTCCATGAAATTCCTGAGAATCTCCGCCTAATCTCCTGAGGAAAGGGAACGAGGAATGTGACAATTCGTCGATTCCAATCATTTTCTCGAGTTCGTAGGTCTGGCCTACCCTAAACCTCAGCATGGTCTAGCAGTACATGGTACCAGTTAACGTTAACCAAGAATATTGGGTTGGGCAATAAGTTCGTGCGGTTTTTTGAACATTTTTTCACTGGTGTTTGGATTTTTTGCTGGTATTTGAACATCTCTCGATATCCTAGATCATTTTGTCGCTCTTGCTTTGCTCTTTAGGATACCATAACAGATTTTCTGAATACCTACTCTTTTTCGTTTTCTTTCGCAAGAAATGTGGTCCTCCAACTCGACAAAAACGAACATCTCTGACACCTCCTACCATACGTCTTCAATCGTTGGTAAAATGGACATCAAGCTGCTAGAGCACAAAACGAAGTCTTCAGAGAGGGCTTTAGTGCTGAAGTGACAGCGTGGGAGTGGGTAGAGCAGTCAATTCTAGCCTGGAGAATACCCCTCACTCCGAACGTCAGCTTTTAAAGCAGATGAGCCAAATATCCGCTGGGTGTTGCTCTAGACATGAAGAAGAATAACTACATATGCTATTCATTTGCATCACCTAAGTCCAAATGATCCAATCTGTTAAGAAGCATAGAAGGGCACGGGGGGACCCTTCACATTGAGGACGCGCGAGACTCCTCTGGACAAATTTCGCCAAAGTGATAATACGGATGCTGAGATGAAAGGTGCCCTACGTCCATTCTCTGACCACCTATTTTGTTCAGTTTATTCACCATTTTATGGAGTTCCATTCGCGAGTTAAGGCTGGGGACCACAAATTGAGTCGTTTCAGACAACCTCGTCTCAAACAGCGGCTTTTCACGAAGATGGAACTGAGGAGGTGCCCCGTCTCTAGCAAACTTGTTAGTGGAGAAAATGTGCTATATGAATTCCTTGGTGCGGATGATGTTGTTTTGTGGAAAAGTGTGATTTCGATCTTCATTGAAAACCGCAAGAACTTATTGCCTAGCCCAATATATGTATGTATATTGGTGACAACTGCGGGTTCGTTTAACAGTTCTCTGTATGATTTTCTGGGATTCTGAGACAAGGTATGAAGGCTCTAGAGGCTTTGTTTTGCGCAGATATTAGCTGCCCATCTCCAGTAGAACCCCAAAGGATAATGGCTTGGTTACTTTCCAGGCTCAAGCCGTCATGACATTGGCAATAATATATGTAGCACTGGGGCAGTATGATCAAAAAGAAGGAAGTTGTGTGCGCCAGCCACAATAAGACAAAATATTGCCGTTAAACTGAACTTATCTCTAGTTTGACCCAAGCATCAGTGCGAAAAACATACCTTTTAAAATTTTTCGCTTCGATATTCACGAACCAAGTGCTCATAAAAGAGGAAGTTGACTGAATTACGCCCTTTTCCTCATTTGTGCTTGCAGCTGATGAGTTTAAATTAAATTAAGAGCACAAGTCCAAGGGTGCTGAAGTGATGAACAATTTCCTCCCCATACATGGTAAACATACCTACTTCCTTGTGTTTCAGAATTTATAATATTCAAATCCATTATTGTAAAATTAGCCACGATTCAATGAGCGGCCTAAAAACCCAAGTTCCTGTAAACAGCACCTCATACTTTCCTATCGCGAATACAATCCCTTTCTACTCCATCACCTACCTACCAGCACATGATAACCCGTCCAAGAACAATCTACACTCGCTGTTCTTCGAGCTCCTAAAGGATAAATCATCCTTAGGCGAAGTAATTCCGAAGCAACCACGCTGTAGACAGGGAAGTGCACCCGCGCAAATGGAGCGTCCTATGAGCGCACTTATTTGGAAGTTTGCGCTCATTTAGTTTTCTATTCGCCGGCCCATAGCACTTTGAAAACGATCGCAAACGCGTATTTCGCTAGATTATCCTGGCGCAAGGACATGTGCGGATCCAAAGAGCGTTCGTGGATGTGGTTGATTAGGGCCTATGGGTTTTGGTGGTGTGGAGGGGCAGTGAGGAGGGGATTTAGAATGTCTGGTCATGGAGAATCTTTCCTTTTTGCAGATATTTCTTCTTTACTAAAGTTCCTCGAGGGAGCACATTTTATCCTTTTTCTATCACAACTCGTCCACTTTCCTGCTGAGTTCTGGAAACCTGATTGGTGCACCTTTGAGTATAAATAAGTATAAATAAACAAAAATAAGCAATTGAATAAACAAATAAGTTAATATGCCCTATGGTTATGTACTTCGTTGTTCACATTTCACTAAAGTCACTGGACAAGGTTAAAAATTAACGATTAGGTGAACACAGAAGCAGACATCAGTACTTCTTCGCTGCTAAGATAGAGTTCCACGTTGGACCCCATTCCTAGCTAAATCATGGAAGCGCACAAAAATTTGGATACCTGGATCTAATGAGCCTGGAAGTGTCATTGGAAGGATGCGTAATCTCATACGCATGGATATGGTTACCCTTGGATAGCAGCCAGTAGAGATAAGGTAGATTTGGGTACGTGAACACGTTTATAGTGGGTACTTCAATAGTGCATCCAGGGGCAGCATACATCTTCGAGATTACCCAGGGTGGACGCGTTACCTGTAGCTGACACGAGCTTCAACGTGCTTACCCTGGGTAATCTCAATGGTCTCAGAACCTGTTCGTCGTTCCTGCTGTAATGGTAGCTTATTGACCGAGTGAAGATGAGACAAGGTAAGATTTTGTTTATTAAGAACTATTTTAGGATATAATAACCAGGGGTACTACCACTCAATTTCATGCCGTCTAGTCTGCTTTTCGAAAGTTTTATTACGGATTGTCCCCCAAAAATTAGCAGTACTGCTCACTGTGCCCTGCTAGGTGTAATGCTGTCCCTCTGTTTTTCTATTTCTCATTTGTTGCTTTCTCATTTACTCTCATTTATTTTCTCCCATTTCTTCAAGTTTCATTGCAGAGCCGGTCAACATTTAACGATTAGCAATATATTTCCAGCGCTTTCGAAACCTATTTACGTTTATTTGTTTGCCACTCCAATATAAACAAGCGGCGGGTGGATCTATTTGCGGTGAGGGGAAACGAAACATCATGTTTATTTATATCATTCACAAAGATTTACTGCGAGTAATCACCTCAAAGCAAGGCTCCAGGTCTGGATGGAAGGCATATTGCCAAATACTAGCCATATATTCAAAAATATCCTCAAGTTTGAGGCTTTTTAAGGAAATACATAGTATTTGTTTGCTGAGCATCAGAGGAAAGAGGCGAGAAGAAATGACGTCTGTAGCTAGGTCCTCGGAATCGACAAAAAATCTTTCTCGTGAGCCGCATAGAAATCACTAATGGTGGGATCCATGAATTTTTTCGGGAACGTTTCAAGCTCTTTTCATCCAAATGGACAAGTTTCCCGAGCAGAACGTGGTAATTCTTGCTATCCTTGCAGACTAAAAACTGCCACTCGCAGAGAGAAAGGTATTGGTTTTGGATGGTGAATTAGTTTTCATCATAGAGAAGGGCTGATCTCGGCCTTATCGGTCACATTAATGAGTACTTTACAGCACTTTTCTTGCCCCTAAACTATGATAAAACTCAATTCAGGTGCGAGCCGACTGGATTGTCGAGGAAGGATCCATGCTCACAGCAGCTCAACAAGCACAGGTGAGACATCCAGTGATTTTTCTGCTGAGGATGAAAAAACCAGAAATTCTCAGACTGCTGTTCGAAAGAAGAGAGTGATGTACGTGCTGATCTTGATGGTGGTGGTGTTCATGACGAGTTGGCTGCCTCTCTCCGCTGTCAATCTGATCAAAGATCTTGAAATTCCTTTGGTAAGCCTAAGTGCAGCTAGACTGAAACTGACCTTTAAATGTCTGTGTTAGCGCTTGCTGAATCATCCCAAATTTAATTCTCCAATTCCGAAATGAGCAAACGAATGCAACTGTCCCAGCTGTTTCCAATTTTGGGAGCCACCCACATAGTTTCGAGTATTTGGACTAAGCCACCCACGTTATTTGTGTATTTTGACTAGACTGAATATCCACGCGTCTCACTGCGGATTACCCACAGTGCATATTTTCAGATCTTGGAGCAAATGTACTTCAAGCTTCTCAACGTGCACGCAATAGCGATGACATCAGTTGTTTGGAATCCACTGTTGTACTTCTGGATGAGCAAGGTGGGTGCAGTGCCAAATAATTGGCAGAATATGTACATTTATCGCAAGCTCTAAGATATATGTATGTGCGCATAAATTTTCACTGAATCTGTTTTTACGTTGATTTTAAAGGACTAAGCGTCTCAAAACATCTTAGACAAACTTCTTCTGACCTGAATGGACAAAAACAAAAAAAAAATACCTAATCTCCGTTTCGTTACTTTCACTAGACGGAGAAAAAAGTGGATAATAAGAACATCCCGGGAACTCAGCAGTAGTGTAAGAAGTTCTTAATGAATAAACCCTATCTAAAGAAACTCACCCGTCTGCCTTGCGTCGATCCTCCTCCTTCCTCCTTCGTCCCCGAATAGACGGCTTCTTATCCTTGCCGTGGGTTCTGGAAAACAGTCCGCCCAAGGGGAGGAACGGAAAATTCGTCTTTCTTCCATTCACTTCTCTTCTTTGCTACTCTATTTTTTACTAGTATTATTTTTTGTTTTAATTTTTATTCAATGTATTGCATAGTAATGTTTGACTCTTTTACATTTTGGAAGGGTAGTACATGTGGATTTCAAAAATAAGAGTGCTTCTGGTATTGCCTACTTTTTTCCACGTTACATATCCCAAATTCTCCTGGTCATCCACGTCCTTCGGATATGCAAACATGTACCTCTCCTCTTTTTTATACTCTGAGATTTGTTAAACAAATCCTAAGATGCCCCGAAAGCGCACCACATGTAACTCTATATCTATTTTTTCCAAACTTTTTAATCTGTAATCTTCAATTTCCAAGAATCAGTAGTTTCTTCTGTTCTTTAGCGATGGCTTTCTTGACTTTTCCTCCGAGATTTCATTTTTCTGTTCATGGTAATCAAATCTCTTATGACTTTATCACAATATTAATAAGTTATATTGATAGGTTTTTTTATCCGACATGGTACCTTTCTCCACCAAAAATCCTTTGAAAATTTCCCTGAATCAGGGTAGTGAACCATAAATTCAAGTGAATATCGTTGGATCGACAAGATCCTCAGAACACGCCCTAGATGCACACCCCTCCATCCTCCTATTTCAGCGACATCGTCGAGCTCTCAAGGATGACATGACCTGGCTGACGAATGTACGTCGCCACACGAATGTCGGTGTTCTATCGAGATTCGCACCGTCTCCTTCAGTGTCACTGGTGTATCGACGTACACTCGAACGACATCTGGGCGTCGGTAATTTCAGGTACGTTCCCATTTCCTCCATGTCTAGAAGGAGCACGACGAGTCGACGACAAATAGGATAAAATTGAGTGTAATGCTGTTTTTCCATGTATGTCTCGCGTCGTAGGGGTTTCCCGGTGCGAGTGACGGATCTGAGCATCAGCATCAGCGTTGGGGACTTCCTCTTTTGCCATTCTCTCCTGTCGCATTAATCACCGACGGCAAAACAACTCAAGCGCGCGCAATCAAATTTCGACCAACAAGCAGGCCCGACCGCGCGCTCTATTGGGGCTACTCCTTTTAGGGGATGTGCTCGTGGACATTTCTGGATATTGAACGCTGGCATCATAGGGCGATTGATCCGAAGCTTAGCCATTTCAGGCGTGGAACACTCGCCGATCCGACATGCATGTCGCGAGAGCGAGCTCAAGCCGATCTACACTCGAACTGCTTCCTTCTGGTGCCGCTCATGCCACTCTGCCAATCTGTCTCAAGGAAGAACAGTCATCTGACAATTGAGGAACACAGGTAAGAATCGACTATCTGCTGGTAATGTGCTGCAACCTGGAGCAGCATGAGCAATCCACTGACTCTTCCAGAAAACCGCTATCAAAGCAGTCGAGCAGAAAAACGAGCGGAGGATCGACAACGATCACCAAGGACGAGCGGTGATGCACATGAATTCTCGCCAGAACGCTCAGCCGCTCGAGGCAACGGCTCTTCGATAGTGGATCTGATCTCGACGCCCTGTTTGCCGCCACAGATGATACCCTAGGTTGATCATAACTAATGCTCATGTCTTCGACTTGTCACATATCGTTCTCGTGATGTTTTGCTCCCAGCTGGAGCCGGGGAACACCACAGTAGGACTTGTAATGAAGTGCGTGACAGTCTTGCATAAATTTATTCTGACTTAGATGAATTGTTGTTTGTGTACGAACTACGGAGGCATCTGACATTGCCGTGATTTCCACGATAGACTCACGCACTCTTGTGATCTCTGGACTATAAGAGGATGGAGAAGAGTACTATAACAATTAGATCATGTTAACGAGAAATTCCCAGAAAAGACTTTTGGCTCGTCCAGAATGGTCGAGTTTCCTAGGAACAAATTGCTTTAGTTCATCGCCATAAAAGTCTCGGCTTTGTGCTGTGATAAGACGTTCTGGTATTAAGTACCGATCGTCACTGGTTAACCTCGTTCTCTGTGAATTTGGGGATGGGCAGCTATTTTCCAACGAAAGTACGTGAATCCGTCCCCTGATAATTGTTTTCCAGAGAAGGAATGCTTGCGTAAATCATGTAGTTCTTGAAATTGCTCCAGTTATTACGTTATTCCTGTTTAATCTTTGCATAACTTGTGCACTCTCGACTACGTTGGTAGATTCTGCCTAAATTTTTGGTAACTTCTTGGTTAGTACGTTGGTGCAAGTTCCATTTTTCGCTCGATTCCTACGGTTTTCCTCTCCCGTATTCCACACTTTTTTCCAGAGTTATTATGACAAGAAAGAAAGAGTTTATTCGGAAAGATCAAGTGAAGAAGTGATCGTGATCCTCATTGCAATGCTCAGGCTGAGGTGGATGCTGCCGCCTCTGCACGTAATTTCACATTCTCTCCGAAATCGTAAATCTCTTAGGAATTCCAGATAATATCCAACAGTTTCTATTCGAGCGGTAAACACACGCTGTATTTTTCAGAAATGTCTACCCTTCTATACAATATGAATACTAGTAGTACTATACTAACGAATTCGCTTCTATATTACTCGAGTTTTTAAGCATTCAAGAGTGTAAACATCAAGAAAGAGTAGAATACAGGGTGGTCCAAAATTACGGAGACACGCTAAAAGGCTCATATCTAAAGTTGGAAAATGAGTTGGCAATCTTATTTCCAACACGATATTTTCACTCTACAGTGAACAAAATCTATCATCACATGTCACGATTTCTCCTATCACCGGCGAGAAAACACATGAAAAATTCGAACTAGTCGACTGCTGTGGCGCGGAAGTGCAGTCTTCCTAGATAATCTGCCCCTTCTAAAAGCGTTTGCTCCAAGGATTAAACATTTTCTTAAGAGTGAAGTCAGTTCTCGTCCTCGAATGAATATCATAACGAGAAATCCGCTCGAATGAATACTGAAAATAAGATTTATAAGGAAGCGGACATGACTTCCTGTGCAAAAACAGAGCAAAAACGTACTTTAGGGCTGTTTCTGGTTTTTTTCACTGTTTAGGGAGGGGACTGGAACTTTATAGGCTCATCAACTTCCAGTCTCAAAGTTGTGAGAAATATTTCCCTCTTAATACATTTAATAATGGTGATTAGAAATGAAAGGCACCCTCAGCCCGCGTTGGAGTTCGGCGTATCCGCACGAAATTCTGGATCTCATAACCAAGATAGGTGGTCATTCACAATGACTTTAACGTTTTTCTGTTACCCACACCTTGTACATTTCGATATACTGCTTAGTGTGCCTCTTGTAAGGTTTTACACATTAGCACAACATGCGCGCCAAGCCCACACAAAAAATGTTATTGGGTGGTAAAACCAAGCTTGACTGACGGCCTAGCTGTTCCTAAAAATCATAGTGTTAGGTATGCTTTGGAAGAAGCTGTACAATTGTTCAGATGAATAGCAGAAGATTGGATGCAAAACGCCAAAACTCGAGATGTGTAGAGAAATACGAATTGCGCCCTTGTCTCCGTAATTTTGGACCACCCTGTAGTAACTAAATGTTGCTGCTTAAACAATTTTTGCATCTCTACGTAGAATAAGGCTAACAAGAGCTGTTTCTTCCTAAAAAAGACAACAACGGAAATAAATAATACAAGTTATTTGTGTTTGTCATAGTACAAGTTATTTGTGGGTCTAAGTAATTGAGCAATATCCATAGATCGTGTGTTGTGTCATATTCCCATACGCATACATAGTCTGGAAGGCTCACTGTTTCAAGTGTATTTCCTTTGATGGTCTCATGTTGAGGGTAATGATGTGACTCCGAGGAGTCATGATATCCTAGTAGAGAGCAATATCACTCCGATTGGTTGGGCTTTTACGTATAATCCAGTGGAGACGTATCACACTTCCATGGAGTGAACATTAATGAAAAATGGATTTCAAAAGACTTGAACAAAAGAGGTTCTTTTTCTTGTAATGAGAAGAATTAATCATGGAGACAGTTCTAGGATGCTAAGCTGCGAAGTTCAGAACTATAGTGGCGACCGTTTCAGCTTGGAACTTTCATCATTTGTTCTAAGTCGGTGTTTCATGTGACTAGGATCTAAATAAATTTGTCCATTAATAATTGAATTCACATGGGATAACCTAACGAGGCAGGCTGCTTTTGTGGAGAAGTGTAAATATAATATAATAGAGAGACATGAACCAAATGAACTTTGTAGTGTGCTGTTTTTTCTTGGAAAGGCAGCATGAATCACTTTATTCGGTGATTCTCACGAAATGTACTTTCGTCTCGAAAATTCTGTCGAATCTTCGAGAAGTGGATAGTATCGCAAAAATCGAAGCATGAAGTATCGATAAACTTTTTTTTTTGAGAAAAGAAACTTATTTGCCTTTTGCACTGGACATAGAGCTCAGTCACTATCGTTAAGCAGTAATTCTGCTTGAACTTTACGGAAATTTTAGTGAACCGTTAGAAACGGTCTTGTTGGAAATGATGTTGGATGTTGTGGTCCACTTTCACTGTCTTCGTACTCGTTTTCGCTACTTTCCACCACTAAAACGTTTAAGATCAAGTTTTCTAGTGCCTTATCAGACTTATACGTACACTTTTAGCTTCCCTTTCCCTCAAGTGTTTCCTCTTCAATGTTTTTCTGCTTAATCTTCAAGCATTCTTGAACACTTCCTGAGTATAAATGTGGACCCGGCGGCAGGGTTAGCATCAACAACCGCTATGAACTTCATCTACTACCTCCTGGCCATCGTCTTCGCCATTATTCAGAGGTAATTTAACGAAATTCTGAAGTTAAATCTACAGCTCTTTTAGAAGCCCTAAGACAAAGCGTTCACCGGATGAGATGGGGTTGCAAAATTTGGGGTACGAGTTTCAGAGAATTTCCTTCTGAACTCTTCTCACTATGGAGAATTGGCTTTTCCACCTTGAGTAAATTGGTTTCTTGTCATCCTTTCTGGCCAAAAATTCTTTCCAAAGTAGGCGCCAGTACTTCCATTTCGAGAATCCCTTGAAGCTAAGGGTTCAGAGCACTTAATGGCTGAACGTTTAATGTCTTATAGAGATAGACTTACATATTTTACAAAAGTATCTGAAAATTATTATTAGACAAGAAGAGAAGCAATAAAAAATCTTGTTCTTCTCCCATAATTTCTAAGCTCTTAATCTTGGACGTGTTGCAGGTCTCATGCTGGATTTCCCATCGCATTCGTAAACGGTTTGTGAAACTGTTTTCCTTTTTCTTGAACTGTTAACAATTCGCCCCGCTAATTTTTCACTCGATATTATTTGAATGAACATAAGGTTTTTTTTTAAATCGTGTGCTCAAAAAATGACAGAATGTTTAGAAATACCTGATCTTCGCGTCATAACACTATTTCTAAAGCGATTGAGCCTAGTTATGGATCAAGCAGAGAACAATTATAAAAATATTATGTATAGAGTACATAAGTTGATTTTATTCACATGTTTTTGCACTCTTACTTGTTACCTTAAAATCCCGAAAATGGAGGTACAAAACTGTAACTTTGCTTTTTCTTCCTCGTCTTGCCTATTATTCCCTCACATGTCAAATATCACTTCAATTTATAAAAACCTGGCTTTTAAGAACGTTAATCAGTATCCTTATAAGAACCCATTAGATCTTTTCAGATTACGCCCCATATGCCGCCTACCCTGGATACTTCCCCTATGCTGCTCCAGTTCCGATGGTGCATGCTCCGGTACCTGCCTACACATCATTGTATCCCTATTCTCTTGTGAGTTCACGATCATGAAAACCAGCTCTCTCAAAAGCAGTTTGAATATCTTCCGTTTTTCACTGATTTCAGCCCATCCATTATCCGCACAAAGAGCTGCACAACGTGGCAGGTGCCGTCGAACGAGGTGATGGGTGAAAAATTTCGCGGTTGGACGCGAGATAAGCATTGAATTTCAGAAAATGAGCTTCTAACTGATGTCTCCATTCGCTTCCCAGCACGAGCTCGAAAAGTGGCAGCCGCGAAAGCAGCCCGCAAAAACCTCTAAGAGGATGAGGATTGGGGAAAACTCGTCTTTCCGGAGAAGCCAGACTGTGATGTATACCAACTGTGATAATACATAATTGTGATATATAACATGTGTGTATTTTTTGTCCATTATCATGTCTTCAACCTTTTTTTGTGATGAATCAAAATTTATTCCATTGATAGGCCTAAATACATGTTCTAGATATTTAAAGGCGTGAGAATTGGTGCAGAAGTTTCAGTAATCAAGCGCATCATTAGGCAAACGACATCATTTGTTGCGCCATTAATAATTAGCTAGTACTGGGAT
Organism: Ancylostoma caninum; assembly: GCA_037903475.1. Taxonomy (NCBI): domain Eukaryota; kingdom Metazoa; phylum Nematoda; class Chromadorea; order Rhabditida; family Ancylostomatidae; genus Ancylostoma; species Ancylostoma caninum. The sequence goes on along the minus strand of JBAJFG010000554.1, from coordinate 198,786 downwards.
GAAAATACGGCCGCTGGCTGCCCAGAACTGCTTTATGGCCATGAGCCAGAGATATTGTAGATTAAGACCGTTAGAGGCAACGTCCTACCTAAGATCAGATTTCAACAATTTTGCATGAAAATAATCTGTAGGAGCTGATCACAATGATGTTCGTGATTCCGTCTTCAGCCCTAACTTTTAGGGAGCCTGCGGGCAGAGCTAAAGGGGACTTTGTAGTTTTTGCACTATGAACTCCTTTACTGGTCACACATGGACCGTCGGACACCTCATATGCTCTTAGGAAGTGAACTATGAGCAAATCTCACAGCGATATAGGTGCCCTCATGAAGTGCGCTCCCAGGAGTGCATTAACCAGAAATCCCGACCAGCTTTAACCTAGCCCAGCTCCGTGCACAAGTTTACCGGGAACTGGGGCACGAAAATGGGTTTCTCGGAAGTTTTGCATGGAATTACTCGTACCTTTGTAATGAACAGCTTCTGGAGAATTTTTCCATATGAAAACCTCAAACGATTCGGAGGTGAGACGGTGTCGCTGCTCATGCAGTATTGCCGCTTAGTAGAGAAGTATCTTTTCACCCATCTTTTTTTTAGGAATAAGTTTGTAGGTTGTTGACCAGTTGCTCCTTGTTGGCTTGGTACCTGTCCGTTTGAAGCGATTGAATTTCACACAAAAACCATGCCTGCAAACTCAATGTACCAAACCAATGTTTCATGGATGACATGCAGTCGTAAAAAATATTACAAAAAATACAGAGAGAATAGAGAAAGGCTTTGTTTCGTGCAATGCTTTGATGCCGGTCTTCGAGACGCTGATTCCACGGAACACCCGTCTACTATCAGCGTGCATTTTTTCGTGCCAGAACGCATTACAAGAATACTGATCACGATTGATTAGGAATTATTCCGGTGACAAATGGACGCCTGATCATGGGACAGTTTCCTATAGCTGCGCTTATCCTCGTGTCACTTTCAATGGCGACAGCGACAACGATGGAAATATTCTGTTTTATTGAGGTAATTTGTGCGTTTTGCTCACTTTTTTCAATACTCCGGGGAATTGAGACTTCGCTCCTTGCCAAGCCATGTTGTCGTAGCTGATTCTATGGATAACAAGTGCATTCTGTCACTGTTGACTTATCGCTAGCCATCCGTTTAAACCAGCAACATTTCGTTCACCACAATGAAGACGTATGAGGTAGCGATCGAGTTTAAATAGTCTTCCAAAGATTATGTGCCGTCATGATGAAGACACATGTGACAGCGATCCTGGAAAATACTCTGCAAGACCTATGTAGCCTTCTGGGGGATACAATACCTTGAAATTTTCCCACAGTGAGTATATCTTTCATTTCTTTCAATTGCCTGTGCAGCATTCTTCTAAAACCTATCATTACATAGGAATTAATTTCTATATTATGAGGCTTAGGAACTATAGAGGTCTGGGTACATTGAACATTTAATGCGAAGATTTGGCAGCCAACTTCGAAAATAATACCACTGGTTTTGTCCACGAAATTCCTAGGGATTTACTATGATAAGCACGCTCGCAAGTAAAGACTAAAACTAATTCTTTTGTTTGAGACTAATAGAATATTGTTCAGAATTGACCTGCAGATAAACCATGAGAAAGCCATGGTCACTCCACAGGGCTCTATGCGCACACACTGTAAACGTACACGTTTCTCTCCCTGTTCAGAAATTTCGTTGAAAGAGGTTTCTTCATTTATTCCATTTTTGCTCTATCATCATTGACTAAATAAAACGTACAGCATGAAGTTTGGAACAATTGCGGAATGCATAACTGGAATTCGAATCTAGCATTATGCGAAGAATATTGTTCACCATCGCCTTCATTTATTTTTTTGCCTTAACAAGAAGGCTAGGTTCAGCTACATAGGACACTAGCGGTGGAGATGCACAGGGCAGGTGCTGGCCATCAGCTATTCTGCCTGTTCCGCGTACTCCTTTAATAACAGTGGAGAGGAAACCAGTAGAAAATCCAATAGGCAAATAGAATCCAGGTAAAATTCACGAAAAACTAAGTAATAGTTTTTCGAACTTAGGTACCTAAACCTTGAGCACTGCATCCTCCGTGCTGTTCTGACACTTCGAATCTTGTCCTACTTATTTTCCTATCCATCCATAATTTTTCACCAGGGAGCTGCTGAGTTCCAGATATTATTTATAGAAAGCTACGTGTCTTACCCTTGTTGCACTAGCTTGTTGTTTTATGCTGTTTTGCATGTGCATCTGCCGGTTCCACCAATGCTGCCTAATTCATTTTGTCGGTGGTCCCTGCAGCCCCTCCCTAACAGCGCTCCAAATAAGATCACAAAGTTCAGCGTAAACTAAGCATAGCACCCAGCCCTCTAATACAATTTATGCGCTTGGTTTGTCCTGTTGTTTTCCCTTTAATTTTGGTGGGAACGCTCTTTCTGGCAAGGATCACCCAGAGCATCTCCTGGGCAATGTCTAGGGACACACTGTTCTCTGGGATTTGAAAATTACCCAGACTTGATCTCATTTTAGGGACTAATCTCCAACAAGGGCCATCTCAATGGCACATTTCATTCGTGCGAACCATCTCATATGCATTGTGTAATGGTGGAACACAGCGGACCTAAACTCGACTCTAGTAAGGAGACTGTGAACTGCATAGAAGAAGGATTTCTCTGGGATGTGCAGGTAATGGTCCTTCATTACCTTAGTAACGTACGAAAGAGTAATTTTCATATCCGCAGAACCACTGCTCATTCGTGCACCTTACAAGAAAATCATACTGCATCACGATGAAGCACTGCTACGGAGTCAAAATGAAATGTCCCAATAGCAGCGTTGTACTGACACCAGTCACACGGACGAGTAAGGTTTCCGCACGGAAAATTTATTTCCACGAAGAAAAATTCCTAAAATTTTTATGAATCATTGCATTTCTAATAAGTTCTGTTCAAAGGCATAAAATATTAGGGTGGTCAGAAAGTCTTGAGCCGTTTGACACCTTTTTTTTCTTTATTTTATTATTCGGCACACAATGAATTTTACTCAATAATATAATCACCATCATTAGCCACTACAATGTCCCACCTAATGGGCAGACCAGCGATCCCCTTTTCCCAGAACTGGGGAGACTGGGAGTCAAAGAAGTCGCTGACCGCCCTTCCAACATCTTCAAGTTTGGTGAATTTTTTCTTAGCCAGGAATGCCTTGAGGGGGCGAAACAAATGATAATCAGAGGGCGCAATATCAGGGGAATACAATATCAGGGAAATAGGGTGGATGGGGGAATAGGGTGGATGATGAACCGTGTCCCAGCCCAGCTCCTCCAACTTTTCACGTGTCTCTTTAGCTACATGGGGCTTAGCGTCACCATGGCGTAGGTGTACAAAAAACTCGTCTTGGCCGTCTTTCTCGAACACGTCCGCTAATTTCTGGAGCTGATTGGCTTAAACGCTACCGTTGACGGTGTGTCCTTGCGGGAGCAGCTCGTGATACAGCATTCCTCGCGAATCCCAAAAGCAGCAAAGGAGACACTTCTTGGGGTGAGGGTCCGATTTGGCTTGCGTTGGAGGGTCTTCTCCTTGAGGGAGCCACAAGGCACGACGCGTATTGGAATATTAGAGGACCCAACTCTCGTCTCCGTAATTGACACACCTCGAGAAACTCCTTTCGTTGAGGGCGGAGAAGGAGAGGACTGACAAATGGATATCGGGGTGAAGCGCGTACTATCGGTCAAGACATGAGGGATCCATCGAGTCAGCACTTTTCTGTAGCCGAGGACCTGAAGGCGACTGAGGACTGTTTGATGGCTACGTCTGAGTCTCGTCGCAAGCTGCGGGTGCTAACTTCCCGGTCCTCTTTGACGGCGCCGAGAATGACAGAGTCTTCCACCTTGAGGGGGCGTCCCGACCGAGGCTTTTCTTCGAAGTCCGTATCTCCTCCTTCGAAGCGAGCGAAACAGCGTTTGACAGTGCTGATGTTGATGTTGCGAACGGTTTCCGTCGCTCCAGTGCCGCGGCGCCATTCATAGAAGATAATCGCTCGAATGTGCACTTGTGGAATTGACATCGCAATTAAAGTTAAGAAAGGCAACCTGGGTATATATACCGATCGGTTTCGAGAGTGATACTGATAGAGGATGACACCACAAGGTAGGTCGTGGTACCGGTCAAGAATCGAAAGTTCTGAAACTTTTAAAAAAAATCGGCTCAAGACTTTCTGACCACCCTAATACAGTGCCGGTCAATCTTTTTTTTTTCACCACAGAGGACTGCTCCGCGCCGCACCACCTACGCGGCGCAATGGACCAGCTGGGCGCTGTAGTTGTCGGGCAGTACTGGTACCGATGTTTAGCGTATGTTTTGTCCCGTTTTTCCTTCTTTATTTTCATTCTAAAAACGGTGGAAAGCATAAGCAAAACATCAGCCCCAGCAAACCATAGCGCCCACCGCGCCGCATAGAAGGTGCGGCGCGGCAGACTAGATGGGCGCTTCTCTGCGATGCAAAGATGATTGGCCGACATGGCAAGCATGTGTAGAATACAAGCTACAGGTGAACGGATGTAATAGAGCCCGCGTTGTTACTCTGTAACATTTATAGACTGTGATTCGTAATAGCACGTCTTATGAGCACTTATCGAAGAAAGACGGAATGTCTCTGGAGCTGGTCACCGTCCGCACGCAACCGCGCCGCGGCAAAGCTTGAGCAGCACCAAATTTGGCGCGAACTGTTTGCGCACGTAAACTCTTAAAATTTCGCATTTTTGTTGCTTATCAATGTGAATTCTAATTTTTCCTTCTTTTTTTTTCACAACAAGGACACTTTATAAGTTTTAAAACCTCTCGTTTTCAGTTCTGGTTTTCATCGGCTTTGCTCTGTCATCTATTGTGGCGCTATTTATAGTAAGAACTGCAAAAGAAATTCGTCGTTCAAGGATGCTGGTCGTTGCAGATTCAGTTCGGAAGGTTTCCGAAGCAAACACCGCGTCTACCTCGACAAGCGCTGCTCCATCGCGCAAAGTTTCCGAATTCTGCACTACTTTATCACGTAAAGTCTCCAAGCTCAGCAGTGCTCCATCGCGCAAGGTCTCCGAACTAAACACCATCACAAGATCGAACACTGACATGGAGTGAAACCGAAAAGTTTGAATTATTCGTTCTGCTCGGAATAAATAAAGTTACATTTATTTATTGCACCATCACGTGTTCACAAGTGGCTTAATAATAGCGTTATTGCCTTCTGGAACCTGCTCACAGTGGATTTCCAACAGTGGATTCGAAGGAAAATTGGCACCCATGGAGGTGAGGATCTGCAGGATCCTCGATTCTCCTCGTGCTCTCTGCAGAACGATGTAATTCTCGCACTTTGGGAAGAAGTCAGTTTGACTGAGCACCAGCACGTCGAAGGCTGTGGGGGACGGGTGATCCGTCGAATAGGCGACGATCACTGAAATCTGGCTCTGTAGCTTCAAGCTGTACTGACAAAATTGAAACTAGTTATTGAACCCACTTTTAGTACTTAACGTTGGAGCAAACGAAAATTCCAACGACTTGTCGAGGCCTCGTATAACATCGCCTATTAGGGATACTCTTTTGCCATTTCTCAAATATGAGACCTCAAAACGAGATGAAGTAGTTTCATCCAGGACTGAAATAAATAGCATACAGTTATTATATCAGTTATGATCTTACTTATTACCCAAAGGAAATGTGGGCAGTCAACTAATCGATCAATCAATTTTTTAAAACAATCAACTAGATCAAATTACTGTGAATGAAGTTTTCATACGTCTGATTCTCCCCCATGAAAAAGAGAAGAATACAATGTTAGCAATGAGCTGGTACTACATATTTGTATTCGGTCAACTATATCTAGCCCAGGTTACTGTTAATGAGACCACTCACATGAACATAATGCAAAGGTCTCCTACGTACAAACTTTTACCTAGCTCCTTTCCTTCCTAATAAATAAGTTGGTGCTAAATTTTTTCCTATTCTGATTGTTTTCCATATTACAGTTTTACTGTTTCTATGTTATGTGATGAAGTTCCGGAATCCCTCTACTCATCTCAGAACCCACATTAAGGACGCTAAATAAATATATTGGGTTGATGAAGAGAAAGTTCTGCAACACTCACAACGAATTCTTTGGGAATGGATTTCTTCGTTGAAGCAGAACCTCATTCAATGATATATCTACCACTATATATTATGTAGTACCTTCGCCGCCTATCTTTTGGGCAGCTTCTCTTTCTCGTTCTATCAGAAGTGCGGAGGCAGTGGATAGGAAACTTTGACACCTCACTCCCGAGTCTCTGTTGATTGCTTAGCATCATTTGCCGGTATTATCTCGCAAAAGATAAATATTTGCACGTTTTGGGAGTTTTTTCACACCAAAACAATCGGGAGCGAAACTAAGGCGTTCACCCTTCTTGAAGTGGCAAATGGTTGTTCGCCATGAGCATGCATCAAAAGCGTCGACGTCAAAGCGCGTCTGTAGTAGTCTTCCACGCGATGTCCTACGCATATATGTCAGAAGCCCATGAAAAGGTAACTAAATGGCGCTCCAAACTGTGAAGACTAAGTAATTGCTTTCTTATAAATGGAGAAGATAATTATGCAATATTATTTGCAAAGGTAAATCAGAGAAATTGTGAGCGTCTGGCCACCTTTAAATTTATTCTCTGAAAATTGGGGAAGTTGGCTCAAATTGGTTCACATAATAGTTTCCAAAAATCATTAATTATCCATAATCCATTAATTACATGAAGAAACTTACATTCCATCTTCATACATGAGATCTGCAAGTCACGGCGGAAGATCGAACTAAGAGGCTTGCGAATTGGCAGGCTTTGGCCAGCTGCGAGGAGTTCGATCACCTGAGCAGAGAATTCTACAGGATCTGCTTTTTTTGCTACAAGAACACATGTAAGCCGCTACAGTGGTTTGATCACGTTTTCTGCTCTTCTGATCTACATTCTTTTGCCTGTTCGAGCCTGCAGAATTCCCTATGGGGTTTTACTCTCTCTTTACCCTCTGCATTAAGCGTCATTTTGTGAATTATGTGCCATGGTCATGTATGGATAAATGAATAAATGATAGATGAGTCAATTTCATGAGAGCAAAGTGAAATACAACCAATAGTTTCAAATACAGGTGGCGCAAAATTTGACGAATCACACGTGTTGAAGGAAATTGGGATAAATCTACGAATAGTGGATGAAAAAATGAGCACAGGATTGAAAATGATTGACAAAAACGTAGGCGATTTATGTTTCATGATTGTGCTATGCTGCGTTTCCTTTGCACTGCTTAGATTTCTATAGGAATATGATTCATTTATGATAGGTTTGATGCCAGATTCTCAAACACATTTGCTTTGTACAACACTGTTGCCGGTTACTGGAAGGAAATGAGGTAACCTGTTGGAAATTTCAGACTCATAAGATTCTCAAAGATACGTAATGTTCAGATTACTATCACTAAAAGTACAAATACTTAAGAAAAACAAGCGAATAAATATTCACGTTGAAGGGAACAAATATCCACGTTGCTATCGAGACCAATTTCACACTATTGCGACGATTGGGAACAGCAAAAAATTTGCAGAAAAATCAGTGAAAACATGTGCTGAAGCGTTTGAGAAGAGACGTGAATAAAATATACCAGATAGAATAATAGTAATATGGCAATGATAAGTGGAACATGCACTGCTTCGTGTTTACCTCGTCTAGATCCGCCAGTACGGTCTGTACCCACTTTCTGCTGGCGTATGTGACATGCCATGAGCCAGTTATGAGAGGAACAGGGAGAGAAGCTGGACATGTGTTCAAGAACTGGAAACTTCATCGGTGCCTTTTCTCCATTCAGTTTTTCGAGGAAGAAGTGGTAACTTTTTAGCTCACCTCACCAAATGACCTGACGGCGTAGATGGATTTGTCGTCCATCTGAAATGCGGCGGTAGGACCATTCACAACGTCATTAGATGTTGGAATTGGGATATTGGACAGGACCTGGTGCAAAATGAAAGAGAAAAGAAAACAAAGAACGGCAGTGTGGGTGACATTAGATTCTAAGGAAATATTTAGTTTTGAGTTGCACTGCAAGCACTTAATAAGCATATGCGTCTGAGAAGACACACATAAAATGCACTTAAATGGTTTATTTAACGAGAAACAGTGAAGAAAAATTTGAAAGAGGTATCTTTTCGTGAAAAATCTAAACGGATAATTTTCACATGCCTTAAACAAGCTATATAATAGCCAGTGACAGTAGAAAAATAGTGGACGGAAAGGAAATGGCGCTAACTTACTCTTTCACCAATTCCTCTTACGGAAAGAAGCACATTTCGAAGAATCCCTTCCACAGCATCTGAGCTCAAAATAGGGAGTAGAGAAGATAGAACAATGATGAGAAGCTTCATAGCCAGCCCATGACCTCAAACTTTTCCTTAAAAATTCCTGAGCTCAAAACACCGATTAAAATTGTAGCAAAATTATGATCGGACTTTGTTCACCTCCCCCCCCCCCTTCTGATGATACTGAAATCCCTGGAAATAAATGAATGATGTGGTTCGCAGCTAGGACTGGATCCAAAAAAAAACCAATAATCCAAGCAACATGTGCAGGGGAAGTATGGATAGAACAATTTTATTTCAACGATAAATGTTGACCTTGGAGCGAAAAGTACATAATTGCTACCGTTGAGGTGTGGATCGGGACTAGTTTCGACCAATCGCGATCTCGCCCAATGCGCTTAATGCAGTCACAAACATTGTTTCGAGCATATCATGGTAAAATAGCTATAGGTAAACCAGTTCTAACCAGTTCCGCACAGAAGTGAACACAAAACGTAAAGTGTTCACCTCAACAAGTAGGCAAACATAAGCATAAGAAAGCTATATAGCATAAGAAAGCTTCAAAAAGTGAGTTCGAGGAAGCGCATCCCATTTGAACCAGAAATCGACATGAATTGTTCACTTGAAAGGATTCATCTTCAAAGAGAATACAGATGAAAGTTGAGCTTACCCAACCTAGAGGAAACATAGAGCAGTGATTATATAGTCATCGTACAGTATAGATGCTCCATATCCGCAACAGCATCTGTCACCTACTGCACATATCTAATCTACCATAAATTGCCAAAATGATACCTTTACGATGTGGATATGTCATAATGGTCTCAGAACTCTCACGGTCCGAAGAAGATTCAATTGTGCGATCGAATCTACTGAAAATCTCGCGTAGCATTTTTTTTTCTCGATCACCACCACTTCCACCTGCGACCGCTACTGTCTCGAAGCTGATTCAGTCTCAGGAAGCCTAGGAACCGTGATTTGCATGGGCATGAAAAAAAACAAATTCCACGACCAAGACATGCGTGCTCATACTGAAGACGGAATTTGAAATCATTAGTTCTATACCAGCCATGGTTAAATCACGCAAAACCCATGGATATCCATGCGTCTCCAAACGCGATGCAAACTCCCGATTTTCTCAACCCCATGCTTACCACTGTTGCTATGTTAGCTGAGGTTATTCCAAACTACATGAATTCGGATCCACAGTGCAAACCAATCCTACTGTCTAAACAAAAAGTATGATCTAACTACAGAAACTTTATTTGCGCTCTAACTCAAGCGATAAATGTATTTATTTCTAGCATTCAAAGCATTTACGACAGAAAAGTCTCACAGGTAGCCAATTCAAGAAATGGAGGTCGAACATGAGATCAAGGCTGATCGAAACGTAAAATATATGTATTTACAATTTCACAACAACAAAAATTTCAACAAACAAGCTTACGTTCAACACACAGTAGACAGACAAATTGATTATGTGCAACTGCACATTACTGCTAAAAACGTGGATGTCAAATGATTAGATTAGCATCATAGCTCGTTTCAAAAATAAGTCAGCTGTTCTAGAAACTTCTCACAGGACAGTGAATGAAAAAACCTACTGCTGTCACAAATGTGGATTTGGGACGGATGCTTGTTTTCTGTGGTGTCAAACAATGAAGGAAACTCAACAGCACTATTGAATCACGGGGCGAAAAATACTGAGAGGAATAATGGGAAGAAAAGTTTGGTGAACAGAGACTACCAAAACAGTTTGAGGTGCTGATTAATAACCTTTTGCATTGCTATTCACTCATTCCTGTGCTTCGTAATCCCTTCGAACGCTGAAGTACTTCTCACGGTTCTCTTCAAGAAATCCAACAAAATCTGACGACATTATTTTCAGCGCCTACAAATAAATGTCAGCGTTACTATTTTAGCAGTTTTACCAAAGACGCAAACCAACCAGGATGTTCCCAGAATCGGGAGGGAGATTCTCAAACTTCGCAGCCAAACAATCAAATAGCCTTAACAGATGCGGTAAACCGTATATAGACGTGAGCCTCACAGGTACGCTATCATCTGGCAATAAGGACGAGCCTGAAAGTGGCGAATTAAGACCAAGCCCGAAACATGAAACGTCTGGTTTCAAATAGAAAGGATCCAAGTTATGTATCTCAAAAGAAAAAGATGTAGAACAGCCAAACCAAATATGCGCCTGTAGTATAGGCAAAGACGCGTGACGTGAATGGCGGCTTGCTCACGCCCAAAGCTTAAAAACAAGAAAAGCAAGTAGCAATGTAGTGGCGTAGAGCCTTTTCAACATCATTTCAAAATGTGGTTTTTCCTCTTAATGAGACGTGTTCCAAACCTTTGAAGGTGTCTAATGGCAATCAAGTGACCAACTGAAACTTCAGGAAAAATCAGCTGTCACTAAGGAAAATCAGACATTTGACATTTCATGACTGAACGTTACGAATTTTTTTTAATCGATAAGAGCAGTCATTCCCCAACAAGTAACATAATTGGGCCCCTCGCAAGAAATGATCAAAGTGAACTCTAACTGCGGTAGAGACTTGCCAAGTAGTTAAACGCCAAATAGATATTAAAAAAAAACAGAGAATATGGAAATGAAGGAAACGGGTGACACAAAACGTGGGCCCCAACTGCAGTGGAGACTTGCGAAGTATTAAAACACGTATATAGATGCTATTAAAAATAGACAGATAATACGGAAACATGGGAAAAGAGTGGGGGAACACAAATTGAACAAAAATTGTAACTACTCACCAAGATACGGCTGCCTTGTTGGACCCTCATCGCCGTTAAGATTTGTGAGACGAAGACGCAGTAGCTCGGACTGGTACTGATCCCGTTCAGGTTGGTACAAAAGAAGTTTCCTAGAAATAAACAATTGTCACATAAAGGACTTGCTATAATTGATAGTTTGTCTAATGAGCTTTGCTTCAGAAATCATACCCAAGTATCATGTTGAAATAATCAGTGATCATTTGGCAGGAACGAATAATAGCAGTGACGCGACTAGAGCTGATGTCATCACCATGAGATACTGTTAATTTATCGCCATCCCATTCCAGTTCCATGTCAAGAGTGGAGAGAAACTGTATGGCTGTTTTTAAACACTTGCTCGGAATAGAATCACGGATAATAAGTGGTACTACCTCATGCAATAAAGTATCAATAGGGTAAACAGCAGGTAACTTTGCCAGGAGGCGACGCTGCAGAACTGCATCTTGATCTTTCGTGAGAATATCCCGCAGGGATTTAGGCAGCTTTGCGTAGTGCTGGATAATCCAATTAAAAAAATTTTTCAGTGAACTGAATCGTCTAAGAAACAAATGAATTGTCAGTACTTACGAACTCTATGTTACTTGCTTCCTCGGCGAGCGTGGAAACCGCAATCTTCGGAGGTCTTCCTGCAACACAATACACTAAATATAGTCATTCTCAAAAATCCTTGCCTCACGCTCAACCGTCCATCAGCTCAGCCACGTCGCATCAGATAGTGCATAGGTGATGTGCTGCGGCTTAGCAGCTGGGCAGTGAAGCGTGAGGCAACCATTTTGAGAAAGACTGTATGTACGTTACAGTTGTATGGCGGAACAATGGAGAGTTCAGTGCTTCGAAAACCAAATTCATTCAAAGGGAACATTGCATACCTCCACGACGAGGTGTGACTAAAGGGCTTGTAGATGAAGTGCTATCATTCGAAACGGTGTCCTGCAAGGAAGGGTACTTAGAGAAGTGACACTCATTCTATATTGTCATCCAGAACATCGATTAATCCGAGGCGACAATTACTAAATCTATGAAAAATTACTCACAACACTTGCTTTAGAAGACATTTTTCGTTTCTTTTCGATTCTCGCACTTTCAAGTTCAGCCTGGAACTACCAACAATGAAGAAAGGACAATTACATATGCAACCCTTCGGTGAAGCTACTTCAATAAAAACAGGCACACTAATAACATGAAAAAGGTATGCTTACTTTTGCCCTAGCAACGTTCTCTACAGTATATGGAAGAAAGAGTTTGCTGGTCATACTCTCTTTTATATCAACATCGTGTCGTTTATGCCATCCCTGAAATGTCAAATGTTGCAAATGAAAAGAGGGGAAGGGAAGCAAAAATGTGTGTAAAATTGTGAACAAACCCAACATATGACATTAAACCTATTAGCATTTGATTTAAAAAGAACCATAGTGTTGGTAGAAAGAACCTCACCTGATAATGCACAGTAAAAACACGCTCTCCATCTTCAACAGACACATTAACAATCTTTCCTTCGTAATGAATCCCATTGTAGTTGCATAAAATCCTATCATTTAACTGATATGACACCGTAGGCTTCTGCGGCATCCTCTAAAACAAGCAGTATCAAACGACGGCAAAGAAAGCCACAAAAACAAGCAAATTATCGGGAAGCACAAAATCGACGAATTTCGCAGGTTTGATCTCATCGCAATACAGCCGCGTCGCGGAGATTCTCGCCTGGGCAGGATTTGCTTCTGGAGCACGACATTGCATAAACACAGTGGGTCAATCACGATTCCACCCATTCGCACTGGGAGAATCTCATCACTCGTTAACCCACGCTGATACGTCTTGACACAAAAGCAAATGCATAAACACAGTGGGTCAATCACGATTGCACCCATTCGCACTGGGAGAATCTCATCACTCGTTAACCCACGCTGATACGTCTTGACACAAAAGCAAATGCTGATTCTATAGTGGTTGATGCATATCAACGAGGGCACCATATATCAATGGCATTCATCTCGTACTGTAACGCAACACTGTGAAGTTAGTGTAGGTAATTTATAGATACCATACATCTTTAAAAACTTGGTGAAAATCTGCCCGGCAGAGTTGTTTGACATGATGAACAAGCATATGACCTCCATCACATCCCGTAGCGCATCTTCGCAGGATTACTGAGGGCACACCGTGAACACCGTGAACGTAGTTTTCCTTCACAATTCATAGATATCTTAGAGGCATGGATTATTCCACATGCTGAGCACGAATCGAGCATCCATTTGGCACACTTCTGGAAGCTATGGGGCTCCATGTATGCATGCTAGTACTCCATCATCTGAATGGTACCGTAGCCGTTCCGTTGCTCTTCGAAAGCACGTTTTGGTGCAACATTTACTCGATATTCGTGCTCAGCAGGTGATATTGCTCCGTTTACAAAAATTGGTCTGATTTTGAGGGCTATGGCTGTCGGGTGAGGCAACACCCGAAATTCACAGAGCCCAACCGCGTTACATACGTGATTAGTATGGCGATCAAGGCAATAGAGAGAGGAGCAATCGTGATCGACACTCCTGCATCAGAGCATAGTTGTCGTCAATTCAACTGCTTCCCTAGATGAGAACTTGGTCTAATTTCAAGAAAATATTGAACTTCCAACAACATATTACATATTATATATTACATATTAGGGCATATTATGTTACATATTATATAAATTATACCATATTACGCACCACAAGCAACGACCACATCACGGGCAACCTAGCCACTTCTCCCTGGAGAACGGCAGCCGCACCACAAGCAACGACCACATCACAGAGTAACGGCGAGCCTCTTCAAAAGCAACTCCGAGCCTTCTAGCTGGAGCAGATCAGCAACACCACAAGCCAAAGTCGACCCTCTCCTAGCAAGCGAATGCGTGCTGATGCACCATACTCTTCTTCACCTTTGAACATGAGGCTACTGAGACATCGTTTCTTTTTCGAAGATTGGTTGTTGAATCACTGTAGAATTCTGAGAGAAGAAATGATAAAGTTAAGTTAAAGCTTTAGTGGGAAGTTAAGTTGCACTAGTCTTACGATGATTTTCTGCGCCTTGTAGGAAGCATGTTATTTTTGTTCGAGACGGCTCAATAAGCTAATGGGACGCACTTGGTTAGCTGAAGATACGACGATCGCATTTCCGGGAAGGCTCCCACCACATTATTTTTGTTGTTCGAGTGATCTTTGGTTTTCATCGCTTTGCGTAATACTCTGCAGGAACAGTAGAGAAATTTTAATGGCAAGGCCAGAAGTTAAATATTTTCGACTGACTTTCATGACCTTAAAGAAGGCCAGTTCCACCTACGAATGTCCTGTACGTAATTCCAGCAAATAACTTCGAGCTCTGACTCGACTTCATCCTTTCTTGAAGACGGTTTGACATTTCACTCCGAATATGGGTATCTGTCTGTCCACAGGGAACTGCAGCGCGGCACTCTGACTGTCACAAACCATTTACGTACAGTGGACGGCAATAGTGGTGGCCCATCTGCGGCCTCGAGAAGGACGCAGCGCAACCGCGCCGCGCGCCCCGCAACCTATGTTTTCAGCTGCTTTATGCTATTGCTAGCAACTTTCCACCCGATTCTAAGGATTTTCGACCAAATCGGAAGAAAAGAACCTAGAAATAGCATTTCGGAGGCAGACGACACCGATCCCGGCCGCGCGGTGCGGTCACGCTGCGTTCTTCTCGAGGCCGCAGATGGGCCACCGCCATTGCCGTCCACTGTACATCCTGTCGCTCTTTGCCGTTACGGGTCGCAATGTCCCAATAGGTAATTCAAGTCGTCAGGGGTAGTTTTTTACCGACATTTTAGATTTCAAAGTATGTGGCAGATTTCACCGCTGGTATTCTTCTAGGTTACTCCGAGATCTCATAGTTAAAAATCTGCTGGTTACTGCATCTTGATTCAGTAGTACTGCATCTCATGAGATAAATTGAGTGCCAACCAAAATGAGTGGACAAAGCGTGAGTGCCAGCCAAAATATGTGGCCCATTTGCGGAAGAACCTGGCGAAGGAGCGAACGAGACGAGTTCATTTGGAAGCGTGGGCACATTCGTGGAAGTCTGGGAGTTTTGCCACGGAAGAATTGTTGGTAATGTCCACTCCAATCCGGTACAATCGCCGAAAGCTGTAAATTGGTGCGTTATTAGATGGTTTCCGACATCATCTGGAAATGGTTATGAATTTGACCACAGTATCTCACAGGAATGTAAGCCCCCTTTGTATCATTTTAAAATAGAAACAGTCACCGTCCACCTGCGACGCAATTTATTTCAGAAGCCAAAATCTTCTTATGAGGAATCCCCTTTAAATAAGCCGATGAGATCCAATCTTTCCACTAAATTGATTTCACACCCCTACAAAATACATGTCGATAGACACCTACATAATGCAAGACGCTTTCCGAACAACTGTTGCATCACCGCGTGGTCATGTCGATAATGTAAGCGCAGTCAGGGAGCATGGAAATCGCCGTTCAAACGTGAGCAGTGTGGATTTTTTTTCTCTTAGCGGCTTGGTGAACACAATTTCTTCTTCGTCCACGTACCCCACCTCTCAAATGATCGATTTTATTCTGTTATACAATTCTTGCGGTGTTCAGTGAATGTGGAGTGATGCACTGTCACATAATGAGCATTACGTCCTAAGGGTAGCGCTCCCAAATGCGGGTGGTCCAGCAACCCCATGCTATGGTCGGACGAATATCACGCCGATCTTTGTGGTAAGAGACGGATCCAGGTTGGAGTCGGAAATACCCCTGGCTAAGTTGGTCAATGGTCTCTCCACTACATATAGATTGAGGTTCAGTGGTTTTATTATATGATATCACTCATGGAATAATTTACAAAACAGAAAATCAGAGTGCACCAGCATTCGCTACAATTACCGCAACCGTCAGAATGGGAACGCTTCTTACCCGCTATGGTTTGGATGTAGAAGTCTGAGCTCTGCATGTTCCCGTACATACTTTCTTGTTCACATCCAAATCACTCAAAATAGCAAGACCATTCGGCAGTTGTTCGCGAATCGCACCCATAAATCAGAAATTTTGGGTGTGGTGCTCTGTGCATGAGAACGGACTGGATCGTGGTGGGACGGTTGATGCAGTATAAACCTTTCCCACCTTTCAATGTCGTCTTGTCCCCGAAGAAAACCGAAATCACAGTTTATTCGCCACATTACCACATCACTGTCGCATTCGTGTTGACAAATTCGGACATGGGTAGTTCATCAATAACTCATCTTCATTTTTTTGTTCTTGTTCGCTCTTGATTGGCTATGATCTTATATAGCTAAACATCTTGGTAACAACTGCACATCACCCATTGTTGAAACACGCAGCGTAACAGTTTCCGCTCATGAAGTTGAAATTGAATTTGCTCTGCGAACTCGCCCACGGTTCACGCGCAGTTACACTGTGTAGCCACAAAATTCAATGTGAAGAGGGGACGTGCAAGTACTGAGAGTATGTAAATGGTGTTCGGACTAACCAATCGCATAGCAAAAGCACCGCCTCGTATCCCCTCATAATGCAGTGCACCTAAAATTTTCCGACCAAGGTGTACACAGGGGAAGGCATAAGTTATTGTACAACGTCTGCTCAATTATTTGTCTGCCAAATATCCATTCTTTGTCGTGCTCTTTTCACTGCCAATCAGGGCAAGCTTCAAAGTATTTCAAAGGTAATTCTGCAGTAGGTTTTTGCGTTGGGGCAGTTGGGCTCGAAGCTCTTTCTCGAAAAATGTGAGTTTCTGTCAGAATCTTCCCTACAAAATCCACAAAATTTCCAGAGACAGCCTAATCTCCTAAATAATTCTTAAAGCAAAAGGAGTGGTCTTTCCAGAGGCTCCTGCAGATTCCTATGAAAACGAATTCCAAGAAACATGGTAGGGAAAACTGCAGATATTCCATGCCACCAGTGACAGCCAATTTTCAGCCAATTTTCTCTTAATTTGCTTTTGAGAATTTTTTTTCTAGAGGGCAAGAAAGCCGCCAGTGAGTAGATGCGATCCGAAAAAAAAAGAATAGAAGTGCTACAAAATGATTGTGCAGATCCATAAATAGATGTTGTTATCATCTGCGACCCTCGAAATATGGAGTTTGGTGTTCTCATTTAAGCTACTTTGGGAACAGCCTAGTTTTTCGCCTTTATCAACACTAATCTTGAGCGGATTCCGTATAATCATCTCGTAATCATTATCGAGCAAACGGGGATATGCCCTGTCCCGCTGAAAACGTTGTCGAAAACCGTATTTTTCGCAGCTTTGCTCGGAAATTGAGGACAGATTCCGTGCATTTGGAGGCACCAATTTTTTCTTTTTGCTATTTCGCATATTTCGAGGGCTTGTTTGTAGTCAAAAAATAACTCAAATCCAAAACTATTGAATATGGCTAAGAATGACAAAAAACATTTCACCCATTCAGAGAAATAAGTAAGCATACGATGTAAAATAAAGTTGCATTCGCTCCAAAATGCAAAATTACTTATGATGTACTGATGCGTAGGATACTTGGCTCCTGTAATCCGTTTTGAAAACGGCGATAGTTGAGTATTTGTGCCTAATATTTGTATCTTTCACCAGCCTCCTTGAATACGGAACTATTCCTCGAATTCTCTTTTCCTCTAATATTTTTGCAACTATATTCCCCAGTGGAACACACTATATCTTCACACTTGCTGCAACAGAGGGGTGTGGGTCATGATGAGGCAAAAGTGGGTGGGCAATGTGTCCGCAATTGGTTCATTCGAATCCTCGCCCCGCCCTTCAGGACCTACTCGCCTTAATTCGCGCGCGATTTCACCATAGTTGCCCATGCAAATTTGAATATGAGTGGGGACGAGTCGACGCCGAAGGGCGGGAAGACGCCGCCCCATTTTGCCTCATCATGACCCACACCCGCAACAGAGTGGTCAAAGTGGACACCACCCCTTATTCGGATAATGTGTTTACTATAGGCGGCACAAAGGCACAAAGGAACACACATGTGGGGCTTTTGGAGCGTCCTGATACAGATATCAGGACACATGACGCGCATTCAGACGAGGTTCCAATCCCAGTGAAGAAAAAAGATAGAAAAAATCGCATGAACCTATTGCCTAACTCACTACATTTCCCACAGTTTACTCTATTGCCCCAACTGCTACTGAGATTCGAAAGGGTAGAAAACAAGAATCTGAGCATTCATAAGAACTATCCCGGCAAACTCCAACACTAAACCAGAAAAGTTCTCATCTGTTGCATCCCATCTCACGAGGAAGCTCACATTCACTGCAATTTTTTCTTGCGTAGGGACACGTCACCAGTGTAAATACACAGGCATTATTGACTAAGAGATGTTTGACGCACATTGTTGTCGACGAACGGCATAAATTCGAACTGCGCCATTCGTTCGTTGCGGGAGCTCTTTGATGCGAAGACGGGCAGGGGGCGTGGCGTCGTCGCGCGTGATGTGCAGCGCCGGCGACGTCCGTGTCCCGAGTTTTCCCTTCCTCCACGGCAGATTAAGGGCTTATTTCGCATATTTACGACTTCGTCTTCGATCTAGCGTATCCTGGGAAACTGGAGCTCATTAGCATATAGGAGGCAAGAAACCAGAAAGTCCTTTTTCGTTTTGTTCACCGCTCTGTGATATTTTGAATTAAATGGTCCTCTGAACTTTATTGGTCTACCCGTGTGAAAACCCTTAACGATTAGCTGCGTACGAATTAATTCGAATATGAATGCGACATTTCGCAAAATCGATCTTTTTAATGCGCGTGCTGTGCCCCGCTTGTACTGTTCATCCCTGCGAAATCCTTGTTTGCTATGAAAAGATGTCTTTATTTCGTTGTGTCATGTGCAGCATATATCATTTTTTCTTTACCCTTTTACGTTACTGCCTACACGCTAATCTGTCATACTTTACCCTCTAAGATTGAAAAAAAAAACGATTTCCTATTCTGTGTTTTTTATTCCGTCCATAAAGCTTCTGCAATTGTAACGCAGTCATTCAGTGGTAGTACATTAGGAGCAAGTCGTTTTAGAAAGTTATGACTTCGTTCACAACCAGGAATGTACATACTCAGGTTAGGTGGTGCAGCTGTACGTAGTGCACTACGGTCATTAGTATTGGAATCGACTCTGTTCAGTCTCTCCCTCCCCCATCAAATCCAGTTTTTCTTTTCTGGTGCGTGAAACGAGCCGCTGGCCGCTTAGCGATAGTGCGATGAGAATTTTTAAAATTGTGACTTGAAATTGTGAATTAAAAGTGAAAAATTTGATGGTGACTACCAATAACGACCACGGCTGGTCTGATACATGATAAATATCAATTACAGTCAATTCCAAACAGCTCTGTGCAAGACCGCAGCGCGGCGTGGCACTCGGGTTGTCTACTGCTGGCAGAAGCAGACAACCAGGGCCACATGCAGAATCTCTGTGTTTCTGCCCAAAAGAGCGGTCCAGGCTCTTGCACACGGCCGTTTGGAGTTCCCTGTAAAAAAAAACATGATTAAAATTAAGGAGTCTGAATGTCTTAATTCAGTATTTTCGCATGTTAAAGAATCGATTTTGAAGAGGATTCCACGAAACGTGCCCTCATCGCCTCGGTACTTTCTATCACATAATATTCCTGGTTTTTTTTTTTTCGGGACGTTCCCACTATAACTACTCTGGCTCTGGACCTTTACGTCAAGCTTCACCTGTTTTTGTAAACATATCTAAGGTGAGCATCTGTTCAAATCTTCATGTTTGGGATTTTGCTAGATTTTGGGTTTTATGGCCCCTGGAACTCATATCCTACGATGAAGTAACGAAACGCACGAGAAGCTGGCAAAATTGGAATGCTGTTTTTCGTGCGTGTCGTATCCTTATCGCGCTCCACGGGCATTCGTCAGTCCCACCACGCGGAAGTCACAGGCGCTTGCTCAGACAATTGGAGGGAGCGGCCCGCGCGCCTCATGGGCCGTGCGGCCGGGAAGCGGCCCTAATTTTATGTGCCGCCGCCCGGCCGCGAGCTACCCACGCCGTTAACGGCCGAGCGGCGGCCCTTAGGTTCCCGCCAAGCCAGCCGCGCGATCATAAAAATTGTGCATTATCATGTAAAATTACGGGAAATCGCGCTAGAAATGACAGTGTTCTTCTTCGTCATCACTTGAGTTTTTTTTTCTATTTTTCTTTGTCATTGATGAATTGTATTAACCATTTTGTTCCTGTAAAGTTCGAACACTTCAGAATTCAATATGTTAGAATATTTTCGAAATGTTCTACGTATATTACTATCCAGGGGATATTACAAAAATTTTAGATGTCGTCCGATTTTGTCGAGCTTTCTTCACTTTCACCATTCAATTCTGCAAATGGATGATGTTGACTAGATGCAGACTGACGAAATGAAAGAAAGATCCGATTCACATTCAGCGACTAAACTTATTGATGGATTATTGAATGTGAGTACTAATGGGAATTCAAAGGATAAAATCTGTCGCAAACTTAATGTGAGTGCTTCCAATGTGCCTTTACTTGCTTGTATTATTCTGTTGTTATTAATCACTGTTTCTCGTAAATCTTCAGGTGACACAGCCGTAAATATGATAACTAACTTCACTTTTACAACCATGGTGTGGCTCTAACGCTCAAACTCTGCTATAGGAAGAAGACAAGTGGAACAGAGCTCGGCCATGGACACGTCTACTTCTTTAATTTGTTTTTTATATGCTGGATCCATTTATGCCATTGTCTTGCTTTTTTGTGTGTTTTTAAGATTGCTCTTGAACAAACGATGCTTACTTTCTTGAAGTCGAAAATGTAAACCAGTGTATTGAAAGTTTGCTAGTTGTCAGCCTTACTGTTTGTTTTCCTATTGTAAGAGCACGGATTCGTTATTTCTTTCGATTCATGAATTCCTTTAAAAAATATGGTTATATATGTGTATTCGATTTTTGCTATAATAAACTATTGCACATTATAGACTTCGCTCGCAGTAAATCAAGAAAGACAGAAAACTCGAAGGACGGATGCATTTACGAGCGCGAATCGATCGATTTGACCACCATACAGGCCGAGCGGCGGCCTAGTAACGGCCGGCCCGCGCTCGTTTAGCGGCCGGGCGGCGGTGGCGGCGATAGCCCGGCCGCTAGTGGGTGCGCGGGCCGGCCGCTGCAATTGTCTGAGTGTGCAAGCGACTGGACGTGGGTAAGCTGGTGTACGCAAGGGCGCTCTGTTCACGATTGCAATTTGAATTTCTCCGTAGATAAGTGACGATTCTTTGTGTTCGTTTAAGATTTTTTTATATAGTAATGGTCATCCTGATTCGCTGTTGTTCCTTTGCGGCCATATCACTTTATCATCACGCATCATTAGCGCGAGCTGATGCAAAGACGGGAGCGTAGCGGTATAAGCCTAGGACGGTTTCATTCATCAGTGTATGAAACTGTTACCGGCCTCTAAATGTTTCATTCAGAGCGTGAATGAAGCTGTCATCGGGCAGCAGTGCTTACGCCACCGCTCTTGCATTAGCTCGCGTTAGGGATGCGTGAAGACATAGTGATATGGCCGGAAAGAACACAGCATTGAATCAGGATGACCGCGACTATACACTGACAGCGCCCGTCGCTATCAGCAGCTCAACTCTGAGTTGATGATTTCTGCGGGTGCACCTTTTCGGTTTTTCTTTTATCCGAATCTCCAAAGGTGCATCTATTACAGTCACTGTGTCTGCGGTTTCCTGTTTCTGTTTACCAAGCATTTATTCGGCAAAGAAGCTGACATCTTGAGATTACGAAGAAAAAATTCGGCTATGACGCGACCGATGTGCGTCATCGCGTTGTTCTGCTATGGATAAATGACGGCCACGTGATGAGTCAGTGTCAGAGGCAAAGAAAGAAGAAAAAGCAATTTTGACGGACGGCTGGAGGTGTCAGTCATGAAAATCGATGGTCAAATGCACTTTTTTGCAGCAGCCTCTCGCGTAGTTCTCAAAGAAAACGCCTGACTGAACAGTTGAGTAGTCGCTTCCGTCTACGGATTCCTAGTAGAGCAGCAGATCATCAGGAACACCTGTACTTTGCAGCGCCACAAGAAATTCGTGGAATCGGCTCCTGTCCTGCGTCCTCCCTAAAGGGCAGTCTTCAGTCTCGTTCTCGTGACATCAGCTCTGCTATATGTGTGTGTCCCTCCGGACTTGGGCCAAGCAGATCGCATCGGGCTTCTGTTTCAGTAGTTTAGCAACACTTTTCATGAAAAAAGATGTTTTCTGTGCGTCACCTGATTCAGCATAGTTAGAGAACGTGAGATGTGCTGTTACGCGAAGAGACTGCAGACATGCCAGAGGAGGACTGTCGCTGCACTGCTGTGGACGCAGAGAGAATCCGTGCTGAGAAAGCGTGCCGAGGGCGGAGTGCGGCAGACTCGGAGCGCTGTCAGTCAGCTGAGGGGCCGTCCGCGAGGCCTTACGTACCGATCAACAGCGCGTTGTTTGAGCCTCGCCCCCCGTTCGCCAGCCATACAGCGGTAATTTATGTCATTCAGAAGTGTTTCTCCGGTCAGACACGCAGTCCTGTCGTCGAGTGCTGCTGCTGTTCTGTGCGTCCTGTAACGATTGCGCGCTGTCCGCCGGTGGAGGATCGATGTTGCGGCTGGGGCGCATCGTCTAGAAGGAAACGATTCGTCTGATAGAGCTTACTAGGCACTTGGTCTCGTGGGTTTTGATCCTTTGGGTTCATCGGGAAGGTCACCAAGATGTTGCACTTTTTTATTCCGAGGTGCCTCTACGAGCGCCAAAGCCAAATCAAAGAGCGGAAATTGTTGGAGAACCATCACTTCTCGTCTAGCTGTGAGCTAAACCGGTTGCGCAGGGTTCCTTTAGGATCGCTTCCAGTCGAATCCGTCGAAATGACGCAAGCCTTGCGTTTACCTTGTCTCAATTCGTTCTATGAACGTCATAGATTGAGCGCGGTCGCTCACTGTTGGATTTATTGTCGCATCAGTTCATCGGGTAGCTGCCTCTCTGCCGCCGTTCTTTTTTCGCTTCGATGTTCGTGGTTGGATAAAACAAAGTCGTGCAGACATGCATATCACTGACGGCCGTCCAATTGCTCTTCAGATGAAATTTTATCGTCTCGAGCATCAGCTGATTTCTATGCATATCCGCAGTGGAAGTCCTCAAACGGTCCTAAGGACATCAATATTCAGTACAGAATGAATGCAGTATCACTGGATGTGAATGATAATTGTATTCATGGTCTTTTCATGTTCTTTGAAAAGGAATCGATTTTCACAGCAGGCCGCCCACATGGCCCACAAGCACTCAGTGCGTGCTAAGTTCACTCTGTGAGGCAGATTACACCATCCATCGTAGCCGTAAACATAGCATCGATTTGAATTTTTTCTCCAATTTTTCAAAATTTATTCTCGAGTCTCTTTTAGGACTATGCAGGCCACGACAGCCCGTAAAACTTACCAGGTCCAGAAATTTTGAGTCAGAAGTATGGTGGGTTCCGTGTGTTTGCACATATATTGTGGATCCAGAAATGGAAATAGATCCTGAATGGTGGGCTTTTCTTAATGTTTGTGCTCGTTTTCGGTCGTGGTTGCCTGCACTTGTCAGAGTCAGACGGCGAGCGATGCGATCAGACTCTGCTGTGCGGCTTGTTTACCTGAGTGCAAGCCCAGGAGGGTGTAGGGTTTAGGGCCTAGGATGGGTGACTGGTTGTTGTCTAGGGATTCAACAGATGCTGGACGACTGAGTGGTTTGACTTTCTTCGATACCATCTTCGGCGAGGGTTGATGGGAAAACATTGCTACTATCGCAACATTCTTTGGAATAAGTGAATTTAAGCGGATTGCGCATTTTTCTCGAATCAACGAAGATGTTATTGGAGAAAGGAAGAGTACTAATTACTTCCTTTACATTTTGTACTATAGAGCCGCTTACCCCTGTACTGTTTGAAAGGAATGGGGCTGCACTATGCTTGTCCTCGTTGGCTTTGCAACCAACAAGCCAGCATATTGGTGATTTGACTAGGTTTTTCGGTGCCTCGGAGAGAATAGTGGACACATTGTCCCGACAATCAATCCTAAGGATGCATTAAGGAATGAGGTTGGTAGTGAAAGGTTTCTTTTATGTTCAGGAAGTCTAGGGGAATTCGAGAGTCGTTGCTGACATTTGCCCGTAATCATGTAGTTTTATCAAGCCATCTAATCATCAGTCGATATTCCTGTTTGCCAGCTATATACTCTTCTGGGCAGGCGACTCAGTTACGAAATCAGACGATTCTTTCGATAATCAATTCCATTCTGGACATTCCGTCACCCCTCTTGTGCCCTTCTTAGATACCTTAGGTCACCATTCTTCAGCGGTGATGAGTCCCGCGATGATGGGTTTCTAAAATCTCAGACCATTCTTCTGTACTACCTCCTGTACTGTTTCTACATCTTTCAGCCAATATGATAAAGTGGAAATCTACCTTGTGGGAAGAAAACCATAATCTATTGCTTCTTTTACGTTTGCGACATTGCAACTTGATTCGCAATGCTTTTTGCAGCTTTCGCACCTCTTAGCGCTTATACTGCGAAGAACTGGCCTTTAATCAATGTCCCTCGATAACGTGTGTAGTTGCGCGCAAGTGGCTGAATCGTGCATAATTCGGTAGCCTTATGTGCTAGAAAGGAGATGTATGACCGGGTATTTTTTATGGAAATTATTCGAAAGTTCTTACTTCTTCGCATAATTTGGAAAGCTCGTAATTGATCCAAATTTGGACTGTATCTGCCACTCCACGTCACTTCTAGTTCCGTGAGAATTCACTTGATTATTTGTTCTTATTTTAATCCTTGAAAGCAGTTCTGCAAAAAGATGAGCTCTTTCCTCTAAGCGGATGATGGGAATGGTTTCCGTGATGAGCCGTAGGCCTTCGTGGAATCTGTTCGTAGTCACTATGCACGGTGATTATCTGTGCCATGTTTTTCAAGGGACGGCAAGCACTAGGCGACAAAGGGGGGCGTTCCCGTACGAGATACCTCGATGGCAGCAGCATAGACGCAGACGTTGCTGGCATCCTGCCAGCTCCAGCGTCGATGCATACCAACCTGGCCGTGGGAATGTGATATGTCCGCAAGTGTTGCCACCATCGACCGGGTCATACTGAGAATAGCAAAGCCAGCGTATTCCTATTAGTTCTATGGCTACCTTGCCAAAATTAGTTAACTAGTGGAAATAACTCATTTATGGAGAGGCAAGGCTTTTTGGTACGCAGCGTGTCGAAATAGCGACCCATGCAAATTTTGGCTTTCTTAATGTTTTGAAGCTTTTTCTCTTCTAACAAATGTGCCATCGATGGGAACAAAGAGCATTCTAATTGTGTCAAATCTGGGCTATATATCGATCATATGCAGAACCTCTCATCCAAACGGGTGGGGGTCAAGACGTACGCCACGACGCGACCGCGCCGCACGCATGCGCTTTTCAAGTTCGAGGTGTTTCTTCAAATTCTACGCACTAAATGACATCGGTGGCCACCTCTTCACAATTTGTAGGTTCCGATGACACTAATCTGCCCCACTCAAGCTCGAAAAAGTTGCCCATATCCACGCAGAACTGCTCGTACCCTCGATGGTTGCAGCCGCGACGCGCAAATGAATCGACCAATAACAGACCAGCAGCGTACCTCTTGTCACGCAGCCCATCCAAACCAGGAAATGAAAGCAACCGATGGATTGATTGGCAACCTCAATTTCGGTTCAGTTATCCACGTTCCACGGAATTTTCAAAAAGTCATTTTGCGTACGGCTGTATGCATTATGCAAGTCCGGAATATAAAAATTCAGTCAAAAATGCTAGCATTTTAGGTTTCATTTTATGTTCCCCCACTCTGAATCCGCCTAATGCTGAGCGCTTGAGCACTGTCCCGCAAAAACATTCGGAAACTACCTTCCCATTGTATCAGACTTCAAGGCAGAACATGCTAACGCGTGTTGTTACTCATCCTGAATTAGGCTAACATAGGTAGAAACGCTGCTAGGTAGAAACGCTGCTCACCAGTTGCGGAGGCAGGGGAGGGGCGCCCCCCCGCGAATGGGTTGCCAAATTTTCGAAATCACTTTACAATACAAATAAAAATCTTGTGTTATTTTATTTTTAATTGTTTATTTTTATTATTATTTTTAATATAATTTTTATTTACTATTTATTATTATAATTAATATTTTCATTAATTTTATTTTCCATCTGCGTCCCCAAAGTGGCGGAGACCCCACTTTTTTCCCACGCCCCCCCCCCCCTTCCCGTCTACTTTCTGCGTCCGCCACTGCTGCTCACATAATGGAACTGTGCCCTCACGGGTTCAAAAAGAGAGAAAAAACAAATAACTTCACTGACGAGCATTTCCTCCTTTTTTGCTATAAAAACTACGCATAGGAAATGATCGATATGCGAACGGTTGACCTCAACATTCCTGACGTCGACCTAGACAGCTCCAATGTACCAGTAATTAATTAAAGGTGCGAGAGAGGTGCGAGAACCATCTCAGCGAGCACTTACCGCCACTCTGCAGAGTGCAGAGATGACAGAGTTTTGCAGGTCTCGTCCGAGACACGCCCCACGTTGTCGCCTAGTGCAACGCACCCTTTTTCAAGCAGGGTGCTGTAATTGCACTTCTCAGAAACGCAGGCACGTCGCCTTCATCTGCCATCTGCGCCATTTTCGTGCGCATAGACTTCACAGTGCGTATGCTGTTGTGCAAACAGCATAAACATGATTGCTGTTTGGTCGACGTACATTATTCTGCTGTCACATGACCAGTGCTGTTTTTCGGGAAGGGTGCTGTCATTGCTGTTTTTGTTTACACTTTGGGTACATCACAGTATATCGGCGCTGCTTGCATTTATTCAACCCAGAGTTAAGGTTCTAACACATTTGCTTCCTGTTCTCCTCATTCTGCAGACCCCAACAGTGATGCGGCCGGTGTACAGTCCTTCAGCCGTATGCATATCTCCGCCCAGGGGGGAGTGCTCTCCCACCTTCTCCCAGCTGGGAGCATCTTCCAGATGAGAACATCTCCCAGCTGGGAGGTGGGAGCACCCCCATGCATACATATTGGGGGTGCGTTGCACTAGACGACAACGTGGGGCGTGTCTTGGACGAGATCTGTAAAACTCTGTCATCGAGGTATCTCGTACTGGAACGCCCCCGCCCCCCCCCCCCTTTTGTCGCCTAGTGCTTGCCGTCCCATATTGGGAACACTTGGGTGACTCCCGACGTAAAATTGCACGATTTTTTTTAAATGGTGGATAATGTTGCAAGTCCCAGTAATATTCACCTCTTATTTTACTAGTAATACAATTAATGCTTTAGTGTCTGTGTCTTTGTTGACTTTCTAAGACAGTACTCTCCAAAAGAGTGCCTGCAGATTCGATAGCAAACTTTAATGTCAAGTCAAAGATCTTTCAAATCTACGAACTCACGAGGATTCGTGTTTGCAACTATTGCCATGGTGGTTATAGCTTTGTTATTCAAGACATGACCGACCTTTCAGTTGACACATCTGGAGAATGCATGAAAGACTGTCCTAGTGTAATATACTCTCGTTCTTCAGAAAACATTATCGAATAAAAGATGGGGAAACAATATTATCAAATAAAAGATGGGAAATCACTCCGTGCACACTTTTTCCATAATTTCATTGCGGAAATAAAAACACTGCATCAAACGATTTATTTCAAAATTAGCGTCAACGATTTGCCTTGAAGGCTGCACGCGCGGAAATTCGCTAGCTTTGGACTTGCGGGGAGAAAGCACTCCGTTTTGGTGGATTTTTCGCGCGTTTCGAGCTAATTCTTCATCAAGCAGTTCTATGTGCCTTACGACCTCGCGAAATTTCCAAGACTAAAGTTTTACTGCCTTTAGAATCCATCTATTGTACTACAAGATGGACTCCGATCGCTAATGAGGCTTGCAGACTTTTGTCACGGAGCGCCGCCGCGACAAAAGTGGGTGCGCGGCAAAAGGCGACAAAACACCCTCACGACCATTCCTTAAAAGTTATTCATGCTTGCGGCGCGTCAAAGTTTACGCGCCTAGACAAAACTCCACGAAGTTTTCGCGCCGAGCCAAAGCAGCGAAAATGGAAACGCGGTTTGTTCGCGCGGCGATCGCAACGGCAAAACTAGGAACATTGCTGATCTGCCAGGATTTCTCTTCTACCTCCCTCCTTTGCACTGTGTATCGGCGCGTAAACTTTGACGCGCCGCAAGTATGAATAACCTCTTACAGGGTTTGCAGACTTTTGTCGCGGCGAGAGTCGCCCATGGTTAAGTCCTTATTTGCCAAGGATTTCAAGTTATTCCTAATTGAAATTAGATTTTACTTGATCTTTCTCTAATCTGACACTAATCTTTTTTTTTTACTTTTACTTTACTTTCGGCTGTTTTCGGTGCTGCTTACATGATCTGTTTTTTAATAGTCAAAGTGAGAGATGCGCTGGATCTACAGCGACTATGTAGTGTTTTATGACATAGTAAGATATTTCCCGCGCGCGGGTCACTTCTCGCGCCACGCCGCGCCACGGATCGGAAAATGTCTGAAACCCGCTATAGACCGATTGCGCGCGCGGTTCCATGGCGCTGCGGCTGCAGAATCGCGGCGGGACCTATTGGACCCTCTTACTTGCAGCATGCTCTTTCCGCATCCGTCGTGCAGGTCCCACCGCATCACTGCAGTCACGGATTTCGTCTATCATTTCGACAAAGACTAAGTCCGGGAGGTTATGTTAGCCGCCTTACCCTTGTGTACTGTGTATAGAGTGCATGGAGTGCCGGATATTAAAAAAAAAGATTAAAACAATCATCTCTTGATCCTAATCAGTTGTGATCCGCACATATTTGTCGGTGTCGTGCGTTGCATCTGGTATAATCTGTCCGAAACGACGAGTCCGCCCACGCACGCGGGGAACGAGAGGCGGCGCGGCTGGGACGGATGCTGTTGGCTGCCACGTCGTCCACGTCACAGCCAAATCATTAGTCGATACCATGAAGATAACGATGAAACGTGATACGCAGATTAGAGATGATGACGTGGAGTGCTGGCAAACGTGGCAGCTTCTTCGTGGCTGTGATCCCCGCGTGCGTGGGCGGACTCGTCGTTTCGGACAGCCTACACGCCATCTACGGCCACTGTGTGTATAATTGTGCATGACGCTTGCTGAAGATTCCGTTAGTGTAACATTCTTTAAAATATTCCCGACTCAGACATCTGGGCCCCGCACATGAGGAAATTTTCATTCTTTGTTTCTCCTTGCTAACTATAATATTTCTCATTTGCGTGTATTTTCGCATAATGGGAACAATCTGACAGCAGTGATAGGCAAATGATTGCTTCACAACGAATCGTTGCACTGTTCGACACCGCCGGCCCGTCATATTGTTGATTTTACTTTCTCTGCTGTCATCGACAAAATGCACTCTTTCAGGTATCGAGCCCAACTAGCAGCCCGACACCTACTGCAAATCCTACGGGTAAAGTGAGAATCGGGGTCTTGCCTGCGACTATTCAGGTTCGTTATCGACTTACCTTCTCTTCTTTTATACGAAAAAAAGCAAGTCTACAGTCAGTCGTAGGTATACCCATACAACTCTATTTAGTATGAAGCAACGTTAAATCGCGTTAAGATTGGGAATTCTGCGAATCGATTGCTTCATTTGCGCTGCGCTGTGGCACAACGTGCACTCTGAGTTTAGTTTGTACGCTGCGTATCGGACAAGGCTTGGGATGGTCAGCCTTTACTCGAAGAATCGATGGAGTATCATCATCATGCAGCCGTCTTCATGTAGCTGTGTAAATCTGCTACAAATCTAAATTTTGCTTCAATGAGGACCTTCTTCTGCGAAGCATCGGTTCAGTTCTAACACCCATATGTATTCCCACAAGTGTGATTATAGTTTATTATGTTCCCATGCATTGAAAATGAGCGCTGCTGGCTAGTTGTAGTTTTCTCTCGGGATCTGCATTTCCTAGCTTTGCGAGACATTTTACTGCAATCTGATGTCACCAAATTCTTGTAACAGCAATATATAGAGTGAGATTCACGGGAAGCTAAGTGAGTGAGTAAATTCCGTCTCGATAATTCGATTCTAAACATTCCCACTTCACACTCCGTTGGCTTCGTGATTTCTAAGTTTGCTTGGTGGTACGCAACTTCGACCCCTATTTCTTCGTCACTCGGCAAGGATTCCTCATGACCACCCATTCTTTGCTGCACATCCTTGTGCAGGTATAAAATTTTCATGGGTGTCGTCCTCAATGCAACCTTTTCCTAGCAACTGTGCTGCCACGTTTTCTGCTGTAGCTATAGAACTGTCGCTTCAGCCTACAGGTGTTCCCATTTAAGACCCTCCTTTATGTTCTGGAAATTTCCATCGATTTCGCACAAAACTATGGCGCACTTCTTCCCAGTATTGTGTTTACTTTTTTCAGCCAGCGTATGTTGTGACATAATGTGAAGGAAATTATGATGCATCTGAGGCAAGGACATAGTGATTATGCTACCTGGGGAGTAAAATGGTCTGTTTTAGTGGGAGAATTTCGGTTGCACATTCCTAGGTCCAGGATACTGATATGAAACCTAACGTTGCAGTTGTGCTGTCAAGTCTGCCTTGTAATGATTGGTTGAGAGCGGCAGTAGTCATTAGGTCTTTTATAACGGGGAGTGTTTTAGCTTGAAAAAAAAATGGTAAAGTTCTTACGCGCAATCGGCCGAAAATTTTCGAGCGCGCCCAGCATACGGCGCGTGCGCGGCGCGGACCTCTTGTGGCAGCGGTCCCCAGTCGTTCATCAGATTCTTAGCCCAGGTGAGTGTTTTTCTTTCATTTTCTCTTCAACTGAAGTTTATCTGAAGCTGTGAGGCCTGTGGCTGACCGATATCGACCGGACGGCCCGGCATGCCTCATATTTTGCACATTTTCTCCATGCATGTCCCAAATGCCTGTTTTTATTGTTTTTATGAGGCATGCGGAGCCGTCCGGTCGATATCGGTCGGCCACAGGCCTCACAGCTTCGGGTAAACTTCAGTTAAAGAAAAAAAATGAAGGAAAAACACTCACCCAGGCCAAAAATCTGACGAACGACGGGGGACCGCTGCCACAAGAGGGCCGCGCCGCGTACGCGCCTCATGCTGGGCGCGCTCGAAATTTTTCCGCCGATTGCGCGTAAGGACTTTATATATAGTGGGGTCAGCCGCACTGACCCAGCACGGCTGAATGGTCGGAGCGCGGCGTTCACATCGCTTCTATAGAGTCCACGTACATACAACATATACAGGGAACTCCAAAGGTACGCGGACAGGGGCGGGACCGCGGTGCGCCTCTGCTGGGCAGAGACACGAGCGCTCTGCATGTGGCTCTGGTTTCTCTGCTTCTGCGGCAGAGAGCAGAGAAACCAGAGCCACATGCAGAGCGCTCGTGTCTCTGCCCAGCAGAGGCGCACCGCGGTCCCGCCCCTGTCCGCGTACCTTTGGAGTTCCCTGTACTTTGCCGTGTTGTCAGGACAGTAACCCATGCCAGCAGATCAGCTTGGCCGCCCATCGACTGTATACCCTTGGTATGTGTAAATACGGCGGATTGCTTCCTCCTAGGAATATTTTTATGCTGCTATCAAATGTACTCTGTTCCCAGTGTCCGCAATTACCCATCACATTGCGGTCATTGAGTACGTCCCTCCGGAGGTGCTCCTCTAGCTGACCGTGTGCGTAGGTGTGGCCGCGCCACAGACATGCGTTGTATAGTGCTCGTGCTGTGATACAACTGCCGCTTTGACATCAAACTGAAGTTGTGCGGGAATGTGCCGATTCTCTTAGATGGCACTTCGATGGGATGAGTCAAAATTCACCTCCACTTCACGTCATCTCGCTAAACAATGGGGGAATGAGAACGATTCCTAAGGTGGATAATCGCCTGCAACATTAGAAGCAGCGTCTCACCTCAGTATCGATTTTGATGTCTTAACATCAAAAATTCTTCGAGCAACACTGATAACAATGGTGTAGATTTTTCCTTATCAATTCATCCAAAACCTCTTCAGAATCCTTCTTCTGGAGAGTTCGAGATACGTCATACCACAAATAGCAACTTCGTAACACCTTGGGGTTGCTGTCACAAGGAGTTGCGGAGTTGTGGAATGCGGCATCTTAAACTCCTGAAGAAGGAGTTTTCGTTCTTTTGCTAGAAAATGTGATCAGAACCGCTTGGAAGTTCTTTTGATATTAAAATCTAAAATCGGCTCTGAGGTGAGACACTTCTTTTAAATTGTTGTAGTAAGACAATTTTTAAAAATCCATTTGCTTGAAACAGTAGACGTGTGGAATCCTATATGTAAATAACTTGGGTTTCTAAAGCACTTTGTTTTTCTGGTTTCTTTTTCACCTCAGCATACTTCCTTGATTCTTCAGCAACAGAAAGTTGTGTCTTGGGACGGAACTCTCGTAGATTCCGCCTGAAAATGCTGTTTTAGAGATCCATCATCGCAATCTGCTATTGCTCACCAATCGTTTGTCATCATTGGTGTGTCAGGTTCGATAGTGTGCGTTCGTTCACTATCGTTTACGTCGTTTGATCTACGGGTATTCACTACATCGCCTTCTCAGTTTCTTGGGGTCGTCTTCGCCACTGCCTTAGGAACCACTACTGCCTGCATTAAAAGTGAGTTGTTTTTCTTTGTCCTTGTTTCCTGATTATAAGACTTCACATTCGAGGTTTCCTTAGTGCGATCTCAACTTAATTGTGCAAAGGTGACCTTTGGTTAAAGAAGTCTGTTGTGCTTTTTTGGCATGTGTCATTTGAAGTCCCTAAAGAATATTACAGAGTCAATCCTCATTTGATAAAGCACTATTGTTACGAAAAATACATATATAGTAGATCAGTTCTTCATCTACAGAAATGCCACTTGTTGTCTTTCTTGCTTCATTGTTGCTCTTTTATACCTTTGTTGTCCATTTCGTGCTGTCACTTCTTGCGACGAGGTTGAGTATATTAGTTGTTGGAAAACCGATTTAGGATTTTTGAACCGTCAAATTGCCGTAATCTTTTGGAACAGAAGGCAACGTTTCGATCGCATATTTTGGGTCTGTCTCGTATTTATTCTACCTTGCTCTCATGGGTTCACTTCTAAATCTAGCTCCTTTTCTTACTCGTTAACAAAAATTTGTCTCGGAGGAATATCACCAAGGCATGCTAGAGAGAATGCTTAACGAAGGTGTTCATAGCTCAATGTTGGCCGGAGTAATTTTGTTCTGGAGATATGTGTGTGCAGGTTATGGAATTGAATTAGATCTCATCAACGACTTTCAGAAGGCACTAATGCGACTATCATTAGATCTGTTGAAGATCTCAAAGTTGGCCTTGGTCCTCATTATTTGCTGTTTTTTTTTGCTGCATGGAAGTCCCTTTCTATAGAACTCTAATGTTCTACAACATGCGTATAGTTCGCACTCCAGGCGATATGGAAAAAGACGCAGACTGAAATTGAGGCTCTTCTTTATAACTTTTCTCGCTGGTCTACCTATAGACAACCACAAATCTGAACACTTGAATTCTTTCTTAGAAGTAAGAATAGCACATGGAAATACCTCAGATCAGGACGCTTTTGCTGATTTCGTTGGCTTCAAAATGCTATGCTTCTCATTTAATGGAATCAGTTCATCTGAAAGATGGCGAAGATATGCTAGATAGTTCAAAACGATTCCTCAATCGATCAACGAGATTTAGTTTGAGCTTAGTTATGCCAATTCAAAGTCAATAGTGAAAATCCGACATTGATTTTGCAGCAACCTAATGGTTTCTGAGCCTAAACCGCTTGTCCTCTTTAAAGCTAATTTCATACATGGTTTGGTACTAACAGCTGAGACTAATTAACTATTTTCATCACACTTGTTTTGAAACTCCTCAAACTTAATTTTTCTAAAGAAAGTTGAAGAATGATTGGTTTCTCCGAGTCTCCTTTTGAATCGTTCGCATGAATTTCGCGTTTTTGCCAACGTCGCTTCCACTTCCTTCTCTCTCTCTGACTACTTTTTTCCCTTGCAGACCTCACGATTTCATCACTATGCACGCTTGCTATTGCGCGGTTCATATCCATCTTATTATTACACCTGAAATGGTGTTTGCATCATGTCGTTATGGTGGTCTCGCAATTTTTATGTTTCGTGTTCCCATGACCGAGGGAGAGACTAAGAAATGAAGGCTAAAATGGACACCAGCATGCAGTTTTCAATTTTTCGCATCTTCTTGTACCGAGAACTGTAAAACGGTAATTGTAGAGGTGAACGAGAAGAAGATGTCCACAAACGGCTACGGTCACGGTATGGCTAGAGCAGCTTCACATGCCGGTGAGTGGTTTGACACCTGGGATGAGCGACGTTAGCACTTTTGCCGTTTCCTGTTTCGCTGTGTTTTTAGCGCACAAAAGTTCCAGAATCTGTGAAATACTTCAGTTTCAAAATATCTGAAGTTTTGCAGCAAATTTTCCGTCATTCCTGAGGGAAGCTATTGACTCGCTATGAATCCAAGGCTTATATTCATGCACATTCTATAAGTTCTACTGGTGGGAGCACCCACATGCGCGTGGCGGCCAAGTTGTGCTGGTCTAGTTTGCCAACCGCTCGGTTGTTTGAGATCGGCAGAACAGTGATCGATACAATGGCGACTGCAAATGCAGTATAAAGTATTGAAAACATAACAATAAAACGCGCTGAAATGAAGTAAACGACGTCACGAAGCATCTGAGCACCCAAGGTGACCAAGTTCAACCATCGCATTCTACAGTGCGTACCATAAATATACGGGCACCCCAAAAATGTCGGTATCTGCTTTCCTTCACATTTCCGACAAAAACCATTACTACCAGTGAACTTTGCGGGCCCGAAAACCCTACACCACCACTCTTCGCGTAGGAAAACAAATAATGGAAATAGATAATGGTGTAATCTGTGTTTAGCCCCCCAAATCTGTGTATCATAATTATACGGGCACTTGTAAAAATCAACAATTTTATTATGTCAATCTACCAACAATCAATTCCTAGTAATTAATCGGTCCTCCGTGTTTGCTGATTATTTCAAAAATGCGCTGGGGCATAGAGTTGACAAGTCTTTTCACGATTTCGTGGTCCATTTGGCTCCAAGCACTGGTGATGGCTGCTTTGAGCTCTGTGGTATTGGAAAACGTCCTTCCCTGGCGGTAGATTTTACGCACCAAGATGCCCCAAAGGTTCTCTATGGGGTTGGCATCGGGAGAACAGGCGGGCCATTCCATAACGGTGACGTTGTGGTCGTTGAACCAAGCCTTCGTCGAACGACTGACGTGGATTGCCGCGTTGTCCTGCTGGAAAATGAACGGCATCGCATCGTGCTGGTGCAGAAAAGGCAGGACATGGTGGCTGAGCATTTCCTGGTAATCGTTAGAGTTCATGCGAGCCGAAACGAACGCGATGTCGAGCACTCCGTCTTGGCAGAACCCGCCCCAAAACATCACTGTGCCACCACCAAAGTTTCGCTTGCTGAAGACCTGCGGCTCCTTGCGGAGATCCCTCCAGTAGTATGCGTTGCCATCTGGGCCGTCCAAGTTGAACTTCTTCTCATCGGAGAAGATCACCTGAACAGGTAAATCAGGCCTTAGGAGTCTTAGAAAAATCCCGCATACCTTTGACCAATCTTCGTCATGTTCTTTCTGGCAAACTCCAGCCGTGCATTCTTATGAGACTCCGTGAGCTTGGGAGCTGGGCGAAGGCGACAACGTACGATGTTACCATTACGTTTAATCGCCCTCCACACCGTCATTCTAGAGACAGGGATCGATAAGCTGGCTCGAACGTCATTGACGGATATCATGGAGTTCGATACCAACCGTCCGACCCGGCGCTCATCCTGCGGTGACCGCTTCTTTGGTCTTCCAGATCGCTCCCGCCGGCCGTAGGAATCAGGATCTCGCAGGAAGTTGTCGATGGTGCTCGGTGCTCGGCGGAATTGCTCGGCGGAGTTGCTCGGCGATCCCGCGGTTGCTGAGACCTGCGTCGTGAAGAGCCCGTATCTGCGCCTGTTCGTCCTCAGAAAGCTCTGGTCCTCGTGGCATTTCAGATTTAATCAAGGTAAATTTACCTCTACTTATTGTAGTTTTGAAACAGGAATTTTCTCACAACGGGATTTTTTTTATTTATTTTTTACTTAGAGTGCCCGTATAATTATGATACACAGATTTGGGGGCTAAATACAGATTACAACACTATCTATTTCCGTTATCTGTTTTTGTATGTGAAGAATAGTCGACTAGGGTTTTTGGGCATGCCGAATTCACTGGTAGCAGTGGCTTTTGTCAGGAATGTGGATGAAAACAGATACCGACATTTTTGGGGGTGCCCGTATATTTATGGTACGCACTGTATACACGACGCGCACGTGTTGCCAAGGCTGGTGCTATACTTCATGTGGAGTGTAGCACTATGGGTTGCCGTCCGCGCCTTCACCGACAGGATTTGTAGACTGTGTACAGGATACTATGTTATCATCCTGTTATAAATACGTGAAACTAATAGTTTCGAAACGAATTTGTCACTAGTAT
Source organism: Ancylostoma caninum (assembly GCA_037903475.1). Lineage (NCBI taxonomy): Eukaryota > Metazoa > Nematoda > Chromadorea > Rhabditida > Ancylostomatidae > Ancylostoma > Ancylostoma caninum. The sequence goes on along the minus strand of JBAJFG010000554.1, from coordinate 162,045 downwards.
TCACGAATTTGCCACGATATAAAAAATAAACTCATTAAGAATGTTATTTTTTTAACCAGCTAGAAAACTGGAAGTTCTAATTCTAGATCATCATGATTGTCGATTCCTGCTTCATTCCGTTTAGTAGTTTCGTCGTTTTTTTTTGGTGCTTACATCGCACTGAGGCGATCTCTAAAGCATCATTCAATGATCCTGTCCGGAAACTGGCGTCAGACACATGGACAAACCGGTTGTTTAGAAGAACCTTCAAGCGCTGGCTTCATAAAGAAGGAGAGAAAGAAGTTAGAGCTAAAAAGCTAAAGAGTTTGAAATAGCTAGAATTGAAAGCAGCCAGAATGCCGGCGTTCTAGAATTGAAAGCAGCCAGAACACCGGCGTTATCTGCGTACATACGTAGACGGGATCGAGCACCAAAAGCTTGATCGAAGAAATGGAAAGCTAGGTATGGACACAGAAAGTGCTCTGCTTTCCTGTGTAGCCATACGTAACGGGAACAACTCAATCGATGATGACGGCCGAGAACGACTCAGGTGTCGTGGCGCGAAGCCATTTACTATCGTGAGTGAGAATGTACCGAAATTCTGTTGTTCAGTGTAAACGCTATTTTCAGGTAAATGTAGAATGTGTTTCTTCCCTCTTTGAACTTCTCGCCTTGCTCTCCTATCCGGTTTTTTTTTCAGGTTCGTGGTATTCAAGCAACCCCAAAGAGCTGGATCGTCAAATAAGTCGATGGCTAGATGCTGCCGGTGAACGCGTAGGCGTGGCCAGAGCTATTGTTTCGCCGTACGTCCTTTCTGCTCCATTGTTTGCTCACTGTTGTTCTTGTGTGACGCAATAAGAAGGGGACTCGCTAGAAATGTTTCCTCGGTTTAGTTTTCCTTTCAATTACTTTTCTTTCAGTCACGCTGGATACTCCTATTGTGGTGACACCGCAGCTTATGCTTTTAAACAGATTGTGCCTGAAAATGTGTACGGAGTTTTCTGTTCTTTTTTCTTTTTGATTGATTATTTTGTTTTCATTAAAGTGCCTCACTTAACGAAGAAACGGAGTAGTTTTACAAATTTCAGCGATCGTGTTTTCGTGCTGGGACCATCACATGTTGTTTGCCTGAATGGATGTGCTCTTACTACTTGCAGTAAATATCGTACCCCTATAGGAGATTTGCACATTGACGTGGAAGGTTAGTCGTGAAAGATTTTCAAGTCGTGTGCTTTGTTGTAGTTTCCGACATGTGTTAATAGAAAATGTGCTGCTGTAGTGTAGCGACAATGTTATACAAATTAAAGACATGTGCACCTTGAAATCACCGTATTTTCCATGATAAAAGCTATGCACTTCAATTATCGTTCAGAATCCAGTTCTTATGTGAGAGCTGTCAAATTTACTAGCGGAACCATGCGATTCTTATAGAAGGGTTATTGACTGAGCTGCAGTCTCTATCGAAGTAGTTGACGGATGGCGCGCGTAGTTCCATAGTGTTGTAGCCAAGGAAGCGCGTCGAGATCCAGACGAAGAGGGAACGCTTTCTGCATGCAGTCATCTTTGTTACCATGTTTGTGGCCCACTTTTACATTTTAAATTTGTAGTGAACGATGAATTGCGAGCAACGCGACAGTTCGACCTCATGGATCGCAGCGATGAAGAAGCGGAACACAGTATCGAGATGCAAATGCCGTTCATCGCAAAAATAATGGAAAGGTGAGATAAATCGTTAATTCATAATCTCTAACCTGCTGTCAGCGCAAGCAGATGGTGATCATTTTTACCATTCTCTGAAGGTCATATCTTTCCTGGTTAAGTTTTCTTGTGAAAGTTATCGGAAAGAATTCATTATTTCGAACCCTAACTGTATGATCCTTTTCGCAGTTTCTTTCTTATAGGATGCCATATTTGTAGCATGCATTTATAATCTTCGTTCCAGCAATCCAAATCTGACCATCATACCGATATTGGTAGGCTCTCTGACCTTACCAAAACAACAAGCTTATGGAAAAATTTTTGCCAATTATTTGGAGAATCCGCGCAACCTTTTTGTGATATCATCCGACTTTTGTCATTGGGGTCAGTTGAATTTGTTCTGTCAGGCTATCTTGTGTTCGAGTCAAGTTTTTATTAGGCTAGTAGTGCTCACTCTTTATAGGTAACCGTTTCCATTTTGCACCTCATAATCCGAACAGTGGCCTTCCAATCTATGAACAGATCACTCAGCTTGACAGAGATGTAAGTTGATATTTCATTCATTCAATGTGGTGAAAATTTGTCAGTGTCTGTTGCTATGGTTTGGAACGTGATGAGTCCAAACTTATAAACTCGCCACAGCTCCCTATTGTACCAGCTCTTTATTGATCTTACGTTCTAAGTTTCTCTCTAGTTCTGTGCTGTACTGCTGCGTTCCCTCATCCATCTCACTGCTCACAGGATGATGACTGAATCTATCACTTGTGTCGACTTAGAGACACTTTTTGCCACAGTGAGCGCCCAAGAATTGACTTTACTTGAGACTTGAGCGTGCATAGCAACGCTCCGCGTCGCACACTGGAATCACTAACCGTAACTATGCTTACTTTTTTCATCGTATTTATGACAAAAAAAGCTAAACATTGTTACGATTACATCAACGCAAGACAGTGATATCACTGCATGGCGTAATGGCGCTGCCTCAAAAGCTCAAGTCTGCTAGTCCATCTCCTCCACTCTCCTCCACCGCCTCCCATTGCACGTTGAAAATGTTGTTCTCATGAATTATCTTTTTTTTGTTACACGGACGTTGCTTTGGATAGTTTTATTGTCGAGGAATATGCCGGAATTTTTCCGTTTTCTGAAAATTTCTATTGTTATCGCTTTTTTTTTGGTTGATGATTGTGCTATTCTGCTATTCGCATTTGCGTCATAAAATGAGATATGACATTGCTTTGCTATTCAATGGTCAAACCTGAAATGGATTAATTTACGGTCCCGACCAAGTTTTAGGTGTTGTGGCCAGCACATTGACGAAATTTTCAATTTGCGTCAGCACCTTGCCAACGTCATATTAAATTGCTCAAGAAATGCCGCATCGGAATCCCACCTGATTGCAATTTTTCTTCTTTGTCGTTTGTATTCAATTCTTAATATTTGCTATGTGTGATGGCTTTCATTGCCTTTGTATAGAAGTTGAAAAATTCTGCTCTTCAAAGTCACATGGGAAGACAAACGTGTTTTATCATAAGTGATTGTGGAAAATAACGTCGGATTCCTTTTCATTGCTGTGATTAGATTTGGGAGGACACATATCTATTATGAACGCAAATATTGAAGATCTGTTGAACTCTAGTTTTTTTTTTCTAAATTTAGTTCTTCCATCTATCTGGAATTCAGAAAGATTTCAACTTTGTTTCCTTAAAAGATTTCTCATGATCTAGGCTATCCTCAGGAGCGCATATTTCAGCAATTTTCCCACTTGTTTACTTTCAACTTTTCTTTTCAGGGCATGGACGCTATTGAAACTTTGAATCCACAAATTTTCAACGACTACCTCAAAAGGACACAAAACACTATCTGTGGTAGGAATCCGATCACCGTCATGCTGCAGGTATTTGATTCTAGAAATGTTCTTGCCCAGTGCGCTCTCTATTATCTGTTTTAGGCTGCGGAACACTTCAGGATGATGAACAATCACACTCACGAGTTTCGTTTCCTGAAGTACTCTCAGTCAAATAAGGTAGGTTAAGTAGTAATGCTCTGATTCACTTTTGATTAATTTTCAAAATTTTTAAATTTACACATAGCGATATGTGCCGAGCTTGGCGTTTATTACTGTCATATGAGGGCTGTTTGAAAACTTTTTGGAATCACCACCAAGGAATTCTTCTTTTCCACAAATTCCCATGCAATTCTGTTTCGAACTCATTCAAAAGGATTGACCATGAATGTCAATTCGATCCGACAAAGTCTCTGCTTTTGATAAGGGGATCAATTTAAGCAACTGCGACTGCACTCAGTTACACAGAAGTGCTAAATTTTGGTGCTCATTATTTTTTTTAACTGGAAGAGAAAACAGCAAATTAACCGACCACTAATTAATCTAATCTTATTTTTATTTCATCTGACCAACTAATTTAAAAAAAAGACGTTTTCAAAAATTAGTGCCGCATTCACTCAATCCCGAACAAAAACGCAATCCAACATGAGAATCAGAAAATTATTATATTTTGAATGGTTGAATTGGATTTCATATCGAAACTGTGATCCATGTTGAAGATTAGATTAAGCGCTACACTGTGGTCCTAAAAGATGCAATGTAAATAGTAGGTTAGACACGAAAAGTGGGTTCTGGGAGAAAAATGGGTTCTGAAAGAAAAAGTACCGTACAGTGAGGTTTAATGGTGAAGGCATCTATTTTTGGGAGCTCCAAGGGATTGATGGGTAAGCTGCCACAACTGGATATTAGCCGAAATTTTTAGAAGCTTCAGCTATGGTAACCCGAATGACACGCGCGGGTTTGGACAGGGAAAAGGATTTGTCCCTTCACATCGGCATTACCCGCTCAAGCAGGTGTTATGGCTCATAATAAAGTTGTAGTAACTAAACCCAAAATTCCACTTCATTCAACGATATTTCTACATAGGCTTCTTCGTTCGTGAATCTGTCTTAGAATATTAGCACTTTCCCGTCATAGACAAGGTTCCGATCGGGAGACGAATTAATCATGGCTTCATTCGGTTATTCTGAGTACTTCACACGAATTCATTCTACATAGTGAATGAGAAATTGAAAACAGATCGGACCACATATGTTGAGCTTCGAGGGGACTGAGTTATGAAGTAAAATATTGATTGCATGAGATTTGTTTTGTTTTCTTTGTCATTCGGAAAACTTTTCAAACCGCCCCCGTATTTATGAAGTTCTAGAGCGTTTCCTTTTGTGAGCATCGTCATAGTACTTTATTGGACGAGTATTTTCATTTCAGGCTTTCAAACCTTATTGTCTTCATAGGTAGCACTCGGTTATCTCCATCATTACCATTTATGGCCTAAAAATCCACAACTAGAGAAGTCATGGAAAAGGGGGAGGGGGTCCACGGTAGAAAAATAGGCATGGGGGAGGACACAGACGTCGGGATGTCTGTCGCTCTCTCTGTTCTCTTCATGTATTCCCTTTCTGTCATCGCTCATTGCAGTTTTCCACAAAAGGCATCATCTAGTCTACTGTTTCTTATGAGCAAAAACAATCCAGTATATATTTTTGTGCAATATTTGACCTTCTGTCGATCATTTTATGGCTAGTACCACAAATCCGAAAAAAAAAACAAGTGTAAATGGCTTGCCATTGCCTTCAGTAGATAGTTCCATTAATCCTTATCTTAGTTGAAGAACAATAATTTTCAACTTTACAGGCGAGAAGCGTCAACGATTCGTCAGTCTCGTATGCTGCCGGTGCTCTTTTTATGCACCCCAAATAATGAATGGGTCTCACGCGTTTTTCATTTTTTCTTTCGTTCTGTTAAGACAACTCACCAACTTCACTTCCCCGTTCAGTGAAATTTTCCGGTCTTAAATTTCCTATCCCAATCACCGCGCCTTCTATGAAAATTCAGTGATAATGTTCTTAAGGAACCTGTGCATACACTTTATGTATATTTTTTCATTGATTCATGATATTTTTCATTCGTCGTGATTTGAATAACTCGTCACTCACCGCTAACCTCTCACATGATATCCAGTCGGCTGTCTTGCTATCGTAGCGTTTTCCTCTTCGGTGCCTTTAACATTGACACAGTTTATCGCTTTTTCGCATTCTACTCAGCAAAATACTAGGTGTTTTGACATTTGAATTCTTCATTCTAGGATATCATGCCCGTTTCTTTCGCAAGATGTGATATGTGATAGTAAACAATTTTGCAGACATTGTTTGCATTAGTGTTTTCGGATCGTTGGTTTAATTGTAGGTTTACCTATGGTCCTATATGGAAGACGACGTTAGTGGTTGAGCTTTCGGTTTAAAGGCAGCAAGAGCTGAAATCCTCGACTCCGAGCTGAGCTGTGGTTGATAAGTACAGACTCAGCACATCATAAATGCTAAACGAGCACAGACAATGATGGCTTACCTGCAGAGAAAATGGAACATTCGTCGCGAACACGCCTGGCCGTGTTCGCGCGCGGACGAGTTTTCCCCGGCGCAAAAGCCACTTCGGTGCGTGGCTTGGCGCAAAGGGAAAACGAAATGCATTCAATTCACAGGGTTTCATGGCGGGACTCGGCCAAAACCACGCGCCGCAATGGCTTTCGCACCGGAGAAAACTCGTCCGCGCACGAACACGGCCATGCGTGTTCGCGACGAATCTTCCATTTTCTCTGCAGGTAAGCCATCATTGTCTGTGTTCATTTCACATTTGTGACGTGTTGAGCCTGTACTTCACCAATCGCACCTCAGCTCCGGGTCGAGGATTTCGGCTCCTGCTGCCTTTAAGCAGAGTGCCGAATTTTTTTTGTTGCTGGGATTACAGATCCGATCATTGTCGAAAGAGTTCTGAGCCATATTGATACACTTCACTTGTACACATGGTAGTTGGATGAAGCACGTTGTGCGTAATATTTTTTAGATCGGTGATTGAAGAGTGCTCTGATGAAGCTTACCACTAGCTTTCCACGTCTGCGCTAAACCATACACGCACATGCAGTCGATGGCGTTAGCTGGAGCGACGAAGAACCTTTGTCCAGAGCGGCAGATGTGTCCACTGAAGTATCTTCACAGGCCGGCTCCGATTAACATTAAGGTTCCACTAGATTGATTACAAATCAAGGATTTTGGGAGTTAAGTAGGAATTAAGAAGAACAGCCGTTTTGCATAAGGTTAGCTATACCTTGATGCATTACTAGCTGCGCCCTCCTCTGCCCTCATACGCTCTTAATGAATATTCTGGATGAGCTCTTCAGAGTCCTTAAAGGACAAGGAGCTCATGCCCTCACGCCGTGTATTCTCAGACAAAGAGCTCTCGCTCTTAGATCGTGCTTTCTCCATTTTTTCATGGCGGGGAGCGTATCCACCTGATACTGGGTGAGAAGTTTTTATGCAAAGATTTTAAAGAAAAACCGACTAAAAAAGCTAGATTGTTATCGAATGGGCCCGTACACGATGTATGTGGGTTTCGACTCTGTTCCATTCGACGTATCAAACAATTCGTCAGCGTCACCGGAGAAGAAGCTGTTGGCATCGATGATGTTCACCTGTAGACATGTTTAACAATTTATCATTATAGTTGCACCTAAGAATTCGTAGAACGAACCTCCTTCTCCTTTTGAGGAGTCGCATAGGCTAGGATAAATTTGCCATCGATTTCGATTTTACAGTTCAAATCACCGGCAAAATTCACTTTGGCGACGAAGTCCCTGTGAGCTGCGATAGTCTCGAAGCTCGTTTTGAACTTTTCCTCCGTTGCCTTAATCGAAACAACTTGGAAGAACCCACGAAGCCAGCACATTCGAGGAATTTCAAGGTTAAACTTGCTGCTTGCACTGCTGTTGCCATTTTTTGGACGTTACACAATGAGATTCCTTCGGATTTTGCGGCGATGTAGGCCGTTTCCATTGTTCGCTCAAGTGACACGTTACAGCAGAGAAAACCTGCAGTAAGACGATTCCGGCCATGACATAGTTATTGCTTTTCTGTTTTAAAGTAAGAATATCACTCAGACCGCTAACCGCTCGGATTTGTGTAACATTTCGGCCCAGGTGGTGGAGGTGGTGGTGGAGGGACAACGATGGGAACAGGTACGAAGAATGGAGATTGGCCACCACGTCCGCTGAGAAGGAAATTGAGTGGAGAGAATCCGTTCTTCTGGAATCAAATGGATACTAGGTGCGCTTAGCACAGAAAAAAAAACATTTATATTCAAGAACTAAGGAACCACATCGAGAATTAGAATATTCGAAAAAGTGAAAGCCTCGTATCTTTTTTAAATCTTTAATTCAACTCTTTTATGTGTTCCTTTTTCTGAACATTTGACTGTTCCGTCCTGAATGTAATAATAAAGAAGGGCGGAATGATTACCTACACGTAGAAATGGAGAGTAGAACCGTAAGCGGTAGGACCGTAGCCATTTCAAGGTCCTACTGTTTTAGAGATAATGTAATAGAAAGTGTTGGTACTTTCTATTACATTATCTTCAAGTACTATGAGTAAACTGGTAAAATCGATAGTGCATATGATCCATTCGACGAGGAGCTCTCGTGCAAACAACCAGACAACTATACATACGAGCTCGATAGTTTGATCCCTACCCACAGCTTAGCTAAACTCCTCAGATACGTATCTGCGGTCAATAAACTAGTACCATATTTCTCTGAAAAAATGGCACCCACATCAGATTGGAGTAAGAGCGTTGCACGTCCCAAAATATGTTCAACGCTCGATGCTTTAGCATTATTCCAGTTTCTTCGCTGATGTTGTTCGGTAATTTCCGCGACGTCGAGAAATTATTCTTTAAAGACAGTGTGTCACCTCATTTCATGGGCTGTGGATATCGGTATACTCTAGACCTATTCGTCACGCTGATTCCAATGATGTATGTACGTCATAGCTCATAAAAATGCCGCAAACTCGTTTTTGGAGGGTCCGAATGTGCAGTTCACGGACCACTTGCGCGGAGCGGTCCGTGACTGTGCTGGTTGCCCGCCACGGCTGCAACGTTGGTCGATAGGATCAACGGCTTCACGTGTCCATTCGGTTCGACAAACTGTTCTGAACCCCATCCCGAAGAACGATTGAAAAAAGGGTCTGAGAACGTTTTGTCGCATTCTATGTACATCACTGGATTCAGCGCATCGGAGATATTCAGGATCCGCCAAAACCTCAAACACGAAAACGAGGTGACACACTACCTTTAAGGAAAAGCTACTAATCCCTCAGTGCCTCTCTCGCCTTATCTCATCATTGAATCTCAACTTCCTTGTCTTCGATTTTTGAGTCTTTTCTCTCATCTTTGATAGGCCTAAAGAGGTTAGGTCGAAACCGAGCCAATCAAGAAAGTATCAATTGTGACAAGTAGATGCTATAGCTGCAATAGCGTGAATATATCGGGAATGGAGACAGGCAGACTTCTGAGGGTACCGAAATTTACGACATCACTTGAATTAATTGTGGAAGTAAACATGTTCAGGACAGAAGAACAGAGTGGCAGACATCCGGACAGAAACGAAAACAAATGTGCAATTATGAGTACCTGTAGACGAACAAGAGAATTCATGGGATTTTAAAAGTGAAAGAGCATCAGGAACACACGGAAGCCAACTGCTCTAGCACTCACTCCTCCAAATAAGCTCTGATAGAATTGGCTGCCACCGAAAGTAGTGTACGTCTGCCCATGTGCTCCATTTCTCTCCTGCTCTGATTTGTGACGATACTGGTTGTGAAGATTCATCACATATTGTACGCGACTAAAATTTGCCTTTCAATGGCAGAACATTATCAGGATATTCGGATTATATACTGTTGGCCTTTACTCCTTGTAAAGTGTACTTACTCGATAGGCTTTCCAGCTACGGAAACAGCTGTTGTTGGTGCTCCCGTGGTAAGCACACTAGCTGCTACTGTAGCTGCTGATGAAGCCGGTGGTGATGGCGGCTGGGCTGCCGGAGGTGGTGGAGGAGACTGGTATGATTCAGGTGGTGGTGGAACAACGAGCTTCGGGGTCTCGTTGAGCTTCTCAACAATTTTGTTTTGCATAATTTGTTTGAACTGAAATGAATTTATTACAATAAGGATGCCCAAAACAAAAATTGCCGAACGTTTTCGTTACTTTTCACAAAAAATCGAGTAAAAGGGGTCAAACTTTCGAATACAAGCATAGTGGACGTAATTCAACCGGTAACTTCGTGACAATATCCTGCACTCATGGTCACGAACGTTCCTGGGAGGGGTTTTAGTCTTCCTTCAGGATGAACGAGTTTCGTGGGTAAAAAGTTGGTTGTCATAAACTTTGCGGCCTGCCAGTCGTGTGAGCAAGGTGATCCTCATTTACTCGACCGCCAGCACGTGGGACCTTCTTACCATCAACGATTTCTTCATTAATCAGTAATAATTTTGAATGCTGTGACGTTTTTATTTTATCTCCCTCAACCCGAATTCGGGGTTTCCCGAGTATGTAATTTTTGCTTAGATGTTATTCCAAATCGAGAGGAAACTTGTTTCATTCTGGTTTCCTTTGTGGATACGACCACTGGCTTCTTTCAAACCTGTGTAGTTGAAATGGAATATGAATAAAAATCTCAAACCAACTTCAGCATATGTGAGTCCCTTGGGAGGGCTGAATGCTGGATGGACAGCATACGATTTGTCGCCTCCGTTTCCAGGATCTGAATGATTTTGAGACTATATTTTCTTTGGATGGGTCACAACGGAGGATGCAGGTTTTCAGGTTTTCATCCTCATGGTTTTCGGAATCGTTTTGTAGATTGGGTGTTTACCAGTAGCTGACGAATTTTGTTGCTGTTGGGACTGATTTATAACTCGGATTTTGGATGTGAAAAGAGCTGAATTAGGATAGAAAATCCCTGAGAATCCCTGAGAAAAACGCGTAGACTCGAGAGTAATCGAGAAATTCTAGCCAAGTTTCTCACTGCGAGAGGACCATGTTGTCCTTTCTCAAGACGAATTACTAGGTGGCCGCGATGGTGTGGGGAATGATGAAAATCTCCTTTCCAATTTCTTAAATGCTTATCAAGGTTTCCTTTGGAAGTATACTAAAAGTTAAACTCACCAGGATTATGTGATGGTGAGATGATAGGGGTCTCCATCCGTGGCGGGGCTAGGAGACCGCCACCTTCCGATGGTAATGGAGGTGGACCACTCTAGAAAGTTACTTTTGAGATTATGTCGCAGAACTCTTCTCATTTTTCTAACTTGTGTTGACTTTCTATTTGGTCCTTTTTTTATATTGCTGTAATATCATAGTAACAATAACATATCATATCACGAGTACACTACAGGAGTGATGGACTTCTTGTTGGTATGCATTTTACCTACGAAACTACGTATTAATGTAGTTAGGAGATTTCATGTCAAAAAATACTATAGAAAAAGACTACAAAGAAGAAAAAAAAAAGACTGTAGATTCCGTTCTATTAACACATGTTACTGGAACACTTCGAGAGTGAATAATACTACTGGTTAAGCTCACTTTGATCAATTTGTATACCACTTATGTGTGCTGATTATCATTTAGGATATTAAGCAGAATTCGTTTAAGCTCAGGTTTTCTTTGAATGATGAGTGGCCGCCTTAGAATGCAAAACCTTTGAAGGAAGTCAAAAATCAACATTTAGTCCTCTAAAGAAAGCTACTTCAATTAGGATCTATACTAAGAGCCTTCGTGAAAATGTAACTCTTCTTGTACTTTGAGACACTTTCTCATCACTCACAGTTTTTAAAGGACAGTTACGCTGAATTTACGTTTTCTTGAAACATTTCTCACCTGTGGTAAACTGTAGGCATCCCGCAAAATAGGCGAGAAACGGTCAGTGAGCGTTAATCCACTTGGAAGTCGAACATACTTCGATTGTCTCATGGCGGTTACAGTCGCAAGTAGTAAGATCGAAGAGCATCTCATGCCTCAGAACAGATACTTTTCTAGAGTAAAACTGAGCAAATGAGTTGGATGTATTCTGCAGAGAAAAAAATCAGAGAGGAACAAAGTTTTGTGGAGATTTTTTTAGTTGAAATTTTATGGCAAAGTACAGAGAGACAAATTTAGAAGTTTTCATAAGTTCGAAATTAACAAAAGTGTAAGTGTAGGAAAGTACAAGCAATAGCAAGTCTGCATGTCCATTTGCGATTATGTGGGGGTAACTTCAATACTTGACTAGTTCCCCATCTTAGAGGTGAGGGTCACGACGAGAAGTGAGAGGAACGTATGGATAGCGCTGACTAGTAGCCGATGTGGGACATGCATTAACTCCTTTCGCCAAGTTCCGCTAAGTGCACAAGCTAGGTATACGCGGAGGGGGTAACGGAGTAGAATTGTGACTAGTAAGGAAGCGCTGAGTGCTGGACAAGAAAGGATGGAGCATTTGCGGTTTTGCAGAAGAACTTTTTACTGGACTGGATTTTACTGTTGCAAAGGGGGTAAACATGCGTTAAGTACCTGTGCAACCTTTCAAGTGTTTTGTACCGCAGTGTTCATATGCCTGAGAATAGTGAATTGGAAAGAAATACACATACTGTTATGACCATATGAGAATATTTCGTGATTTTTATACTTATGTGAGGTTCAACGAAAAACAAAAACTTGCGGGAGATATCGCATTATGGGTCGCAAAATTTGTTCCCACCCTATGTTCTGAAGCCATTGCTATCTGTTCACAGAATCGGTTTTTGAGTTCGTTTCTGGACTCAATGTACATATGTCTGCTCAAAACCACACAGTCTTTTTTACAGTGTTGTAAATTTAGTGTGAAAAACTAGGGAGAATTGAGACTCTTAAAGATCAGACCAAAATTTGATCTCAACTTAAATTTCCCCAGAATCTCAGTGTGGTATTTCTAGGCAGTAGCCGGATTTTGTAGGCCTTGTGAGTGAAAAACTACCAACTTTTTGCGCTGTTATTTGCCCATCATTCAGGCACTTTCGAGTTTTTCTTCCTGAATTCTGGTGCTTGCTGTATTCCTTGGCGTTTACACATTTGCAGAATTCAAGATAATATGAGCAAATAATCTGAACTGCCTATTTATGTAATTGCGCACCGGGTTAAATCCCCCTTCACCTTTCGAAGTATCCTGTTGTCAATGGAGGAATGTTCGGGTTTATAGGGACATGGTATTTATGGTCTTGTTTATGTTACAAATTTGATTCGAGTTCTACTGTTTTTTTTTTCAATTTCGTCTTCCTCATCACTCGTTTTATTGGCGATTATCTGCGTTCAAGGACACAAATAAACCTCACGCTCGCAATTAGTGCTATATACAATTTCTTCCCCAACAAAATACGATCTTATCTTCATTTCGCATCATATTTCCACAGTGTGTTCTTGTTTCAATTATTTAGTTGTTCCTACTTCTCGGATTTAATTACCCAAGTTTGAGGTAATGCCTCTGCGGACCTTTTTTGGCGAAATAAAAGTTCACGCTATTGATGTGTACGTGTGGCAAGCAAGCAACAACCACTGTTTTTACTCGGTTTTTGTCGAGGTGAATACACTTTACCTTTTCTAGAGTAACTTACAGTTTTTTCTACTTAATTACTTACTTCTACTCTCTCTAAAAGTGTTTTGCCCAAGTGAAAGTTGTGCTGTGAATATGTGTGTATTTTTATGTTCTATGGGCCGCTTGTTTGGAAGCCGGCCGAAACTGTGGTATGTCTCGAGAACCTGGTTACTGGTGAGCAAAGCGGGTTCTCCCGCGTGGCTTAGTGATCCTCCCACGCATCGTATTCTTTCTATGGTAGATTCTCGGACTTCAGCCCGAAATTCCAATGTCTTGGCTCGACTCTCAATGTTCGACTAGACTGGAGAAGGCTGCAGTGGATCACACCTTTACAGGACCACTAAACTCCGGGCACAACATCCTTCGTTGACGATGTGGTAAAAGAAAACTTGGAATCGCGTGTGAACTTCTCTACACATACACATTCCCGTTTCTTGTTGTCGTACAGGAATCATCTACAGTAACTACTCGGCCGAGAAAAAGGTCGCTTTCGTAGAAAAAATTAAGTTAGAAAGGGTGTCACAGCGAGTGATACGGTGGTCATCAGTCAAATCGTCACGTGTTCATTCCCGCACCTCTCTTACTCTGTCGATTGAAGTTGAATGCTTTGAAGCTATATTATGGAGATCATCTTGTGATAGCCGTTAAGCCAATAAAACTGTTCCATCTACTACATGGCAGGATCCAGGTTAGGTTGCACGACTGTCCTCAACACTTCATCGTAAAGGAACAACGTGTTATCATGACCATGGTCGTCTTGGGGTTCAGAATCGCGGAAAGAAAAATTCGCAATCCAACGGCTCACTGTCCGTTGAGAAGAGATTCCAAGCTCAAACAAGCACAAGATTACCGTACACTTCCGTTACAGAGTGATAGAGTTTGAAGTCATCATCCATGATCACCCGAAAATCGCGTCGGCTTATCATTTATTCGTGACTTTATGAAAAACTGGGAAAGAGCTAGCCAGAATATTTGAGTGGCTTTTGAGCGAATAGGAAAAGTTATACCAGAAGGTTATTTAAAATTGTCCGAGTTTGCTTTAGCTGAGCAGAAGAGAAAAGTTTATCTTTGCGTACCTCAAAACGGCAGTTATTCCCGCAACAACCTGAGACATCTTACATCGCCTTAATAATTTGACTAATCTTGATTTATAGAGTTCTGGGGATGCTCTGGGCCCATCCCACATAATGTCATCGATGTGTTGCAGCGAAAAGAGAGAACTGGAGCCTGTGGCTTCTCGCTTTAGAATTCGCTCAAACCTGCGAATGTATTTGTTCCAAACATTAAACATAGAAGATAGGTCGATGTGTTCAATCGTAGTGGTTCTTCATTCCGTTCCAGTGAGATAATGGAGATACACGATCTATAGTTCGATTGCGATCTCTAAGCAGTAAAAACGTTTGATCCTACGTCATAAGTTCAAGTTCATACTACAGCAAGCGGTTTTCGGAAAAACGAGTTGCCACCATCTTTGTCGAATTGAATAATTTTTTTATTCTCTGAAGACTTTCTACTTTTAAATGTGTTTTTTTTTCTTACCGAATTTCGAAATGGTAAAGCGTACTCAAAGAAGTTGTTTTGTCCTAAATCGCTACATTCATCCCTCATAAAGTTATTTGACAGGAAGATCCATGTGCTTTTCTCCACTGCTTATTCTCAATGCCACAACTATATTGATTTTCGGCATCTACATTTATACCCAAATTCTCTTTTTGAAGAGTCCTATCTCTTCCACTACACCTTATCAGGAATCGTCGGAGGAAGAAAAATTTCTTAGCTTTCAGTATGGCGCGAGCGGTTACGGCAACCAGGTATACATTAATGATTTCTCTTCCTTTCACCTAAAATTTTTAAGTAGTCGGACATGTTTGATCTATTCTACCTCTGTGTTTCCACTTGGCTCTCAGGGCAGGAGCAGTGCCGTATGTCAACCAAAGAATTAACGGAATGTTTGCTATGTCAGCTGGCTTAGTTTATGCGACATTCGGTTCCTTGAAAATCGCCCACATTCTGGGCAACTGAACTTAACTACTATAGCAGATATGTGTTTGTTAGTTATTCCTACAGACTCTTTACTCCTTTGTCCAAACAACCGCAGCACTGAGTCGCTGTGTTCCTCTCGTTGCAATTTCTCAGTTGCCTTCACAGCTACGCAACCGTCTATTTCTCGGAGACTGGAGCAGCATCTCTTCAGTGTACTCGTCCGTAATCATTCTGCAAAATCAATATTATTGCATCTACCGATCGCTTCAATACACAGTAATGCGACACGAGAACTCACTGTATAGGAGAGTGACGAGCGACAATATTCTATGACGAAAAATGGATGAGAGTGCTGACACTAGCTGCTGTGGAACGGTCATTGATACTAATCCTGGATCGATTTTGGATTGAGGTGTTTGTTATAGTGTCGTTTTTAGAGAATTTATTGCTTCATGCAAAAAAGTCGCATTTCGTACTCACCAACTTAATACAGGGTGCGTATTAAATAGCGGTACAAGGTTTTTACCTCGCACTTCCTATCAAAATTAATAAAACCTGGAGTTCTTCCAACAGGGCTTTATTCCTCTTCAGTTGAATCGAAATACATGGGGATTACTCAATGTGCCCTCCTTTTGCCTTGATCACTGCCTTCAAACGCTTAGGGTAGGATTCTATGGCTGCCCGCAGCGTCTTCTGGGGAATCTCTTCCCACGCCTTCTTGAGAGAGACCTTCAGAGCGTCCACACTGCCGTGTTGTTTGGCACAAGCTTTCTCCTCCAAAAAGACGGAGTAGTCCATGACGTTAAGATCGGGAGAGTTTGTTAAAGATTTGCGGATTACAGTAGTTCTAAGCCTTTGGAAAAAGATCGATTTTGAAAGAAGTTATGAGGTTCGGAATCAAAGGCATGAAAACACGCATTATTTTTGCACCAACCTCATACTAATCGCTTCAATACACTAAAATGCGACACGAGAACAATACTGTGTAGGAGAGTGATGAGCGACAATATTCTATGACAAAAAATGTGGGAGGTGAGAGTGCTGACACTACCTGCTGTGGAACGGTCATTGATACTAATCCTGGATAAATTTTGGATTGAGGTGTTATAGTGTCGTTTTTAGAGAATTCTTTGCTCCATGCAAAAACTCGCGTTTTGTATTTACAACCTCAATAGATTCCCATCGCAGCTTATTTGAACAAATTGGGAATACTTAGTTTCTCTTAACCATCTGTGGGAAAGCATATTATGAATTCCGCAACTGACGTTCTATTTTTTGCAAAACCTGTACACTGCTATGCTGGCGTCGATGTTTCCAAATGCATGAAAAAGATGATAGACACTACGTATCTTTCGAAAGCAAGAAGGAATGATTTACATTCAACTCATGTGGCACTGCATGTGGCGTCACTGTAGGCTGTTTCTTGTGCGGATGAATTCACATATCACAAGAATTTATTTAGATGTTTCGCTTAGCATCAGGCTATGGTATTGCGAAAAAACTTGGACGGACCTTTTTCTTTTCTGTTCGGAGAAAACGGCTTCTTGATATGTTGCATAATATAACTAATGCATTTCCTCGAACAGCCGACAAGTTCATTGTCAGGTGATCACAATCAGTGTTTTGCTTTTCCAGATCTCTTTGGAGATAAGATGAAGCTTACCAAAATGCGACGTTGTCCGGGAAACTGGAGGTCAAGTATGAAATCAACGCAATCATTCTAAGAAATCTTGGAGGCTTGGGGCGACTTTTTTCGTTTCAAAATTTAGAGTAAGAATGCAGAGCTTCTTGCCGAACACGCTGCCAAAACAATGCTGTCAAAGAATTTAATGGATACCTTCTGCAACTTAATGAATGCCTCCTATAGCTGAGTGTGTCGTTTCACTTTTTTTTACTAACCATCCACCGTAAACACCCATTCCACTTCCCTATTCACGTATATCCCTTCTCAGTGGATTCACCGCTGTTAAGAAAACAACGTCGATACGTAAGTTAGACATCTAAATCTTTAGTTAAAAAAGAGTGAAGGTGATCTTGTTGATCACCGAAATGTAAATGCCTGAAAATCACTCACTAAATAAAAAATAAAGATAAAAATAAAAATAAAAATAGAAAGTTGAAAGTGAGCTGATAGACGTTCCTATGCCTTTTGCCCCTTACTGTTGAGTGCAGAATAGGCATATTCCAATATTTAGTGTCCGTATAAGGGTAATGCACATAACGAATCTGAACATGCATAGTGGCTTTTCCCGGTCAACTTGATGTTTGGATCAAGTGAATTCATATTATTCAAAACTTCTTAGAGGGGCGTAAGGACTCAAGCAGATGCGTTCCTTTTAATGATGGTTTTTAATAGAGAAGATTGGCGTGTCTGAGCTAGCAGGAAGTTTAACCTTTTTCCGACTCCCAGCCTATGGAGCATTTTTGATTTGCAAAAATCCGAAAGTTCCGTGGTTCGCAAAAGTTAGGAAAGCCGAGGAGTACTTTCGAATGTCAAACTCTGCTACACATGAGGTGCAGTATGAGTGACGATTATAAATACAATAAAAAAACTTATCTGTGTTGATATTGTGGATATCCAATAAAATAATTGGTGCAGCGTACATGTTGGCACACCAGCTGGGCTAGTGACTGAAAAATCTTTTAAGGATGGAGAGTCATCTAGAAACCAGGAACTGGACACCTCCAAACACTCTTCTGCAGATTCGATATATAGCGGTGGGTCTGAAATGAGTGAAAAGCTTTATCTTCGTTATTTTTTGAAGTATCAGAGATCAATCTGAGGAGTTCAATAATTTGATGCCATTTTCATAGTCCACTTCCGTAAACCATGAAATGTTCTGATTTTTCTTGAAGAACAACACACCGGTGGATGTTCCTGTGACCTTTGCTACTAAGAATGGAAACCTTAGTTGCTGGGAGTACGATGACCCATTGCGGTGAGCATTTTGCTTATCCTTTAATCATTTGTCATTTGTTTGGAAGCAATGACCATGCTAGGAAAATATGCGTTCCATGCTCAGACATTCGCGCAGCTCTATCCTCGTCGAAGATGGGTTTCACAGCCTCAGGTTTCACAGCGTCAATTTTATCTTTGTCTTCGACGCACAGTCGGAACATATTATTACGGCATATTCATTTATATTTCAGATTGAACAAATCATGCGATTGTAGGCCGTGAAGTGGAAAAGTAAGAAAAAAAAAACGATGAGGAAACAGGTGGAATGAAGCAGCGTTGAACACTGGCAGATAGATTACTGTGACTAACCGAGTGTAGAATTGCTATTGCACGGAAGCAGGAGATAGTGCAATGGAGAACGTTTCCCTATAACGCAGTATTAATGTTCAACGTATTAGAGGACGCCAGCAGAGAAGCTAAATAGTAAACGATCCTATGCAATGATAGTGAAAAGAGAACAAAATCGGGATAATCAATAAGTAATCAAAAACCTAGTCAAGAATGTTGAATGAAAGCTTGTCTGGAACCCAGGGCGCAGCACTAGGTGGTCTGTGTCGGTTGGGGAGTACTAAGTCCAGTCGGATTCCGAAATGGGCTACTAAGTACCTACACACTAGGGTTCTTTCAGGAAAAGCAGATAGCACTAAAAAGTGACTTAAATAAGCGTTAGTGAGACGACGAATGATGTTTCAGCAAGAAATGCGTACCATTTAGCGAAGACTGCCTAAATCATCTCAAATTCAAGCTAAAATCCTCGAAAAAACCGATCTCAGTACGGAACTGTTTGATGTCGCTAGAACTCGTTGAAACTTGTCATAGGACCTGTCAGATACAAGAAATTGTCATTGGAGCGTGATTTGTTCTCTCAAACCCGGAAATTTCCCAGGAAATTTCTCTCGCTTGAAGAAGTGTTCCGATACGCTGTCAACTCCAAGAAATGCGCCTAGGTGGTACCAACTCTCCCCCAGAATGGCATCTTTCATTTTTGAGAAACCGTCTTCGTTTTTGAAAAAAAACCGTCATTAATGGTCAAAAAATGGTCAAAAACCACTTTTTGACCATCGGTTTTTCAAAAACGAACGGTGCCACTTCGGGGGGATACTCATTGGTATAGTGCACATCTACACTCAAAATTCCAACATGATACGTCTTCTACAGGTTGAGCAACACCTGATTATCACTGGAGCGCACCAGGGTGCAAGGTAGGGATGGAGTAAATGGTTGAACAGCGGTGGTCTTCAGCCACGAGTTTGATGATCCTCCATAAGTGTCTCTCCGAAATCTGCTTGTCTCTAACATCAGTGGACGGTTAGCGGTTGGCTACGCCCCGGACACTGGTGCTAAATCCCCTGAATCTGCAGGACGCTACTAAGTCCTGGTGGTCAACGACCACCTGGTGCTGCGCCCTGCTGGAACCCTTGGACCCCCGGAGGCCTTTGAATGGTCTGCCTGCAAAATTTGCTTCGAGTCGGTTAACCTTTTAAAGTCCTTACGCGCAATAAATTTTTCCTTCATTTTTTTCCTTGATTGAAGTTCATCTGAAGGTGTGAGGCCTGTGGCTGACCGAAGTCGACCGGACGGCCCGCATACCTCATAAAACCAATAAAACAAGCATTTGGGGCATGCATGGGGAAAACTTGCAAAATATCATATGTCCGGTCGATATCGGTCAGCCACAGGCCTCACAGCTTCAGATAAACTCCAGTTGAAGAAAAAATGAAAGAAAACCACTTACCTCGGCCAAGAATCTGACGAACGACTGAGGACCGCTACCACAAGAGGGCCGCGCCGCGCACGCGCCGCATGCTGGGCGCGTTCGAAAAATTTCCGCCGATTGCGCGTAAGGACTTTACTATTTCTATCTCGAGCCTACAAATATAAGAACCCACATACAGTCATACAAACATACAAACATTCACTCCCATATACACAGACCAAAGTGGGTATTTTCGGTAATTTTATTTGTGAAACCCCGGCCACGCTCCTTGAAGCTTTCCCTCCCGCATCATCCCTTCTAAAACTGGTGGAGCTGTGTTAAGAAAATCGTTCTTGGGGAAGTTCATGTCAAGCGCCACAAGAATTTCGAGTAGGAACTCGTACATAATCCATTTTGAAATTTATTGTATAACAGCACTTGCAGTTTTTATTGTATAACCCTTCTATTTTTCACCATTATATCTTGCATATTCATTCATGCATGTGTATTGTACAGTGGGTACTTGGTGAAAGGGCTGAACTTGTGTTCGTCAAACTACAGGTGGTGCTGCAAATTCACCAGCACCTTTGGTTGAGTACTAAATGCGCAATAAGTTGCCAGCAGTGTTGATACAGCACCAGAGCAAGAGCTTGGTGCTGCAGGTGAGTTGAAAAGTAAATAGAAGTGGCAGCACACCTCACACACGTGTGATAGGGATTGGGGCGGAACAAGTTCAATCCCTCCAGGGGTGAAGCTTGTCGTGTGTTTGAAATGAAGATAACACAAGCTATGTGTGCCAAGCGTAAAAACTACCTGTACTTAATAGATGTTAATGGGAAGAATATTAGGCCAAGTCTTCGAAATCCTCCTCATCGTTGATAATGCGGGTTTCTGCCTACTATCCCCCTCCGGGTATAATAACACTCACTGCTCCCATACCTGGTGTTCACAGTGTGGACATCGAGTTCTACGCCAGTGATAGGATAGCTTTATATAGGGGTATCAAAAAGTTTCCGGCCTAGAGTACTTCCAAAAGATCTACAGCGACGAAATTTTGTTGTAGTAAAATACAGGTCCCTCGAACACTAACACACTTTTCATGGCTCGATTCAAATTTTTTTATACCGTCCAAAGAGCTGCTTTTCTCATTTGACTCAGAGTATCTTTCAACAGCCTACTTTTTGACGTTTTCGTCATCCAGTCCTACCGTGCGAAGATGCTGTTTCAAATTACCAGACAGAAAATACTTGCTGGGTGCAAGGTTCAAACTATAGGACATGTGATTCAGTAGTTCGAATCCACGTTCTCGAGTGGCAGCGAGCGCAACTCTTAATCTGTGGACTGGTGCGCTATCGAAAACATGTGGAACCCACCATGGTTAGGCTAGAAAAAGGGCCATTATTATTGAACGAGTCAGCTTGAGAACATGAAACTTGGCATGGTGAATTTGCAGATTTTACGTTACACGACCGCACTCAAAGTTTTCAGAAAAAAGGGTTGGAACAGATTGAGGCCGGAAACTTTTTGATACCCCTATACTCCTTCAATTCCACGACTGGCATTCATACCGCTCTTTTCTACAATGGGAAAAGAGGGAAAAAATTCGATAATTGCTTATTACTTTTTTCCTATGAATATTTTCCTTGCGTGAATAATAAAAAGGACGGAGTTTCTTGAAAGCGATGTTCCACAACGCAACCAATTCGATGTATGGTTCAGATAACGTTAGGAATTTTATTTGACATGAAGCCTTTTTCTTCCCCTTTGTATTTCGAGAAAAGGAAGAACTAATTTCAGCTTGTGAAACCTTGTAGTCATTCATTGCAGCATCTCCAATCACTCCGAAAAGTATCTCTTACTGGAGACCTATTGTGCACAAAATGTGCGCTTCTTCATAGACTACTTACCGGAGATCCGTGACATGTTCCGCTTCTCTGACGTAGTACGAGCGAAAGCCAAACATATAATAAAATGTCGACAAATGTAAGCTGTTTTTTGACAAAATATGTGGAAATATCTCCTACGTCAAGGCTGTTCAACTGGCAGGCAATTTGTTAACACCACATGTGTACACACTCGTCGGAGAGACTTTGTTAAATACAATCGCACAACTAACATGGACGAAACCGTCGGAGCAGCTATGCAGGTCTCTCAGCGACATGTAAGACATTTGCTATATTTTAGCAGTCTTTTCCCATTTCTAATGCCATTGCAGGGGTCAGAGCAGTTCCTGATCTTTGGCGATGACGATATCTTCAAAAATAGACTGGCCAACAGGCTGCAGAACGCATATGGCTTAAGAAAGAAGGTGATGTTAACTATAAAAATTGGAACAAAATGTAGACAACTTGCTCGCGTTTCACTTTAAGCTCTTCTGGTGCTTTTCTTAGCCATGTTAACCTTCCTGCTACCTTTTTATTATGGATTGTAAGCATTTCCTTGGAATCCGTAGTATTCAATTTTTCAGAAAACCTATTTATCCACGTACAATGAATTTGAGGAAATGTATCTCTCATCGCAGCTCTGCACTTCGTTTTTGATATCAAACGCAATGTCAACTTTTGGTTGGTGGCTCGCTTTTTTCTCACCAAACCAGGACTCCGTTTACTATACGAACGATCAGCGCATCTTACGGAAGCCAGATCTTATGGAAGGAGTTCCAAGCACCGACTTATTCTTGTAAGTACAGTAGCGGCCAAAAAGATATGATCAGCGCCGTTTCGACAGGAGGATTTTTTCAATAACTCACTTCTGGATTGAGCTTTCCAGATGAAATTTGGAAATGTATGTTGAAGCTCTATGTGTGCTTCTTAATAGCAGCTTAACTAGACGGAACTCAACTCTACTGGCTTTATTAAGCCTAAACATCAATTTCCTTGGCTTTCTTTGATTTCGTCTCATATCTAAACTACCACCTCCTGAGAAAAATGAAGAGTTGATGCGGATCAGGCACAAATTGGCTATTTTTCCCACTACTAGATGTCATTCATTGCTGCATATTCCTCTGCTGCTCAAATGCATGGGCCAAAATAAGTGAACGAATTTAACAAAAAACCGTTTTATTGTATCTGAAGAATATTTGCGTTACAGCTCCTATTTCAATGGCAGAATAGATGTTAGTAGTGGATATCATAGGAGTATCCTCCATCGGAACGGACTTCTTTTGTTCGAGATTATTGAAAACTTTTTCCTCAGTTGTTTGGACTTCACGAACAACTATAGAGCATGACCATTACAGCAAAATACTCACTCAAAATAGGATCCAGAATAACTCCTTTGCGAGTCGAAATGAGGCGCTACTAACGAGGAACCATCATGTTAGTGAAAGTGGTGAATTTGGACTTGGAACGCGATAGTTCTGTTCGAAAGCAGTTTGGGTCAATGTTATCTAGCGATGGAAAAAGTACTTCGATCCTCATTATTTCCTAAAACTTCGGCCAAATAGCTCAATCCGAAGTTAAGTTATGATGGAAAGATCCGCCTTCAACATGCCACTGATCATATCTTTTTGACCGCAACTGTATACTCCCTTTCATACCTGCAGTTATCAGATGAAATTATGAAATTAGTTTTCTAGTGATGTAATGAGTGGATTTCAGGAGCAACTGGAAGAAGTTTCCATAGTTGGTTCGTGACTGTCTGAATGCTCCTATCACTCTTTGGTGCAGTGAGTGGATTCCAGAAGTCCACGTTAATGATAATGATGCAGTGTGATGTAGATGAGAATATTTGACTATTCCTAAAATATTCAGGCTGCGAACAATGAAAATAAAAAAAACAATTAGTTGAATTGTAATTAACACGTTTCATACTAGGTTGGCGCAAGAATGACGCGCTTTTTTGCGTCATCTTTGACGTAGTATTCCGGGAATTCTTCTTTTTTATGCCATTAAGGAGCGTTTTTCATGGTCGGTAGTGTATATCTTGAACTACTTTTCCGGACACATCGACGAATTTCTTCATGAGAATTTCTTCTAGAGCCAGAAGGGTATCGAAATTGAATTTTGGGCATTTGTCGACCCTAGCTGGCTGCAACTCTCATCGCTACCCCGAATTTGAAATGATTTATGGAAAGTGAAGTAAATACTTGAAAACTGGCATATTCTAGGACCAACCTGATAGCTTCCTGGAATGTTCGGATTTTTGACTTTTTAAAATTTGAATGATACCTTTTTTCAAATACGAGAATAAACAATTTGATCGAGTATTGGACTTCCTTGTAAGTGTAGGTGGAATAACAATTTAATGATCATTCTGCATGTCGAAAGGACATTAACTTGACATTGCTACCATCCATGATATGTTACATTAAGTTTCTTGGGAGAATCCCTCAGTTAGAACAATTAGAACAAATTAGGACAGGTTAAATCCGTCGAAAAGTCTAAACTCTCCATGAATGCTCACAGATTTTCCCAAGACCTTCTATACTACATAAAATCTCATAGCAGACAACCTCTGCAAAAGTGGAGCATGTCGAACTCTTCTATTTATTAACTTCTTCTTTTTTCGAGACGCTTTTTTAGATCTCTCAGAACCTTTACATTCAATTACATATACACCCATACCGTAACCAAGATTTATGAACAAACTAGCAGCACTAGTACCCAGCTTCGCTTGGTTTTTTTACGACCTTGGCTACTTTACACTGCTGAAGCCACTTGCTGTCACCGATAAATTCATTAAGACAATAAAATCTCCGTGATTTCGTCGTTTCTCCATAACTCCTTTCAATCTTGACCATTTTCAAAACGGACCAGATATTCGGATGAGAAAGTCGTTTCCGCACTAGCCAAGAAATTTTCTCAAAGCCTTCACAAATGACCTTGTCTTCAGAAAGCTGAACGTGTGAAAATAATGGTTGAGATCGACGAAATCGTGATTCCGCTTCTACGAAAATCCTAGAATAGTCGTTTGAGGTACCGTTTCTATCGTAGCCATGTCCACATCCCAAAAAATGAGTTTATGACGCAGTGTTATGACTTCTTCTCAGAAATGGAGGATTAACGGGTCCCACTTTCAGGAAAATTACCTGTGGATATAATCAGCCAACAAAATTATCTAAGGATACAATTAGGAGAGACTCAGTGCAGCGAGTCTCTCTTAATTGTATCCTTAGATAATTTTGTTGGTTGATCTTGATCACCACAAATTTTTAGATTTTCAAATTTTGAGCATATTATTAGGTACATTGGACAATCCTGATTCCGAATATCTGCTCCGTTTTAAATAGTCAACATTGAAGGAGGTTATCCAGAAAAAAAAGCGAAATCGCAGACATCGCGCAGTTTCACCAAGCGACACCGTTGGTATTGTATATGTAGGTGCACATAGATGTTAAGCAATGAGCTCCATTCGGAAGCGATTCGAAACAAGGTGGCGCGGCAATCGATACCTGTCTTTTCCATCACCGTTATCTCTTAGCCGGTTCAATTTGATTCGTATTGGACTGGAGAATTCTGGTGATGCTCTACACCATTTCCATAAATTTTATCGGTGTGAAGCAGTGCGAAAGAGAAGTTAGTCGCGGGTGACTTCTCGTTCTAGGAATTGCGAAATGCTACTCCTCGTTATAGGATAGGATGTACCGAACTGTATCGAACTTGGGAAAGATGAGTTTTATCTCCATGAGGTGTTGAGTATGAGAACCATTCTGTGGCAGATTATATGGTTACGCAAGACAGAGATCTCATCATTCTGTCACTCGACTTTTTCTCATGAAAACTTTTCATTTTGTCCTAAACGATTTGTGTGTCAGTGACTTGAGCGGAAAATGGAGTTGTGCGGCCGTATTCAGGCTTAGCCCTATGCATAAGCGTAGTCCTTTTTTGTCAGCTGTTTTGTTGGCGAGAGTGTTTTGCAGCGTTTTGAAGTTAACGGAGGAAAACGAATTCAGTTAAAATTGGTCTGACCAGTCGAGACTAATGAATTCTAAAGCAATCCCAGTACTACGAGAAAATTCGAAAATGAGACACTGGCGTAGATCAGCCATATAATTGAATGAACCATCACATTTGTTCTGAAATAACAAGTGGAAAAATTCGTTGTTCTAAGCAACGCAAAAAAGCAAAGTTAAGGACCGAGAAATGGCTTTGTAATTAATAACAAGGACAGAAATGGCTAACCACCAAATCAACTGGCAGCAACGATCCGCTGCCGCTACAACTCGATCGAACGACCCCACGCTAATCCTGCTGATTCAGGATCTTGTACATTTGACTAATTATATCTAGGAAACAGTTGAGTTTTCCGTGCTACTTTCTTGGTGAGGATAGTATCGAGTTGCATAGCTCTTAGTGAGATGTAAATGGTGTAAATAGCACACATATCGGAACTTCGATTTTCGGAACTTTTCCCCCGAAACTTCTCCTACAACTTAATAACATAGTTTGCTCAAGATCTGGCTCAAATTTGACTGAAAAGGACCAGAGCAAAACAACTCACTCAAAAACAACGACAATATTCATTGCCACATACTGCAGCGAAATCATTTCGTAACTTTGACTAAAGCCGTACTTTTTTTCTGATGCTGAGCAATTAACGAAAACCATTATCCAGATGCTCAAAAATGCAGTCTGATTCCTAGCTAGGTGACAGTAATCAAAATCAATCTGAGGGCTTAAGCGCATATATTCTTGCTCTTTTTTTCAGCTTTTCCAACCACTCCGCCAAGTATCTTCTCTTGGGCATATATTGCGCACAAAACGTGCGTTTTTTTCAGAGACTGTTTATCAGAGATTCGTGAAATGCTTCGCTTCTCAGACGTTGTACGAAAAAGTCTCGCACACATCCACGTGATCTCGACCTCGAGTTCTATGGTAGATGTCCACTAGGCGCATCGAACTTCATAAACCGTATTGGTCTATTTACGACTCGGTAAAATTGACATGCGGGAAGTGGTAGTAGACATCCACACGGTATTCCACCGCAGATAGGAATGCATCCAGAGTATCCCGGATACTTTTTGTATCTTTTCAACTCATGGACTGTTTTATTTGATGGTATGGTCTGGCATTTGCTACCCACACATAACCCTGCTTGTGCGCAGCGCCCTACGTTATAGACTCGAACTTTGGTATCTCTCCTAAAAGACTCCAAGATTTTCGAACACAGCTGTTTAATTGGTTTCTCGGTGATCTTTGTGAGGCCTACTGTCCTCTATGAATGAACGAATTCTGTGCAAACTTCTGTTGCGACTTGAATAAAGAGGATCTCTTTATTGTACTGGAAGGAACACTTGTTGTACTCATTACAAATAAGGTTGGCAGAGTGTCTGGTATACCCATTTTGGCAAGCTTCGACGTTTATAATATGTTGAGATTGAGAAACATCACGCATATTGCAAGGGACTCCGTGCACGGAAGTAGAGCAGGGACGAAAGGCTGAAGGATGCCCACACCGTCTCGTTTCAGTAAAGACGACAATGCTAATTGCTCTGATATTTTCGGCTTTGCTATACGATTAAGATTCCAAATTAAGCAGATAGCTGAGATGAGGACTAACACTGCTATGCTTATCATGACAGCTACACGACTGATTGCTCCTAGTGGCCTGCAATGTGGATTGCCTAGAAGACTTTTTGAAATGAAATAGTGGTGATAGCTGTACTCCGATCTATCACATTTGTACTCCAGGCGCCCAAGGCTACCGCTGAGTGGAGCTAATGCAACAACTACTTGATCGCTGCGCGGAGAAATGGGCAAAGTATAGTTCAGTATTTGAGTGATATCGTTGAAAGTCCTGCAGTCTCCATCGAAACATAGCTGGAAGAACCACTTGGTGGCATTATCGCGACGTTTCCAACATGGCATGTGGTGCCAGGTGCCTGATGTGCTAACGATGGAGAAATCAAGGCCAGGATTGTAATGAGGATAAAGGGAAACGACGATCAATGACCTGTAACTTGTTCGCCAAGGTTCGCTCCATATTTTTTGATGACCTCATTAGCTCGAGTTTTCGACGCCCGAGTCAGTGGTTTTCTTGTTTTATCGCTATCGCAAGAGCTTGTTTTGGTAGCATCTTCCGCTGCTCCTGGAGTCACTATCTCATTGGTTTCACTTGTTATACTTCTTATTTTAAGGGGGAAGATCTTGTTAAGAAGCCTTTGGATGACTTTTTGGCTTAGCAGCAGGACTTTTACGGATCTGATCAATTCGTCCTCACTATTGATTAGGTGGACGATTCTGCCATACATCCAACACCCTCTTGGGATCAGCCCTTGCTCAATCAAAACGATTTCGCCAATTTCTGGAGTTGACCTGATAAGTGTTTTCGTTGCTTGAGATGTATTCTCAGCGATTCTCTGAGGGATGTGAGATAATCTGAGCTCCATTTAGTCCAGAACACAGGGTGCGGCAAAAGTATTGACCGTCATTTGTGACACGTAAATTATACAGAAAATCGAAACTGGATGGAACACCAAGTGTGACTGAAACTACGTCACAAATGTATTCAATCCTTTTTATCCCTAATTTGTCAGTCGTCAACAGCCAAAACGGGATAAAGCTTCACTACTGCGATGCAAGTATTCATCATTGACTTGATCCAGAGTTTTCCTTTTCTGAGATGTTTTTGTGGAATGGAAGTAGTGCTAAGGAATAGCGTTAAGCGTTCCACAAATCGCGAATAAAAAGTACCAGCTGCTCCTATCTATGTCATGATTTAACCTTGTCTCCGTATCCGTTAACGGCGCAGAGGGGCTTCATATCATTTCCTTTGGTTCGGGCGCCAAAATCACCGTATGACCGAGGATATTCGGCAGAAGCGCTCTTGCAGTAGGATCGATTATACGTTTAGAAGTGAGTCGTTGCTTCTCTGAGTTTTTTCTCCAGCTTACAGCGTGAATACATTGAAAGGGTTTTGCACAAGAAATCATTCGTGAGCTCTCCATTTCCAACCACCGTATTCCTCCAGTTTTGAACAGTGGGCTTGTACCAACATGGGCACTTCAAAGAAGCAAGCATATGCTACACCGCTCTACAGCGTGAACTTGCGTGTAGATTGTTTGGAAGAAACAAAGGATGAAATCGACGACGGTCCCTTCGGCGCATCACTTATGCCTCCCTTTGTGTTTTCCTGTGAGCTGCTCTAGAGAATGGAGATAAAATTGACTGCACATAGTCTCACGTTGTTCGCCACATTGTTTTTTGAATGCTACGATGAAACTCGTCACATCTATGCCAAATACTGAGGTTCTCGCCATTTCAAGCTGCAATACTTTTCCGCACCCTGTATATCAGCAATTTTCTCTGATGATTGAATCGCCTCAATTGCTTGTCTCTCCGTTTGGATTAGGTCGGGAGTATAGGAAAGATCATACGAAGCGTGCACGATTTTGTTTGATAGGATAGAATATGTAAGATTTTCCCTTAAGAAATCTACTGGTCTCAGCGGCAAATCTGCGATGTCGCTCGGGTTTGACTTTGTGAGCGGTCTTGTATTCAGAATTGCTTCAGTTTGTGTAGTCCCTGTACACATGTCTGGGAAATTCAATAGTTTCCAACTTATCGATTTGCTGAAGGCCTTTTTGACTAATTCAACCATTCGCTCCCATGCACCACCCATCCAAGGGCGACCTGGAGGATTGAACAACCACAGGATTTTTGCAGAGGCGCTGTAACTCATTGATGAAGAGCGGGTTATACTGTTCCGCCCAAACATTTTTTGGATTACGGTCTCTCCGAGTTTGAAATTTGTTCTGTAATCAGTGCGAACAATTCTTGGACATCCTTTACGAGACAGGAATCTTAAAAATCTATTGAGGAATGCTGCTGCTGATAGATTTTCCACAAATTCAAGGTGCATAGCTTTCGTAGTCAGGCATGTATATGGGCACACGTACATTTTTTCATCGGTCCTTGAGGTGAATGGGCCCATAAAGTCGCTCCCGACATTTCCAAATGGTCTAGAAATTCTCACCCTATCTTTAGGTAGAGGGGCCATTTAGGTGCTCCAAAAGTTGGATCTGGTATTTTTTGCGCGTGACGCACTTTTTTGCTGCGTTATTGAAAGCCTTAGCAAAATGTGGCATCCAGAAGCGTTGCCGTAGAATGCATAATGTGTGGTCTTTTCCAGAATGTCCTTCCTCGGAATAAACTTTTTCGATTATCAGTCGAGTCAATTCTGAGTTCTCCGGTATGTAAATTGGTGACTTTGCGTCGGCAGGGATTGCTGCATTTTGGAGACGGGAATGGTGGCGAGTTAGACCAATGGTATTGAGTTTTCGTCCATGATTATGTGTTTTTGGTGGAATCGCTTACGTAGTAGAGAGACATACCGTTACGTGGGTGCTAGAGACAAAGGGTTGTTTCCCTTTTTGAGCAGACCCTTTGGGTGGTTCACTGGTTTTGAGTATTGTACACAGAGTGAATATGGACGCTTTTATTGCTGCAAACAACCAAACATCGTGGGTGCAAAGTAGACGAGTGAGGAGCCATGGTAATTATGCACTGACCACGCCCTCGCGACCATCGAGAGTCGGTGATAATATGTCTTAGCCGATCGTGTTCAGCTACTATACACTAGAGGGCATACCCGGCTACTTCACACTGCTGATGATAATTTCCATTGCCAATGAATTTATTAGAAATGTCCATAGTTTTGATGATCAGCACATTAGCGAAGCTCAAATGGCTCTTTATCACCAGCCCGTTAGCGAAAAGCCAGCAGTTATTTCGTGGAAGCTGAATCAATGTATTCGTGTGCAATGATTGCCACATTCATATTCACTTTATTAAGGAACCCCAGTGGAGATGTCTTCATCGCCATGGGGTAGAATGGCCAAAAACCAATAAAATCGATAAATCAATATTTCGTGTGAAGGGTCGTCATATTCGTTTTCAGCACGCAGAGAAACCACACTAAACACGTCCTTGCACGTCACTAAACAAAAATGGAAATAACTCGATAAGTCGATATTTCTTGCAAAATGGTTATCGTATCCTTACTCAGAGTAGTGGGAAACCACAGTGGACATGTTCTTACCTGTCCCCGAACGAGAATGGGAAAAATCGACAAAATCAATGAATCGTCACTGTTGCTAGAAATGGTCACCATATTCGTGTTCAGCGTATCGAAGAACCCCAGCAGACCTGTCGAATATTTCTTCCGAGCACTCATTTGAAGGCTATGTGTAGATTTTGTTAAGACTTCCTTTCTCTATCAAATATTAATAGTTTTAAGCAAAATTAAACTGTACGAATCTAAAGCGTAGAGGCAAGTGCTTATCTGAAGAATTTGCTTCCATTTAGGTGGTATTCTTTAGCTCGCTATTTTGGGTTATATTGAGTCATAAGCGTAAAGGTGGCAATGCATTCGAAACCACAGATGTTGACTTATTCAGTTTGAATAAACAGAAACCTGTATAATTTTGATAGCCATCACGGGATATTTGACCTTTCCAGTCAATGTGTTCAAACAATTCCATGAAACCATTGATAGTAATAATATCAATTGCAGCTGTGAGACGGAACCATTATAATTATTTTTGTGGAATCTACTCTGTTCATCTATATCATATGCCATAGGAAATCTCATTTTACGATACAATCTCCTTCGCACTGTTTTGTGTTGAATGCGAGATTAGTAGTCAGTCCATTCAGTTCTGACTAAACTGACGCGTGCAGTCCGAAATAAACCAATACGAAATTCAAGTCATGCCAAGATTTATCAACAACAATCCTTCCCAATCATTGCTTGAGAATCCTTGCTTGCTCGAAAAATCACTGAATTCTTCTAGTATTCCTTTTCCATTACTATCTGTATTAGAGATGTTGTTGTGAGCAGGTGGAGACTGTTGGAACAATGTTTCCATGTGAGAGATAAGAAATCTATGTCTTGGGCTGTTTCTCGATAATTGCTTCCATCAGGTTGTTGCTTTTTTTGCCTTTTGGGAGACACAAGAAAAGGCTCTACCCTCTGGTGAGTTGTGTGGTCGTCCATGTGTTGGTGAAGGTTCAAAACTGGTTGCTTGATATTACTGTGACTTGCAGCTGCTCTTAGCTTCTGCTGGAAGTGTCGGAGGGTAACGCGTATGGAAGTTAATTGTTTGAATTATTTAATTTTTAACGTTCAGTAGAACGTTCCTTCCCCAACAAGAATGACTTTCTTCAGAATTCCTTGATTCAGTGACGACCCGCATGGCAACACACTACCTCACGTTTTGGTTTTTTTTCTCCTTTTTCTCTTCAAAACGACTTTGATAAATGGCAAGTTGCTTACTGGTCTATAGGTTTTGATAAATTCACCTCCACGGGAAGCATTGAAAAGCATCGGGAACAGGAATGGGTCTTTTCGGGACGCTCGAGAAAAAGACACGAGTGTTGAGGAGAGTTCGAAACTGGTCGCTTGATGTTACTTATCGTGACTCGCAGCTGCTCTCACTTGATGCTGAGAGTGTCGAAAGGAAATAAATACGCATGAATGTTCGTAGTTTTAATTCCTCGCAAAAATTTTTGGGAGAAGAGTTGCCTGTGGAACGTTATGTTTTCGTTCCAGGAGCCGCAGGCACACTGTAATTATTAAGTAGAGGTAGTTTGAGTGTCTGTTTGCACAGAAAACTATTAGATAGACCGTATAAAAAGTCTCCGCGGTTTTTCTTCACAAGCCGGTTCTGATACTTTATCTCGAGCAACACTCACCCGATTGTCTCGAAGAAAAAAAGCATATGCTTAAAATATAAGCCAGCTCACAATTTTGCCAAGATAGTCCTCTGATTCGTCGCTCGTATAAAAAGTTATACTAATTCGAAAATGAGTGAAATATCTGAAGAAATACGATATGTGATGCTTTTTTACATTAAAAAAGACAGAACCGCGGCAAGAACATGCCAAAAAATTGTGAAGTGCGGGGCGAAAAGGCTGTTAGTGAACGAAGGACCCAGGAGTGGTTTTCTTGATTCCATTCCCGGAATTTGGATGTTAACGATGCAACTCGCTGTCAATGAAATTTTGCAAATGGTGAAGCAAGACCGATACGCAAGCGGTCGCGAAATAGCAGAGGTACTGAACATGAGCCATATTATAGTTTGGAATCATTTGAAGAGAGCAGGCTACAAAAAGAAGCTCCGTGTTTGGACTGATGCACGAAAAAACCGCAGAGGCTTTTTATACGATCTAATAAAATCTTTATAGAAACAAAAATTTACCATCTCAATCTGAGAGGCGCTCTTTTTCTTAGTCGGTAATCCATCGTCGAAATGGCGACCCAAACAAATTTTGGCTCCTTCACAGTTTTATGCTTTCCCTCTTCCAAGGAATGTGTGGTCGATGGCAACAAAGGGCAGCCTAGTAGTGCCAGGCCTCCTAAGTTCTGTAAAGGTCACATGCAGGACTTCTCGTCCACATCTAGAAATGAGAGAAATCTGTAGGGCACGTTCGATCTCGGTTTAATTATCCACGTTTCGGGGAATTTTCAGGAACTCGATTCATTCACAGATTCTGTCGATTGGCAAAACAAGAATTCTACAAGAACGTTACATAAAGTTTGCCGCAAATGTAGCGATGCACTAATATTTTTTCGGCTCGTAGCTTCACTGCAGGGGTGATGAGCGTAGGTAGTATACTTTGGACCGAATAACGTAATCGAACAAAAAGTTCGACTAAATGTTTGAATTCGAATAATTCGAGACTCGACTTATTGAAAGAATCTATTTTCGCATCCATTCAAAAATCGATTATTCGATGAAAGTGCAATTTCGAATTCACTTGATATTCGAATATTCGAGATGAGTGTACTCTCAAATTCATTCGATTTCGTTTTGAATTAGCGAATAATTTCAAATATTCGAGGGAATTATGTGTCTGCGAAGTCCTTCTTAGCTTCTAGAGTTTGCAGATTTTGTACTATCTTCTTCTACTACTTCTTATTCTTTTCGGAAGATAATTATTCTAGTACCTTCTTCCTTCTAGAGGATTCCTCCGATGAAAGGTAATTTTTGGTAAGATGTTTAGTTCTGTTATGTGCATGACGTAGCTTCCAGTGAGAGGAGATGCAGAGTGTCGAGCTTATGTCGACAGAACTGGGCAGTGGCACTCAACAGAAAACTTCAACCAGAGCGTCTAGAAATTGGAGAAGAGAGATGTTAGAAAGGGTCAAATATCGACTGGAAAATTTCGAAGAAATTTTGCGCAGGAACTTATGGCGCATCCTTCAATTTCTGAGAGAAGTCAATTTTTTTCCATAAAAAAACTCATCACAATCAAAAACCTTTGCTCTGAATGAGGCTGTGGTACGTTATGGATTGTCATGTTATGCCACTTTCATTAAATCTGCAATCATCTGAGTTCCTTGCTCTCCCGCTTATATGTTTTGGACAGTACTAGAGCTTTAAGAACTCAAATACAGCGTTGCAATAATTCAGATCCTCAACAGTTCGATAGACGTTGACATCAATGCAGTCGTCACCACGGCTGATTCTTAAAGTCGTTGCTGTATTGTTTTCTGGTGCATGTATGTATCAGTATCTTCGAAGTTCTATGATCACTGATGTAAGATGGCGAATACAAAGAGATGACGAGAAATTCGTGACATTCCAGTATGGTGAGAGCCGGATTGGCAATCAGGTATTTTCTCATGGTTTCTTTGTTGGTTCGCACCTCGACATTCTGTTTCCAGGTCTTGTATTGTTATTAGATGTAGACATAACTCCTTGCGTTTTTTTGCAGTTCCGGTTTTTTCTACCCCTTTTTCCTTACCATGATATAAAATTTCTGGAAGCGCTTTCCTTTTCTACAATCCAATGATCATGTAGATTCTCACGAATGTTTATTGACTTAATTTTAAGGCATAATTCATAATCAACGACTCTTCAATAGATATTGATATACCAGTAGAGTCCCGCAGGGGGGAGCGTTGTCACCACTGCTATTCCTCATGTATACCATTGATCTACCGCAATTAATAAAAACTCCTCCCGAAGTTAAGGTGCAATTATATGCGGACGACGTAAAGATTTATGGTACATTTAACAGTCAAAATAGCATTGATGTCCATTCTGCGCTCTCGCTGTCGAATGAGAAACTCATTAGTTGGACCTTGCAGTAGGAGCTACCCATCAATCCTAAGAAATGCTCTTTTTTGCACCTCGGCGATTGCGACTCACCTGGCTACACCATAAATGGAGTCAAAATAAATCAATGTCAACATGCTCAAGAGTCGGGCTTTTGATAGATACCCGGCTTGGATTTTCTGACCATATTGATGCCGTTGTTAAGAGAGCATATTCAGCATATTCCACCTTTTTGACTATCTTCCGTAGTGTTCACTATTTTAACTTTAGCCATACTATTTTAACTAAACTCTATAAAAGCATATCTGCTACCACACTTGGAATACTGCTCTCAAGTGTGGAATCCTACTCTTAGGAAGATATAGAAAAGATTGGAAAAAGTTCAACACACATTCACGCGTTTAACATTTCATAGGTGGTTTCGTGGATCAGTTCTTCCTGAGTATAACAACCGCCTTAAAGGCAGTGTCCAGGAAAAACCTCTGAGCTTGAGTGCTCATTAGATTATGATAGCGGGTCGACTCCATAGGCAGCTGCCAAAGTTTCGCCGAAAAAGCAGCAAAAATAAGCGAGATATCCGCCCTAGACCCAGTACCCAAACCCATCTCCAGTGCCCAGCCCGCCCACCCGGCGTCTGCCTTTCGCGCGTGGAACTGGTGTAACGTGGTGCTTCGTTGGAAAATATCGAAGTTATTGTGGCAGCGTCTCTCTACTGTGGTTGATTCATGTCCGTGTTTACGTCTCAAGTTTGCGCATATATGTAATCTAAACATCTTGCTGGTTGATGTGAGTGTTGGCATAAAGGACTCTTCAGCTACTCTCAGCACTACCCTTGGATTTTTTTTCCGTCTGCGAGCGTCTATGTGCTACAGCGTCTGCCATTGCCTTCCAGAGTCCTTCCTATATTCATTTAAAAAAGCTGTTGCACTACAACTCACTTCAGCGGGCCTTATCCGTGTCTGCCGTTTCATGTTTGACTTTTTTATGTTTGCCGTATTTTTAGTGATCATCTGCCTATGGTCTTTTCTTTTACTTGGTTCTAGTGTCTTTCGTTTTGTTGAAATGCATGCGCGCCTTTGGCGTAACAAATAAAATAAATCTGCTCAAGAAGTGCTATAGCAGTGGTACAGACCCCTGAACGAAAACGAACTGACTTATTGAAGCTAAAACTAAGGCAGCCAACGGGCGCTATTGATAGATGAAAATTTTCTCTGCGCCGTCTCTGAGAAGAGAGATGGCCATCGGACATCTCGTCCGAATCACTTAGGAGCGGTCTCAGAAAAGGGTCTTTCTGAGGGTTTTTTGATCTGTGAGTTTCGTATCTGGCAAACGGCTTATCTCGGCAAACTGGCCTAGGACGCAGAGAAACCGAATACTCGAAAATTTTTCCTGGACACTGTCTTTAAGACTTTAGGTCTAAGAAGTTTACAAAATCGGAGATTGTTTTTTGACCTAGTTTTCTGTTTCCGTATTCTACGTAAAGACATTGGATTGGATTGAATGCGAGTAAATATTGGATATTTAGACCAAAATCCACGAGATTAGGTGGATTTAATCTACATTATGCGAAGCCCAACCGTCACAACATCTCCACTCTGCTCAACTTTGTACTTCACTGTTGTTCTGGACTCTTCGAACGCCTATCTTCTGAAGTTCTAAAATAGTAAAATT
Organism: Ancylostoma caninum; assembly: GCA_037903475.1. Taxonomy (NCBI): domain Eukaryota; kingdom Metazoa; phylum Nematoda; class Chromadorea; order Rhabditida; family Ancylostomatidae; genus Ancylostoma; species Ancylostoma caninum. Next base: position 125,557 of record JBAJFG010000554.1, on the reverse strand, counting down.
TTCAGGAAAAAACTGCTGAAAACGAATATGAACCGTTTCTTTAATGGCATTTAACACACAGAAATCATCTTTTCACTTATTCAGATACAAGCTCGGAGGAAAAATTCCTGCCACGTGCTCAAGCGGTTGAGCACGCGTCCCACCTGTGCAGAAGCGCATGTTTCCCATGTAACACACCATGTCAGGAGCGTAAGGTCGCGAATGTGTTAATCAACAGTCTAAAACAACCTTATTTGTAGTAATGTACGCCTAAGATGTCTGTGGCCTTTCACTAACGTGCAAGCGAGCTAACTGTAAGGGCCGACGACCCAAACGGTGCGAGCATGCGTTGGTGACCGTGCTTTTAAGCAGTAAGTGATGTTGCGCGCGCTCTAAGGCCTTACCCACTTCAAGCCGTAGTCGGCGGTAAGGTTACGTAAAATTTCATTCAGTTATTTTTTTAAGAAGATACGTTCCTCAGCAACCTTTCCCAACCTTTCTATCTTATCATCTCCTCCTTATCTTCCTCATTTATCCAACTCGAGTTGATCTTCTCTCTTTCATCTCCCCAAGCGATTCATCTCCCATTTTTTTCATTCTGCGAACATAACTTATGACTTGCCCACTTCATCTCTCCAAAGAGAGAAACCCATATCACTGCAATACGATATACTGAACTACAAAAGAGTTCTAGCAGGCCAAGTGAGGAACCAGCCCGGACAAGTACAGCGCTGCTTGATGGGGACAACGGGATCGTAGATGGCATTCCAGTCTAGACGGTGACGGCTGGCGTCGATTCGGACGTCTCCGAGCTAAGATATGACTTCGCGAATTGGCGGCATTTTGAACCATGGGCTACAGCGTCGTCAGCGTGGCGAATAGTCAGTGGGGCGAAGGCGAAGCCATGACAGAGCGAATGGAGAGACCGTCTTAACAAGTTGGCTATACTCGTATCGGAGCACGCGGGAAGGTGGCTACCGTGACATTCAATGGCATGCGAAAGTACCGCAAGTGGCAGCGTGGGAAGGTATTTGCTACGAGAGCGAATCATGACAGTTTTGTTTCAACTTGTTGAAGCACCTTGAATGTGCGCATGAATCAGCTAAAACGAAAAATGATTTATTAGCACTTTCAATCAGATCTTTTTTTCACATTTTCTCTGCTAAACGTCTGTTTAGCTGTTCCGCTTGGCGTCTGGTTATGGCGTAGCAAGGAAACTCGGACGAAAATTTTATTTCGAGGTCCATAGGAAAGTCATGTTCGATATGCTGGATCGTATCACAGATGCGTTTCCTGCAACGGCCGAAAACATCGTTATCAGGTAATTTCGTCTTGTGTTCTTTTGGTGCAGGTGACCTTAAAAATGGAACAGAGCTGATGTAGTTGGTGCACCCTAAAACTTCGAATCTCAGTGGTGGCTCAAGAATATTGAATGGGTCATCTGATCAGAATTATGTCGCCCACAGATGATCATCCCTACTCTTCCACTAAGTTTTTCCTCATGTACGCATTCTATGGCATGTGGTTGTAGCTAGTAACACATCATTCTACGGTGGAAAGCAATAGGCGTTGAAAGCATGGAACGGAAAGCTATGAGGCTGGCGCGAAATCAATTGCCCAAACAGATGCTCCAGTCATGAGTGTAGTTTTCCTTATAATGCAGCTTACTTTCATGTCCATCTTATTCCATGTTAACCCACTCAGCACTGTCCTCCTTCATAAATGCGCCAAACTGGGACATAGAAAACGGCGTTTTCCGTGGGAGGTGACAAAAATGGTTACTGCTGTTGTACTCAATATAGTGCTGATCTAGGATTGCAGCAAAACCTAGGAAACTACAATTTTTATCGGTGCACACTTTGCCTATAAATAAGGAGTATCCAACGTTTCTAAGGAGGCAGGTTATCTGGGAAACACATCACACAAAATGACGGAGGCTGTTACTAATATCTTTTTGCAAAAGCAGAAGATGACAGACATGTGCTTGATCAAAGTCCTCTTTATGACAATTTATCTGTGCAAGATGAGTTGTTTAACCTGCGTCTATTGATCGATGACAGAGTCGAAACCCTGGTGTACATAAATCAAGCGCAAGTAAGGTGCATGCGTTTGCTACTGACTTGAAATGCCCGTTTGTGCAAGCGGTGAAAAGGTGAACTCGTTATTTAAGGATGGATCCCAAACTGGATGCTAAGAACTTCACATTCCGGAACAGTCGCCTACTTGTTGAATACATCTCGGTAAGTGTGAAGAATGAAAATCCATGAACTTTTTTTTGCTTCACTAACATCACTCTTACAGAACGCCACTGCTACTGTTGTTCTACCATTTGCTAACAATAAAGGAAAAGCCAGCTGCTGGAAATATGATGATCCATCGCGGTATAAGAGTTTTGCTACGAAAACCCCAATGTTTTCCCCCAATACGTGAATCCCCCCTTCCGAAATTTACTCGACAAGAATGGTAACCGAATTGCTGCAGATCCATTGTTAATTTACCTTCTTTTTGACACTTCTAATATTCCGCTCATAATAGAGCAAAAGAGTGCGCATAGTCAAAGATATATTTATGTATAGAAGCTCCCGCTTCCCTCCTCTATCTATCTCAGGTATCAATGCTAGCACATCTTTTGAAGATTAATGCAGTGGAGGTTCTGAATTACCATCTTTCATCAGCAAATTCATCTCAAATCCCTAGACAGTAGCGATTTCCCGTGTTGGTAAGACATTTTGTAGATTTACCGCAAACAAGCGTCTACTGCTTTTGTTTCTGTGGACCACTCTAATGGTCCTCGAATATTTTTCCAATAAAGCGTCCTATGGAGTGCCTAATAGCCGTTCAAAAACAATGATTCTCAGTTTTTGGAATCCTAGTTTAGGCTTCGCTGCAAGAACACCCTGTTGATATCCTGTTGCAGATTCCGCGACAGAGTTTTGTGTTTTATATTCTGAACTACATGACCACGCTGTCCTCACGGCAAACACTATGTTGAAAACTGTGACCTAAATACTGCTCATGCGTCCCATCTCTGGCTCATTTCGAAGTTGCAAAATCTTTGAAGGTCGAGGGCATGTGCTCGCAGACCATGACAGGTAAAATTTCAGCGCAGCAAAAATTACTGCCACGTGAAGAATTCGCATATGTACATATAGCCTAAACACCATCACCTTCCATGCTTCTGATCGCTTGTGCCTCCAATTTCCTTCACCAAGCCCCTTTTTTTGTGGTACTCTTGGTCGTCAATCGTAGCTGATTTCGGCCAACTAGCAGGGTTAAAAGGATCCCCTGAGGTATTTATTGTTGTGAACAATTGTTGTGTCTATAGAACTCCTCATAAAAGTCTAAAACTTTGGATGGTAAATGACTTGCACGTTTATTCCAACATTTGCTGTGAAATAACGTCTTTTCACCTTGCCGAATTTGATAAGTGTTCAATTACAGTTACTCAAACCAATCAGCTAAGTATCTGCTTCTGGACACTTATTGCGTACAAAATGCGCGCTTCTTCAAAGATTACTTGCCAGAGATTCGTGAAATGCTCCGTTTCTCCGAAACACTCAGCAAAAATGTCAAACAAAAATTAAGGAGTCGAAACAGGTGAGGTTTTGGATAATTCTAATGGTATAACCTTTGAGTTTTCCTGCTTTTTGTTATGATTTGTGTCGAACTAAATTTTTCACCAGGCGTTTTTGCAAAACTACCTGCTTGCACACACGTCAGAGGGACTTCCTTGTTTATAATCGTACAACAAATTTGAACGAAACTGTCGATGCAGCTAACCGAATTTCCCAGCAACACGTAAGATTGCTGGAAATAACGTCTAAAGAGTTTCGTTAATAAGAAGACAACTGCAGGGCTCGGAACACTATATGATCTTTGGGGATGACCAGAAGTTTATGAAGAAGTTGGCCACCGAGCTGGAAATTGCTGCTGGACAAAGGAAGAAGGTACCTACATATTATTAATAGCTCAAAATGCAAAAAGCGGTTATAAAGCTTGCGTTTGTGATTATTGGGGTCTTCGTCACTCTAGGGACCCGGGCGAAAAGTAAAATTGATAAAAATATTGATTCAACTATTCGATAATTTAAAATAAATAGAAGCCAAGCAATAAACGTGTTCTTCAGAACATGAATTATTGGTCTCCACCGCTCCCTCTTCAGTATTTCTTATAAACATGGTAATTGTTTGTAATACCTTTTCTTACTTTCGATGATTTTAGACAGCGTATGTGTCCTCATACAACGAATTTGAAGACATGTATGTGTCGTCTCAGCTGTGTACATCATTCTTAATAACAAATGCAATGTCAACTTTTGGCTGGTGGCTCGCTTACTTTGCACCCAACCAGAATGCTATTTACTACATAAACGACCAGCGACCACAAAGTAAAATGGAAGGAATCCCGCGTGATGAATTATTTTTGTACGTTTCTGTTGCATTATATTCAGTTCTGAAACAATGCATCTGAACTTCAGGAGTACCTGGAAGCGATTCTCAAGCTTGGATTGATCTCAGTTCGCAATTTTGTATATACACACAAGGAATTATACAACATGATATAAACACACTGATATAAAGAGAATAATATTTTATAATTCATAATTTCCTGAATTTTCTTCCACATCTTGCATAATTATTGTAATCGCCGTTTGCACATTAGCTTGACAAGCTCTAGCAAGTAATTCAATGGTCTTCATGACATCGGAAGTGTCTTTTCAACTATGGACGTAAAACAGCATTCAAAATCGTGAGTAGGTATCACATATTTCTGATCAGTTTGTGTGGACCAGAGATTCGTCAAGGTGAATTTGATCACTTAGGTAGAAGCGCGACCGTCTTTATGCTAACGTAGTCGTATTTCCCCGTAGGTGTTAGTCATTCATCTCCGCGCATCCTCTCATCGTCGTTGACAATAGTAGAAGGGGCGGAGAGGTGGTGTGCATGGAAGGTCCCACGGCAGCGTTGATGATCTATTAAAGAACAGCGTTCCTTACTTAGCGCTTCGAGTTAAAATGCTTGAACTGGAAGCTAGTTCGTAGTCCAGATGAATAGAATTCAAAACAGACGCAAAAACGACCGCCATCTTCCTGACCTCTTTTTTTTCTGAAAATTTCTGAAAACGTTTTCGGAAGCATCTTTCTTCATGCAATATCATAGGCACTGCATCTAACGTAACAAAATAGACACGCGCTGTCCAAAACAAAAGAAGCTCCTCGTGTGATACATCACGAGCGCACATCAGACAAAGTCTGGCTACTAATTGTTTCTGTTGAAATTTTCAAGTTTCTACCTAAGCATTCGAAAAAAAAAACGATACATGTGAAAGGGCACGAAGGCATGAAGTATATCGCTGAGGGCGTTCTGCGGCAAGATGGAGAGGGTGCTGTTACCAGCTGTAGCGGAATCCCATGCTCATCCTGTTATGATTAGTTTTGTTTTCACAGTTCTTGACGCGACTTTTCCCTCCTCCTGCACATTTTTCACATCCCCAGGGTACAAGTAAAGACCAAAAGAGAATAGAGTCTGAAAAGAGTTTCGTGCCCGCACTGCAATTTCTCAGAAAGCCTTTAAAACAGCTTATCGAGTGATTGCTTCATATGTAGTTGTAGAAAGAACAACGAATGAAGACAATTTATTCATGAAAAAACTAAAAAAGTTCCGAGTGCAATTTAGTGCTGTTTATTATCATAGCGATCCAGAGGTGACCCTATCAATGAATAGGGTCACCTCTGGATCGCTATGATAATAAACAGCACTAAATTGCACCACCGTCAAAAATGATTGGCTAATTCTGGCCATGAGAGTCTCAATGCTTACAAGGGAAGGATACTCTCTAGCCGTGAGCTTTCCTGATGACCTATGTACGGTTCAATGCAGTTGGCATCACTGATGTCGAATCCATGCCGCACCATTCCTGCGGGGTCCTGAGTGGAAAGTTATGGCGGTTTTTGTTGGTGCGGGTGCGCACACATATACGGTCTCGAGTGCCAAGGACCCCAGCTCGGTCCGTGGTATAGTGGTAAGTCCCTCGCTTCACAAGAACAAGGTTGCTGGTTCGGATCCTGCTGCAGCTCTTTTACAATTCAGAGCTCTTTTACAATTTAGAAGCCGTCCTCCTTCGAGGAGGCTATTTTCAGGTAGCTAGGCTATATTTCCCACTCGCATACCGACAATACAAGGGTTCGGAGTGATTCCAAAGGTCCTTCGTACATCTTCTATCTCTTGTGTATTCCCAGTTCTGCTCAGCAAGATTCAAGGAATTTCTCGTGTACTCGTGGCATGCGGCTGGGTACTGTGACACCCATCCCGGTAAATTTTCAACTCCAGTCGAGTTTTGCTTCCCTCATAATGTGGTGGGATCTTGTGAACATGATGATTGTAACGAGCTCTTCTTTATTCGCTGTTTATATTGTGAGAAGCAACTTTGTGCTATCTTACCATATGTGCACATAAAGGAGTTTCGACTGTCGGAGAGTAAACCATATATTAAGTTTCTGCTGTTGTGAGATGTGATGTACGAAGAACCTTTGGAATCACTCCGAACCCTTGTATTGTCGGTATGCGAGTGGGAAATATAGCCTAACTGCCTGGAAATAGCCTCCTCGAAGTAGGACGGCTTCTAAATCGTAGGTGCAAAAGAGCTAACTGCAGTAGGATCCGAACCAGCAACCTTGTTGTTGTGAGGCGAGAGACTTACCACTAAACCACGGACCGAGCTGGCATTTTGGCACTCGAGACCACATAAGTGTGCGCTCGCGCACCAACAAAAACCGCCATAGCTTTCCACTCAGGACCCCGCAGGAATGGTGCGGCATGGATTCGATCACAGCCAGGATTTCTCCATTCTGCGACGACATCACCATCGACGTCAAGAGAGGAGTTCGGCAAGGCGACACCGTGTCGCCAAAATTATTCAGCGCCACTCTTGAGGACGTCATACGAAGACTAGAATGGGATTGCATGGGAGTGCTAGTTAATGGTCGGTGACTTAATCATCTCCGCTTCGCTGACGATATCGTCCTTATAACGCCAAACATCAACGAAGCGGAACGGATGCTGGCCGACGAAGACGATGTTCATGAGGAAGGTCCCGAATGCCCCATTCTCGCTCAACGGAAAGTCTATATCCGAATGCTCCAGCTACGTATACCTAGGTCGTGAAGTCAACATGATGAACGACCTCGCTCCAGAGCTGGGCAGGAGGAAACGAGCGGCATGGGGAGCTTACAAGAGCATCGAGGACGTAGTGAAGGAGACGAAGAACACCAGGCTCCCTGCCCACCTCTTCAACGCAACCGCTCTCCCTGTTTTGACCTGCGCCTCAGAAACCTGGGCGTCAGCGACTGGACTTCACTGGCCGTTAAGGAAAACTGCCGACCCGATGGTCAAACTTCTTAACGAAGTCCTTCAAGGATAGATACGATGCTCTCCGTGTCCCTCAAACGGAGAGAATCCACTGGACAACTCAACAACGAGAAGGACAAATGGAAGGATTGCTTGCGCTAGCACGGTATACCTGAAGATCGACGTGATTAAGGTGATTAATTCATGCACTCGAGGCGCTCGCATAAATCCAAACAAAACAGGTATTGAGCACTTGACAACTATCAATAAAATCAAATGAAATAATTCTCTGGATTAATGCAATATGTACGCACTGACATCGGTGCTTAGCCCAGGGACCCACTGTGCCTTAATATGCTGCGCTAAAAGCCAAAGCTAAAAGCAAACTGGACATTTTGATGGCTCTCTCTCTACATCAACTCCTTGCATAATTTCATCTGATTTTTTTCGGCACCATTGAAACAAATGGTATCATTGTGGAGTTCTCTGATGAATGTACGCTAATAACGCGTAATACTTCAAGAAGAAGACATCAGCAGCTCCTCTCAGTATTAGCAGCAGTTGGTGGAGGATAGCAGCAACTGAAGGAAGAATGGCAGCAAATGGAAGGAGTTGCTGCTAGGATTTCTACTTGACGTACTTCGCTGTTCGGGCTGCGTTCCTAGCGCAAATTTATTGGGAGTTTTCATCTGACTACATATCAAACTCATTAAGTCATTGGCAGTTTTATATAGGTTCTTATCTCTACCTCGTGACATTTTTTTCATGTTATTTAGCGCTTTTAGACAAAAAAAAACTTAGAAGTAGTGTATCAAATCTTGATCAAGTCCACAGATTATAAAATCAGAAAAATCTAGAGGTGATACTGGCCTTCTTATCCTTGCACTTTCGTAAGAAGGTATGTATTTCACAGTAATCGGGTGTCGCCTAAAAACTCTTCTGAGTGTTAGAATCTCATATTCGATCCTGGATTGAGACACAGTCTCTGGGGCTATCAGGTCAGCAGTTTGTGAACGACTGATGAGCGCACCTAATGTATCTCTTTACAAACAAACAGATCGAAGTGACTGAAGATCTATTCTTGTTAAGCTAAAACGTGTGGACACCGACACGAATACCAGAATAGATAGGAAAACGAACCTCTAGGTCCCATTTAAATAAGAGAGGTAAGTTCATACATTTTTCATGGGTTGTCTCTGTCATTAAGATATCACAAGGACTACACGCGCAAATTCGACTGTTAATTGCTAATTATTAACTTTCATAATCGGGTGAGCCAATGGCGATTAGAGGGCGAGCATTGAAATGCTTCTCATGTAACCTTCCGAGAAATTTAGAAGCTGTGTTGTGGCCTCTATTATCACGGTAATAATCAAAAAAGTAGTCATTGATGAACAAAGAGGAGATGGTGGCCGCGTCGTGCATTATTACGAAGAATTTTTCAGCCACTGATGCAACAGAACGCCATCTTACACAAATTAGAGATTGGTAACCTGCGAACCAATGAAGGGCTACTTCACATGAATCAGGAGAAGTTTGCCTAGCAAACATTTCCTCAAAACGAGTGCACTCTTATGAAAAGAATAGACTACACCTGAGTCTGTAAGCACCGACATGAGTGCTGTAATTTGGCACTTCATCAGGCTTTACTTAGCGAAAGGTGCATTAGTCTGAACACTTAAATATATTTCTTCCTTAACACTACTTATGATTGGCCAGGGGTGCAGATGGGGATGAATTCTCAAATGATTGCAAAGCCCTGAAACTAAAGACATCAAATCCTAATTCTAATCTTATAGTGCACTACTTGAAAACTTTCTCAGAAATCGGATCCGCGAATTTCAGGAGGGCATGAAGAACTTCTTAATTCTGTGCTGGTTGTAATCCCCCACGTTCGTCACAACATGTACGAGTCAGGGTCGTAGCAGTTCGGAACAAGGCACGAACATCACGAACATCTCACGACCTTGGCGTGAGACTGTCACGAGCTAGCCCACCTGCCTGCAAAACCGCTGCGCGACCAGAGATTTGAACCCTGCCATGAGCGCACTTTAACGGCGCGCACCTCCTCTGCGCTATAGTGCATGTTGTAACCGATACACCATAGTGGCCAAGTTGATTATGGAGAGTGGCTGACATTATGTGCACCTCGCTTTCGCTTATTGTAAAATCGGCCTATCTATCAGCAGCACCGATTAGCGAGATCACGAGGTCACAAGATCACTTATGAACGACATTCTTTTTAATAATTTCTGAATTATCCAAAACGATGGTGGTGATGGTGATGGTGCTAGTAATGAGCCAAATCGGTGAAGATTTGGGTTAAGGAACATTCATCAAGTTTTGCCTCAGGCACACGCAGCATCATCCATGCCTTAGGAATGAGAAGTGCTCATGTAACTCCTTTTATGCGTGCCAACATGTGTGCATGATGGCATAGTGGTAGTCGGCTGCTCTCACGTGTACCCTGAGGGGTCCGATTATTTTGACAGAAAGCTGCTACAGCATCGGGTTTTTGCCCGTATAGGGTCCAGCAACACAGTTACCACCACTTTGAAAAGCGTTACGAGCTCGGTCGTGCATGAGGGTGTAAACTTCGATACACTGCGTATCGCGATTTCTGGCACTATTTCCGTCATGCTCTTCACTTCCGTTGTCAGGTTTTCGCGAAGTTCATGACTTCGCGACAATCTGACAACGTCCCAACAACGTGACAGATTCGCAACACCTTGCGGTGCACCGCTCTGGCGTGTATTAGCATGCGGTTCGGCGCGAACCTGGCGCGCCTTGTCTCGAGACAGCCTCGTAATATGTTCGAAACATGTTGTGACGACATGAGGGGGGATTACTACCAGCCCTGATGTTTGTATTGTTGTACAAGTCATTGCTTTTTGACTTACACAATATACTGGATTTTCACTATCTCGCAGTAATTGCTTGTCGTGATGTGCTCGTTTTTTTTTTGCTTTTTTGCAAAGTGTGAGGATGTAAGCGATTGCGGAGAGCAAGGGGACACGACTCGTTACACTGAATCAGATGTAATGTGGTTTGCCGTTATTTACGTTACTGCCCGAATGGAACGAATGCTTTTTTCAGGCATTTTATGACCTCGTTTCAGTATTCAGCAAGCAGAACAGGTTGTCGATGTTGTTATTGCCTTACTACGTTCCCATCCTTCAGCTTTCTGAATTGGGACACCTTCAGCTTTCGAAGATTTTCCTAAGAAAAATACGCAAACTCTATGATCTTCACTACTAGAGCCTCTCCCAGTTTGGAAGAGAAATTGTCTGTCGTCGGGCTTTTTTCGTGAATGAAGAAATAGATTGATGGTAAGAAGTATAAAAGAGTCAGCGGCTTGATTAGCTGCAGACATTATTATTGTTATTTATGTCCCGCGAGATAGGGGCGATTGATTAGTAGATTGACTGCAATCGCAATTCTATTTGAAGACATTCTGCAGAGTGATTGTCAGTATTTTCTCAACTCTTTATCCAGTTACTTTTGTATGACAAGGATGAATCTTCATTGTTTTCGATATGTTAACTTGTAATATGCTGCTTTTCTTGCTATTTCCTTTATAGCACGCGCGCGTCATTCCGCGTCAAACGCAAAAATTTCCCATCAAGATCACTGAATGTAATGCTCATATCCTGAATAAAAATGCCGCACGGCCGCTGACAAGCCACAAACGCGCACGACTGAACTACGTCAGAAATGCGACTGTGCCTACCTTGCCTACCTTTCATCATATAGAAGCATCGAACGCACGCACCCAACATAAATTGCTCCTCATAGAGAGGGTGTATCTATAAAACTCTCAGGCCCCATTTTCTTTTATGATGTAGCTGTTCGCACACATATTAGTTATTCTATTCATATTTTTCTTATTTTAGCATTGGTTTGAACCCAAAACATCAATTTTTGCCTGCTACTGCAGGAAGCCTCAACCACTTGTTTTAACAGCTCAATTGACCTCAAAATGTGCTGTTCACCGTTGCCGACGTTCAATGTAGTCAGCCTAATGATAATGTTTGGCATATGCGCATATCAATATCGCCAAAGGCCTTCGCTCTCTATCACATATCATCGAGCATCGGAGAAAGAGAAATTTGTTATGTTTCGGTATGGCGCCAGCGGCATTGGAAATCAGGTGTGCTTCATTGATATTCACGCTTTCCATCATGTTCTGTTGATAAACTAAATCTTAAAGGCAGTGTGTCACCCCGTTTCGTGGGCTGAAAATGCCAACAGTCTCTAGACCTCCTCGGCACGCTAATTCCAAAGATGTACGTCAAAGCTCATAAAAATGACGAAAACTCCGTTTTCGGAGGGTCCGAAAGTGCAGTTCACGGACGGTTCGTGAATGTGCTGGCTGCTCGCCACGTCTGCAGCGTTGGCCAATACGTCTGCACCAGGGCTGTGCGTTACTAACGTAACGAATTAACGCATTAACGCGTAACGGTCATTTTTGGCCTAACGTAACGAATTAACGAATTAACGGAAACCCCCAAAAATCCGTCAGAATCGATTTCGTTAGAGGGCCAAATAGTATCTGAAATGCGTACTTTTCTCACGCTACACAACTTTCGCATAATATACAGCAGATGATAAGCATAACCACGACGATTGTGTAAAATTATTTGCAGTAAAGCACCCGAAGAAAAATCTACTATCATGGACATCTCATCATCTTAGCTTTTATGAACTAAAGCCACGGCGACAGATGTAGCTGTATAATTGTCGGGAATAGATATACGAATGAGAACTTTGATGAACCTCCAACTATCTAAGGAAGTAGACGAGTACCTTGCGTATAAGCCATCATTCTCGAGTGATCTTTATTAATATTAGAGCTGCGATATTGACACCACGAAATTCCCTCTTATCAAAATGTTGGCACATAAACACCTTTCCGCAACGGCAAATGAATGCGAGCATCTCTTCTCAGCAGCAGGTTTGTGTCGGATTTAAGATCCAGCTTGACTGTAGAAATTTGGAAAAACTGTTTTTTTTTTCGCATCTAAACATACTGGGACTCTGAGGTACGCCTACGCCCCTTGTGTTTTGAGTCTCTCCCTTTCTCTGTGAAGCCCAAGATCTTATGAGCTCTCACCTATTTCTTTTGCCAAAGATTTATTGTGAAAATTGTGAGGCAAAATAACGCAACTCCTAACCGAAGGCATCTTTATCACTTGTCTTTTTTTTTCAGTCGTCTGACCATTGCCTGTGTTTGTTTTCTTTAGGCACTGAAGAGAAGCCATCATTTCTAAATCTGAGAAACTATTATTTCTAAATCTTTTCATCTGGCTATACCTTTTTTTTCAGAACTAGCAGTAACCAATGCTACCATTTGCTTCAACTTTTTGTTGAATCTACAGCTTTTCTGCTCTGAATGTCAGTCAGGGATCTTGACTGCTTGTTACAGCTGATGTTACAGCTGAACTTATCAAAATATTCACAAATCCGTCTTCTAACGATTTAACGGATTAACGAATTAACGCGTTAACGCGTAACGGCCATTTTTGGCCTAACGTAACGAATTAACGGATTAACGAAATCTGAAATTTTTCTAACGCACAGCCCTGGTCTGCACGTGTCCTATCGATGAGATCAGCGGCTTCACTCGCTCACTCGGCTCGACAAACAGTTACAAATCCCGTCCCGAAAAACGTTTAAAAATAGGGTTTAAAGACCCTTTGTAACATTTTAGGTACATCGTTGGATTCAGCGTGTCGACGAGATTCAGAATCTGGTAAAAGCTCAGGCACAAAAACGAGGTGACACACTGCTTTTATGCTTGGACCTAGTAATTCCTAACAATATCTCATCAATATCTCTTAAGGTCGCAGCATTCTACAAAAAAAACTGTGCAAACTTCGAGACAATAACGAGAAAACTCAGTTGATCTGGGAAAATTTTTAAGAAGAAAATTTTCGAGAAGCACTGTAGATAGGTTTGGGCACTGGAACTAAGTCGGGTATCTAGCGTATTTCTGCGATTTTTCGCTGAAACTTTGACAATTGTCTATGGAGCCGAACCGTTATCATAATTTAATGAGCACCCAGGCCCAAAGGGTTTGCCTGGGCGCTGCCTTTAGGGGCAGTAAAACAGAAATTTTCGCCGCTTTGGTTATTTCATAATAATGGCTTTTCAGCGAACTCAATCCGGCTGATTTTTTCCAAGCCGCAAAAGACAAAGGCAAAACAGCAGCAGCAAAAGCGAGAACTCTTTGAGATACTTAGTGTCATAACTTCATGTACTGATTTGTGTTTAGATGTTCCGCTTAGCATCAGGTTATGCCACTGCGAAAAAACTTGGACGAACATTTTGCTTCCCTGTTCGGCAAGAATCGCTGTTTAACACTTTGAATAGCATAACAAATGCATTTCCTGGAGCAGCTGATAAGTTTGTTGTCAGGTTTGAGCTTTCTGCATTTTTTCCTTCCATAAAAGAGGAACCTGCCACTAAGCTAAAATTATGATGATGGTGTGGTACCAACCACTAATCGCTGGATCATTCAGTTGAATATCATAAGTGCTTTTCTTCGTCTCAGCGGAAACAAGATGCTTCATGAATACTCAGTTGTAAAAGAAACTGTCATCTTGTCATCAACCAAATTTGTTTGGCGGAATGAGTTGCTTTCACTATGATGAAACGGAATATTTATCACTTCTCAAGTAGCAGCTGAAACAAATGCATAAAATCACTGTTCTGGCGTTTAATGGCGTACATAGCTATATCCATGCTGTCGGTCCAAGTGGTCTGGCGAAAATGGTTTAGGATGGATTCTAATCTAACCATTGGAAATCTAACACCTCCCACTACACTTCTACGGACTGTGCACGGTGAGGTGAGTTTGTAATGCTTGGCTACGTTGCGTTGGTAATTTTACTTAGAGTTAAGAGGAAACAGCTCGCAGAGTTTTAAGCAACATTTAAGAAAATTGATGAAATTTTTAACGTTTTTTTCGAAGAAAAATACTCCAAAGGATGTTTCCGTGGCATTTGCTGATCACAATGGGAAGGAGCGTTGTTGGAAATATGACGATCCCTTACGGTGAGCGAATCGCTGGATCATTCATTTGAGTATCATAATGCCTTCGAAGTGCCGACAAACTGAGAGGTCCCTTTTTTCTTCTTGTGAAATGGTAACGATTAGTGCAGTACAAATAACATGATGAATTGTAAATGCCGTTAAGGTGGAACGTTGACGAAGCTACAGCGAAGAAAGAAAGAGGCAGAACAGCGCAAATCAAATTAGGTTGTAGGGGAAATTCTGGTATGTTGTTGGGATATTACGTTTTATTGGTCCTTTCGAACTAGGAAAACACACTAAGAAATGAGGTTATCATCATCAGGGTATTTCACTTTTCGCCACTTTCGGGCAACCTTTCGATGCATTCAGCCTAGAACTGTTCTGGCTCCGACTCTAAAAACTCAGACAATCGAGCGGGCTGACCGCGGTACCAATATTTGGCGGACAAGCCAACTCCATGGTCAGCCAAATAATTAAGCGCGGTCGACCAGATATCCGTGCGCGGCCAGCCCGCGAAATGTGCGCGATCTGCCTGCTGAAATGATGTCGTGCTATTATGCTGATCACGACAGTGATAGTTACTGATGATGTGTGGATGAAATTTTAGCGATCAAATTTAACATCAGACAAAAAAGCCTCCCATTTTTTCCTTGGGAATTGCGCAGTACAAACAGTTTTGAAAAATAGAAAGCACAACATCGCCAGGATTCAGTCGCATTCTTCAGATTATGTGCGCAAAAGTTTTTTCCTTTTGTAGTCGTTCACAAAATGAATAATATCAATGGCTGTGCTTTCTTAATTAGAGCTTTGCTGCGAAAATATCTAAAATAGCATCCAGTTCCTGCAAAGTGGGTCCCACTACTTCGGCAAAAAATGGATGCGACATTCTTCTTGATCTCTCCAACATTGTCCACTTCATATACGTCCCACTTGTCACTGTCACTATGTTCACAAAGGTTGCATCATACATTGTGCGGGTCCTGCGGGCCGAATTTGCAGGACAGTACCGCCATCAGCAAAAATTTCGCCTAATGACCGCGGTCAGCCAAAATTTCAACCCGTTCCGCATCTCATGGTACCTGCGGCCAGCTCCGGAGCACACTTTGGTGTCGTGGTCAGCCCGCCCCATTGTCTGAGAAGTTGTTCAACCAAGTCATCATGCAAGTCATCTTTATCACCAAACCTTTTTCCTTGCGTGGCACTAGGGAGCGTCAAGAAAAGGTGGTAATCTGTTGGAGCGAGGTCAGAACTGAATTGGGTGGGTTAGTACACGCCATCCAGAGTCGAGTATCTTTTGGTGAGTCACTCTCGTTGTGTGCAGACGAGTATTGTCGTGCAGGATTTGGATCATTTTGTGCCTTGGAGATTTTGTTGCGATTTGGGCGGACCATCTATCGTATACTTGCTGACAGTACAGGTCTGCCGAGAGGATAGTATCGAGTGGCATAGCCCTTAGTGTAATGTAAATGGCGTAAATAGCACACTTTTCGAAAGTGCGGTTTTCGACACTTTTCCATCGAAACTTCTCCTACAACCTAATAGCATAGTGTGCTTAAGATCTGGCTCAAATTTGACTGAAAAGAACCAGAGCAAAACAACGCATCACGACAATGGTTATTGCCACCTACTGTAGCGAAAGGTCAAAGCACGTTTCATCTTGTCATTTTGTTTGATTTAACCAATGTTATAAGGATTTTTATCACCCTAACCTAAACATCAAACGTAAACTATTCTTCGCTATTTGTCTGGTTGTGTGTTTGTTGTGCCGTTTGAGTGCCGTTTCAGATTTTCTCTTGGATTCTAGTAGCTACTCCTGGACCCCATTCAAGCACTTGCTGAATTGGCGAAATGCATCCGAACTCTCATGAAGCAATACAGTTTTGTGAAAAAGGATTTCCCACTGAAGAGCCTGAACTTCATGGTTGAATTTCTGCAGTCATTTTTCTTGGCTGGTTTCTGAACAGGGTGGGACAACGTAGAGTAATAATTACCTACTTCATTGGGATTTACATACAAATAGACAGGTTTCTACTCCACAAAACTTTGGGCGACACCTTTTCACCTCAAGGTTCCGTGTTCGATTGCACTGGTCTCGGAGATCTGCCTGTCCTGATCCACTACTCTGTGCTCGGGACTTCAAATCTTCGCAGTGAATTCGCTACTCATTGGCAGTCAGGATACTACAGAAAGTCCTTTTTGCTTTCTAGAAAAGCCTCTGAAAATCTCTTCGAACGTTCAACTGGAATTTTCGTGTCGAGCGCCGAGAAGGTTTTACAGATTAAAAGTTTTGTGAGGCTTAACATTATCAGGTGATTGCCTAGAGAGTTTCCAAAAGAGGTTTTATATAGCATAGATCCTTGCTCACTTTCTGCTACTAAGATCTGCCCGCAATGCTCAATTATGTTTTCTACAGCCACAGGGAGCCCCCTCTGTCCTCGTCTTGCCTCTGTTCGTTGATCGGAGGTCGCTTTCTTCCTGACCGATTCTCACTCCCTTAAAAACAATGACACCCAAAATTTCATATGGAAATGCCGGGAGACCTTCTCTTTGTTCACAATTTGGGTGCGGGTTTGAATTTTGTGAAATAAAATCAGTTTACAAAACAAGAAATTCGACAGTTGCTTCTCGCTCGATAGACATTTTTTGAGCGATAACCATACTTTGGCCTGAACAAAACATTCTTATTTCTGGAAGGTCTAACGAGATTTCATGTATCTTTGTAAATAAACACGAAAGGCTTCACCCTACAGGCTCACAAAATTGCACAGAAATACGGGACAGGCGAGCGGAGGTTGGAAACGTTTTGACACCATACCCCGGTAACTTTGATTGATTAAAGCTGTACTTTTTTCTGATGCTGAGCAATTAACAACAAACCATTATTCAGATGCTCAAAAATGCAGTCTGATTCCTAGCTAGGCGACAGTAATGAAAATCAATCTGAGGGATTTAGCGCATATTTTCTTGCTCTTTTTTCAGCTTTTCCAACCACTCTGCCAAGTATCTTCTCTTAAACACATATTGCGCACAAAACGTGCGTTTTTTCAAAGACTATTTATCAGAGATTCGTGAAATGTTTCGTTTCTCAGACGTTGTACGGAAAAGTGTCGAACACATCGTAAAATGTCAATTAAGGTAATTTCTCTTAACTGTATTCCTTCGGAAGATCCGGGAAAGCTTTTCCTACTTCTAAATTTCAACCACTTACCAGGCATTATATTAATACTACCTGTGTTCACACTCGACAAGGAGATTTTCTCAAATATAACCTCACATCTAGCCTCTATAAGACGGTGGAGGCAGCTCTCCAAATACTCCAACGTCATGTAGGATCTCAGAAGAATTCAATGTTAAAAAAACTTGATAACGTGATCGTCTGATAAAACACGTTCCAGAATTCAGGGCAGTTTTTGATTTTTGGAGATGACGAGAACTTCAAAGCCATGTTGGCCGCTAGATTGAGGAGAACGGATGGAGTGCAAAAGAATGTAAATATTGCAGCTATGTATTAAGAACTTTAGAATTGTTGGACGATTATTAGCGAAATTGGTCATATGCTCTAAAAAGGTTCGCAAAAGATGTCTATGTGTGCACAAATTTTATTTAATGTCAAGTGGTTGGGATCGTCTGCTGAAAAATGCTGACTTCCCATCTTGCCAAAGATAATAGTGAGTGCATTGAACACTATTTTGAGAATACAAAATCAAAATAGCAGCGCAAAAGCGTTACCGAGTCCAGAATCATCGCAGGCTCTCCCTTTTTTTTGGTTATCGTTGCAAGTCCTCTTTACTTATTAACTATATTCTTGACGATTGCGGGAAGTCATTTAAATGAACATGTCAAAAACAATTCCTATAGATAAGAGAGTCAGTTTGAAGGCAGACTCCCTTCCTTGTTTTACTACGTTTCCGAATAGGAGTGACAGCACGCATAGCTACGATAATGCTGAGACAGGGGTCAGAAAAATGAAGGTCTTCTGGGTCAAAAAAGTGAAGGTTGTTGACCAGCCACTTCGACGAAGTTGAGGGAGGTAAAAATAGTGAAGTTTGCAAAGTGCGAGACTGTAAAGTCCTTTTTTAAGATAGTTCGCATCGAAAACAGCTCCGGCACAGCTCACAAAGGGAGAAAGATCACAAGTTCACAAGCGAAATGTTGAATATGCTCACTATCTCTTTATTCTCACGCTAACATGTCAAACAGCTGGCATGTCAGAGATTTGCACTGATGCCGTTTCTTTGCTTTCGCTTTCGTGCCGGGTCCCACGCTCAGCTCAAAACTGAAAGCCTCTCAGCTTGATTTTCAGAAAATATTCCGGTAATCTCATGAAACTGTATGTTGCGCAGTTGTCAGTAATCTTCTTCATAAAATGCTCTTCAAAATGACACCAAGACCGACATTTTTTACCAAGAATCTACGAATAAATCAATTTTTTAAAATCTAGAGGGGGTCCTTTGAAATCGCTCAGCGATTTTCAGAACACGGTGAGTTGCGCGGTTGTCTATGAAATCGCCGACATCCTTGCGCACACAACGGTCGTAAAAACAAGTGCCTTTGTCTAAAACTGGCCCAGAAAACAGGACATGTTTGAAAACGCTTTTTCGCTAAATATCTCTTTCACTTCGAAAAATCAGGTGTTGCGCTGTTGTCAGTTACCGAGCCCATGCGATTCCGAGTAGAATCTGTATATATAAAAGCGAAGTGTTTGTGTGTGTGTTTGTTTGTGTGTGTGTTTGTGTGTGTGTTTGTGTGTGTGTTTGTGTGTGTGTTTGTGTGTTCCTTATAGAAATCGCGGAGGATGAACCGATCGGGACCAAATTTTGCAGGTAGACTCTCCACTGGCCGGCGGAGGTTATAGGCTACTTTGCACCTGGGATTATCGATTGGTTTATCGATTATATCGATTTTATTGATTTTTCGCTCTTCTTGACCAGGGACCAGCGAGAACATGCCTACTGGGGTACCTCAATGCGCTGAACACGAATATGACAACCATTTCGCGTGAATTCATCGATTTATTGATTTTATTGATTTTTTCGCTATTCTTGATCATGGGGTGGTAAAAACATGTCTACTGGAGTTTCTCAACACGCTGAATAAGAATGACAACCATTTTGCACGAAATATTGATTTATTGATTTTATCGATTTTTCCCCATTTTCGCTCGGGGACGGACAAAGACATGTTTTCTTGGGTTTTTCAATACGCTGAATAGGAAAATGACAAACATTTTGCATGAAATATCGGTTTTTCGATTTTATTGATTTTTGGCTCTTCCGCCCAATGAAGCGGTGAAGACATCTCTCCTGGGGTACCTCGATATGCTGAGTATGAATATGACAACCACTTTGTACGAATACGTCGATTCAATGTCACCGAAATAGCTTTGCTAGCTTTTCGCCCACAAGTCGATGGGAAACGTCACCTGGGCTTCGCTAACATGCTGATCACCAAAATTATGGAGATTTTAATGAATTTGTCGATGATAGTAATTGGCCTCAGAAGTATGATGTAGCCAAGGTAATAAAACACCCGAGCGAAGCCGGGTACGGCAGCTAGTGATATATAATACTTGGTACATCCTTTCATGATGGGCTGAAAAAGCCCGCCCGAGACAAATGCCCCATGTAGCTCAGGGGGGTTAGCGAGAAAGCACACAATATGAGAGGATGCCCGACGCGAGGGTGAGACGAATGGGGCATCTGTCTCACCCTGGACGAGAGTGAAAACTAACTATCAAGAACTATTTATCATTCTGCTCAGAATTTCATTCTGTGTTCAGCTGATAACAGTGCAACTTTCAATTCTCCCAAATAAAGAAGATATCGTTGTTTTTACGTTGCAAGAGATTTCTCAGTTATTCTTATTGTTAGTTATTCTTTCTGTCGCTCCACTACCACCTAGTGTAACGTCGCGTAGTCATTCCGTCCGACAACTGCGCAACACTTACTTTTTTGAGTTGAGGATGATATTCCAGGCCAAAGCTCAGATTTCAAGCAACCTCATGTCTATATTCTCAACAATTTTTCTCAACCGGAGTTCGCCGACGACTTCTGAGCTCCATGTCTCCTAACTCTGTTTTGTACATAGAATTTGATGCACAACTGCGCGTTCCACGTTTTTCTTCGTTTCCCGAACAAAACGCGTGATTTTCTGCACCCTTTCGTGATCTTTGCTGCACCTCGAATTCTATTTATCCTCATCGTCGTAGATGAAAGCTCCCCCCTCCCACGCGCCATCGTTAGTGATGATGGGTTGAGACGCGTCTCACAAGGGAAGTGCACGAACTTAAGTTGTGCTTTCGGAACGAGAGATATATGGTTGGAAAGCTTATCTCAAATGAAGTTACAGATTATATTTGAAATTTGCTAAATGGTTGATACAAGCTCAAAATTCAGTTTCCTGCCATATTGACATATGCCTCCCTCATTCATGGCTTGGCAGTTGGTAGCCGAGTGGATGGTGATGCTAACACATATGATGGAGGTCGAGGGTTTGCATCATGTCCCCCACTAAAATTTTGCAAACTTTAATTGCTAATCTTTGACAGAGTGTGGAACTGTACAGCAGATAAATGAGCAATAGCTACGAGTTCTGCTTTGAAAATAATGAAGAATTGCTCTATACTGGGTGGGTGTTAATGCGATGTCGCTGCAAAGACCAAGTATTTTGATGTGCCATATAATCTATTCGGTAACTTTCTCATTCTATAACCGCCTTACATGTTCGACTGCTCACGCGTGTTTCCGCTTTTGCTGGCCAAATTTGGTCAGGGTGATAGCACCAACGCAACTCGAGCACAAAATGGCGGAGGCTTTTGAGAGGGTTCTACTTGATGCCGCTCATTGTGAACTGGCGATAGAAGATGAGGAGGATCTTGAAGTAAGCGACGACGAGAAAATGGACGCCGACTGGGATATGGACTATTAGACTATGGGATATTCCATTATTTTCAAAACAGCACTCGTAGCTATTGCTCATTTATCTCTTGTACAGTTCCGCACTCTGTCAAAGATTAGCTATTAAAGTTTGCAAGACTTTAGTGGGGGACAGGATGTAAACCCTCGACCTCCATCATATGTGTCAGCATCACCACCCACTCGGCTATCCAGTTGCCAATCTATGATTGAGGGAGGCATATGTCAATATGGCAGGAAATTGAATTTTGAGCTTGTATTAACCATTTAGCAAATTTCAAATATAATCTGTAACTTCATTTGAGATAAGCTTTCCAATCATATAGGTGAGCGCAACTCAATTTCGTGCACTTCCCTTGTCAGGTTATCGTACCTATGACAGCAATGAGACAAAAATGTCCTGAAAGGACTGTGCGAAGAGTCAATATTTTTCCAGTGCTGTTATTTCTCTCCTATTAATTAATCAAATGCCGACAATACGGCTAAACATGCACACAGGCTATCTTGGCGCTCCGTTTATATCACAGCGTTTTTCTTTCGAAAGCATAGACGAGCTTATTAAAAACCTCGTACACTGAATTTCTTCAGAAAGCCTACATATCTGCGTACACTGAGTTTGAAGAAATGTACATCTCATCGCAGCTATGCAGTTCATTTCTCATATCGAATGCGATGTCAACTTTTGGATGGTGGCTTGCGTTTTTCTCTCAAAACCAAGATTCCGTTTATTACACAAACGATCAGCGAGAGTCTGGATTGATGGAGGGAGTTCAGCGTGGAGAGCTGTTCCTGTGCGTGCTTTCTGTATTCTTCCAGTCTTATAATAATGCTTTTTGTAATTATTTCAGAAGCAGTTGGAAGAAGATCCCATAGTTGATTCGTATTTTTCTGTTGCAATGTTAGTTTTAATGAAGAAATTGCATTTTATTGTGCTGTTGGGCATCAACTTTCCCTTACATATCCGCTTATTTCCTCTCCATTTCAATCTTTTTACTGACTGTTAAGTTGAATAAATAAATAATACATTACCAAAACTGCCAATGAATTGCGGTGAGAGTACGGCAGGTGAGGGACTGTTTATTAGTAGTATGATGCTTAACCAGCTCATACCTCAAAAGGCTCCCTGACATAGACTGCGCCCGCAATAACGGTCATCTCCACGTCACTTAACATCATGTAGGGTTACTACAATCATTGAGAGATATTAGGTTGTGGAAAAGTTCGAGCGGTCTTTTTAAAAAAATTTTTTTCACGGTGGTTTGAAATTCGCTTGGTTGCCTGTCATGATTCATTCTGCAGCTATTGTTTTGCTCTTTACTGTTACGTTAATTACGTGCCTCAATTCTTGCTGCCCCTGGTTTTCTAACGCATAGGTTGTGACCTTTCTAGCCGACAATAATGCGTTTCCGGCGTCGACGCTGAAATGAGGGAAACGCCAGAATACGGGTCCGCTGTTGGACAACGGATCCGATCTCGCCTGGAAGTTTGGGGAACGTCGGGATACGAGCTCGCATTGGTGTGGGGCAGGCCGGGATGCGGGTTCGCCAGTGGTGGACGCAGAAAAGTGGGCGGGAGTTTTGAGCTTGTATTAACCATTTAGCAAATTTCAAATATAATCTGTAACTTCATTTGAGATAAGCTTTCCAATCATATGTGTGAGCGCAACTCAATTTCGTGCACTTCCCTTGTCAGGTTATCGTACCTATGACAGCAATGAGACAAAGATGTCCTGAAAGGACTGTGCGAAGAGTCAATATTTTTCCAGTGCTGTTATTTCTAGCCGACAATAATGCGTTTCCGGCGTCGACGCTAAAATGAGTGAAACGCCAGAATACGGGTCCGCTGTTGGACAACGGATCCGATCTTGCCCGAAAGTTTGGAGAACGTCTGGATACGAGCTCGCATTGGTGTGGGGCATGCCGGGATGCGGGTTCGCCAGTGCTGGACGCAGAAAAGTGGGCGGGAGGGGGGTGAGTGCGTGGAAAAAAGTGGGGTCCCAGAAGGAAAATAAGTTTTGTTACATGGGTGCTAGAGACCAAGGGTTGTCTCAATTTTTGAACAGACCCTTTGTTAGGTTCAGTGGTATTGAGTACACAGAGAGGATACGGACGCTTTTATTGCTGCAGACAAACACGCACCGTGGGTGCTAAGTAGACGAGTGAGGAGTCAAGGTAATTATGCACTGACAACGCCCCCGCGATCATGGAGAGTAGGTGATATTGCGGCGGCAACGAATAATGGATACATTCAAGTGAGAGACGAATTCATTTTTATTTACATCCGCGGTTCAAACACATTTTATCTATCACATCGGCGTCTTCGCTGGAGGGGAAAGGAGGGGAAATCGAGGGGTAACGCAGTGGCGAGGCGGGAACAGCTTGGACGTGATAGGAACTTGCCGGCAACAACGGGAACACGGGACAGAATCTCAGGAACGTGAGAACACAGCAACAACAGTAGGCATCAGTGCCTTGTTTTTGGCCGTCCTGGTAATGGTGTGGCCGCATTTGGTGGCAAAACAGCACGTTGTGGTCGAGAAAGCAAGCGCTGCATTTGACTTCGAACTGGTCCTTGTGCACACGCTTCATTAGCACTGATGATCTATTCCTTACCTGGCGCCCTCAATTTAAGATGCTTGAACTGCTGGCAAGTTTGTAGTCCAGCTGAACAAAATTCGAAACAGAGGCAAAAACAATCCTCATCTCCATAACTTCTTTATTTCTGATAACGATTTCGGAAGCATCTTTCTTCATGCAATATCATAGGCACTGCATCTAACCTAACAAAATAGACACGCACTGTCCAAAACAAAAGAAGCTCCTCGTGTGATACTAAGTGAGCGCCCAACAACAAAGTCTCGCTACTACTTCTTTTCTTAAACTCTTCAAGTACCTACATAAGCCTTCGGAAAAAAGATGCGTGTGAAAGGGCACGAAGACATGAAGTATATCGCTGAGGACATTCTGCGGCAGGATGGAGAGGTGCTGTTAGCAGCTGTAGCGGAATCCCATGCGCAGCCTGTTATGATAAGTTTTGTTTTCACAGTTCGTGACGCCGCGTTTCCCTCCTCATGCACATTTTTTTACATCCCCAGGACACAAGTAAAGACCAAAAGAGAATAGGGCCTGAAAAGAGTTTCGTGCCTGCACTTGGATTCCTCTGTAAACCTTTAAAAACAGCGAATCGAGTGACTACTTCATAGTTATAGAAAGAACAATGAGTGAAGACCATTTATTTGTGGAAAAACTGGAAAAGTTCCGTCATTCATGAATAGTGTCACCTAAGAAATGAATTTATGTTTTTTCCAGAGCGTAGCTAGCGCAGAGGTAACGTGGCGCACGGGTACAAGGCTTCGCGCTTCGCTGCGCTTTGGCTCGGTATGATAATAAACAGCACTAAACTGCACCACCGTCAAAAATGATTGGCTGATTCTGGCCACGAGAGTCCCAAACCTTAGATGTAGATCATATCAGGATTGATCATACTAGGAGGGTTCTTCACGGTTTCCGCTTATAGCACTAAATATGTGTTGAATCCCTAATTTTTTCTAACTGACTTCACCAGCAGCCCTTCTATCAATGGGAATATTCGCGCGCTTAGCTTAATAAAATCATCTGGAATTTTGTCAAATCACGAAGAAGACCTCTGATTTAATACTTTAGCTCTTTCACATACGGTGAATTGCTGCAAAATCTAGTCCAAGCTGAAGCTAGTCCAGATCAACCACCGCTATATCGAAAGGAAATGAATGTACATTAAAATTTCAGGGAAGGCGACTGCACAAAATGTTTAGGACAACTCTCAGAGTTTAAGCTGTGACCTGATCCGAATCACCAGCATTCCGTATGATCTTTGAGAAGACCAAAGCAAACAGTGATTAGCCAAGAGAACAGAGCATCTCCATGTCTATTGTTGTTAAACATTTGCCGAAAATGCATGCGCCTCGTAGAAAGGGCGCGTGCGGAGTGAGAATAGCTTAAGAAACATTCTCACCACTCCCCATCCTCCCACCTCCTCTAACGGGAGCGCTGAAGCCTAAGAAGGGGGATGCAACGTATTAGTTAGAAGTTACATGTAGGAGAAGATAGAAAAATAGCATTAATTCCTTGGCTTTTTCTTCTGCACAAAATATTATAGTTACAAGCGGAAGTAGTGTGTGCAGCTTCACTTCCAAATTCTTATGAGTCGGTAAAAAGCACGTCATAATAGTGCGTATTTGCCAGTAGCAGATGTCATGCTGTCAAGTCATGCCAAGAATTTCAATCACTTGTCTCTCCAATATTTGGACACAAATTTGGTGGGGACAATGTACCACTTCCACTTCTGGAAGTGCATTCTGATGCCTATCGCATCTATGACCTTGACTAATCTTTGTAAATCGAAGGGAGTTGCGAAGCATGATCAGATCGAGCTGCCGAAATCATTTGACACTTAGGCAGAGCGGGATCCTATTGCTGTCTTACCAATTTGCTGTCTAAGATCTATATCGCTGCTATTCCCTTTGTCTTTAATCAAAATGGTAGAGTCCTATCACTGCCGTTATCCTTGACGCCTACAGTATGGACTCTATTCAATATTTTTGGAATGATTTGTTTCACTCATCCGTCAGATTTCCAACGGTTGGAAAGCTTGAAGCTATTTTTCTTAGGTGATGGAACCCTGAAGAAATGGTACTCAAATCGCAGGGAATGCCAGTCAGGCAGTGACATCGAAAAAGTTACTTTCTGCAAAGTGATCTTTGTAATTCACGGACGAAAACTTTCGTGATAAATTTTCTCTTATATGGAAAGTTCCTCTGGTGTTGTACCCTTAGGGCTATTTTTATGTACAGAAAGGATAAACCCTACTCGATATTGCTCTCCATTAGGACTCCAAGAACAGCAGAAAGTTCAGAAATCCCGAATAGAAATGCGTAGAATTGAGCGATCTGAACCAAACATTCCATGAGATGCCTTCACTCTTTTGAGATTTCATAGATTTTTCACAATTTTCGCCCGGGGTTCGGTGAGTACAGGTCTGTTAACGTTCTTGGATGTGCTGAAGACGAATGTGATAACAGTTTCGCACAGATTATTGATCTATTGATTTTATTGATCGTTTGCTATTCTACCCCATGGCGCGGTGGAAACATGTCCAGTGGGATTTACCAGAATGCTGAACACGAATAAAACAATTGTTTTGCACGTATACACCGATTCAATGTCATCGGAGCAACTTTTTGACTTTTCGTCCATAGGAAAGTGGGACAGAGCTCTGTTAACCCATTAACGACAGCGCGGCTCACCGGTGAGCCACGCCCTTATTATCAACTACTGACCCTTACTTTCGGGCGATTTTGCAGTATTTTCATACGAAATGAGTACAACACATCTAAACAATGGTCATATAACTGTGGTTCAAGAAAAATATCTTTTTTTGCTGTGCCAAACACCATGAAAAGGATGGGACTTCAAAATCGAGGAAGGTCGCATTACATTTCTTGTGTTGTGGTTGGGAATAATCTGTATAAGAGCTGTATATTCCACACAAAAACGCATTCGCTGCATCTTGCATTTCATCACTCTTCAGGCTAGAGGAACAAAAACGTGCATACTCTCGGGAAACTTCTTCATAGCACTCAAAATACCTTTAACAAACTTGTTTTGCCGTTAAATAAAGTGATAATCGTTAAGAACTTCAGGTTTTTCAGTACGACGACACTAGTAAGCTTTTATACATTAAACATTACACACAACATATACATTACATACATTACTTTTATTAAGTAACTTTTTGACTTTTCGTCTATAGGATGGTGGGACAGAGCTCTGTTAGTATCTCCAGAATTATTGTCATTTTCAACGACGTGATCCTTCACATCGTTTATGCTCGATTTCTC
Organism: Ancylostoma caninum; assembly: GCA_037903475.1. Classification (NCBI taxonomy): domain Eukaryota; kingdom Metazoa; phylum Nematoda; class Chromadorea; order Rhabditida; family Ancylostomatidae; genus Ancylostoma; species Ancylostoma caninum. The sequence continues at coordinate 98,405 of JBAJFG010000554.1, read as the reverse complement.
TGCACAAACTTCACCAAAATGACTACAAAGAATTTCGGATGGTGGGGATATCCACAATTGTCGATTGCGCAGGTCGCGAGTAGCCACACACCACTTGACCTTTTAAGTTCCTAGTGCATTACATGAAGTTTTATACAAGAGTTGCAGTGGCGAGCTCCCATGTGAGTCATCTCAAATAACGCTATTTTTATAGTCATGGAGCTGAAAAGCTGCCTTGTCTCTGGCAGCATTGGTCGACGAGGAAGAAAGCTCTATCAGTCATGCAGCGTGAATGATAACATCCGTGGAAACCAGTGGTACCTATTTTCATGAAAAACCGTATGAGCTTAACCCCCAACCCAATACATCGCGCTGCGATTACTACAACAGTTTTATCATGTTATATTTTTGGGAAGAAATTCAGTAAAAAAAGCGCAATTCATCTCGATGTTCACTACGTCACTGTGCTCGGGTGGCTTGAAAATGTTGTCAGAGTTCAGCTTTGTTCTTCCAGAATAGATGCTAGCAGAGTAACGAATGCAAGCGACAAAACGCTCTCAAAACTGCTAAAATTACGCAGCTCCTGAAGCACCTTAACATAGGTTTGATAGAAGTTTTGAACTTTTTCTTATAGCGCACTAAATCTATTTAACTTCTCGCACGGAGACAATTAATCTACGCGTAGGGAAGGGCGCGCCATGAGTACTTGCTCACCAGTAAAGCCACAACAGCGGAATTCAACGTTATATGATCCCTATAGCCGCACCGAATGAACTCAGTAGCAGTGGCAACTTATATAACCTAACAGATTGGGAGTATGTCGCCAATTGCTTCTGTAATATCTAGCCGTAAGTCGAGGGAGAGGCGCACACATCGCGGTACGGAACATCGTTTTCATCTTAGAACTGGACCCATTTCTCAGAACAGAGTGGCTCTATTTTCATCAGAACAATGGAGCAGATGTAAAAAGCAGTGGAGAGTCCTGAGGTAAGAAGGGAACCCCTTTTTCTTTTTTTCATCAAAAATTTTAACATGTTTTTGAAAAATACCCAGGTAGAACAAATTTTGTTAGATTTTTGTGGTTTACTACATTAAGTTCCCGCCCAGTTTTATTTTATAACATTTTGAGTGAGAATAAACTTCGCTGCGTTCAATTCATATCGCATAGCGCAAACGTGACGCTTCAGTGAGACTCAGAATCTGGTCATGGAGCAAGTGCGTCTCCTGGAGTAGTATGCGAGAAAATCATGTGCTGAGAGCTGGCTCTCATGTAGCACCAATCTGAAACTGATGGACTATCATATTCTACCACTTTAGAAAGCAAATCAAGGACTATGTTATACATAAGTTTGAACTTGTATTATAAAGCAGAGGAAAAGTTTTGGGAGGATTTAGCCAGGTGCAGCGATGCGCAGTGAGCGTGCGCCTCCCACTCAACTCTGAACTGTTACAAATCGTGGCGACTTGTTACCGATCTGTTAGGTAACTTGAGTTGCTATTGAGTTGGCTTTGTGCGACCGATCATACCAATGAATTGAATTCCTCTGCTGTGGTCTTACTGAACCTGGTGTGCAAGAACTTGTGGCGCACCCTGTACTTTAAGGATTCTCATATCTAGCTTTTCTGCATTTTGTTCATGCGTCATACGACAAAGTTTCTTACACTTTCATAAAATACATCTTTTTGCCGAATATTGAAGCTTCCTAAAACAATCTTGATTCTGCTGATGGCACACAAGTTCGAGTTTTGTAGCGGTACTTCTTGGCAGGAGAGAAACAGCGTAATCAGAAACCCTTTTAATTTAGTGGACGTCGAAATAAATGCACTTATCCTCGCTGCTGGTTCTGACACTATTGGCTGTATTATTCGTTGGCACATGTATTTATCAGTATCTTCAAAGCTCTGTCATCGCCCGCGTGAGGTGGAAAATGCCGGCAGAAGACGAAAAATTCGTGACTCTCCAATACGGTGAGACCCGGTTCGGTAATCAGGTACATTCTGGTAATTTTTGCTCATTCGCACCTTCCTTTTTATTTTCACTATCTTCGTCGTATTCGAGGAAACGTTACGCCTCTTTATCATTTCTCGAAAGAGCTCTGCGATGACGTATCAAGCACTGCTTATGCATAAGTGGATTCATCGATTGAAGGACATCGCACAGATATCCGTTCACCCATTTCTCAGCATTTTCCATGCTGACCGTTCATCCTATCATTCCTACTGGCCGCTGACGTATCCCACACAACTATGGATCAGTTTCTAGCATTTTTGTATGCACTGCGCGCTGACGCACACCTGACTCTTCGTTATTCCCCATCATTTGACTCCTCCGCTTCTCCCTTAAAACATATCAGGCTCTATAATACAGAGCGGAGATTACCGACGACGACGGCTATTACTGGGGGTAACGAAGCGCTGTCCTCTTGTCGCCCTCTAATCGTCATTGGCTTACCCGCCTATCAAAATTAATAATTAGCTATTAACTGTTGAAATATATCTGACCTGCGGATGTAGCCCTTGTGATATCTTAATGAGAAAGACCTCCCATGAGATTTGAACTCACCTCTCTTATATACTAGTATGCTGTTGTCCCGAAGTCTCATTCGATATCGACTCTGTTTTCAGCACAGGAGAATTTCGTCTAAGATTTTATTGATGAGCTTTCGGCGCTTAGCGCCTTCTTCAGATCTTAACAAAATCATACAATATATGCATTACAATATGGGAATGGGGTGGCTGTTTTTCACCCACCGAACTCGCCGGCAAAGAGGGAGTAATGAATGCGCCCCGGGACCACAGTGGGTGTTTAAGGGTCGCGATACTGTAATCGTCCTTCGTCGAATTATCACCATTCCTCTTGCTTTCCCACAATCGGTCAAGCAATAAGTCTTAAAGCCTCCACAAGCTCCTCCTTGTTGTTGATCTCCGGTTTCCACCGCCTTATTTCTTTTGCCTCTAAGATCTTCCTTTTTAGAGCTTTTTCGAGGTGGCGACGCCACACTTAACCTTAAAATCTGGAGCAGACTCTCTCGTCGATGCTCATCTAATCTTCTCTTCAGTGGCCTCTCCGATTCTCCTACGTATCGCTGGCCACACCCAGTGCATGTGATGAGGTGAACGGTAACGCGTAAATGGCAGATTTTTTGATTACGGCAGTACCGACACGATAGCTGGTCACATTCCGTTTCATATAGGCGAGACGATGTTAGCATCTGTTTGAGTGTTGGCGGTGGTCGTAGTACAAGGCGCACTGGTAGGCCACATTTCCGAACGATGAGATGGATCCGTTTGGAGGAATCATCGTTCACGTATGGCAGAACCAATGCGATGCCGTCAGGCGTCGAGAATGGTCTCCATGAACTCGCATTCGCTGTGGTGAAGCCGTTCTCTAATAAGATGCTTTGTATTTGTTCATCACTTTCTGAGTCTTTAGTGCAAATTCGTTTGCTGGTCATCTTCAAGTTCCGCACTACATTCACCTTCATGTGAAGTGGATGAGCACTCCGGGAATGTAAAATTATGTTCTTAGATGAACTCTTCTTGTACCAGCGTATTTCGTTCTTTCCCTCATGAATCCGAAATCTAGCGTTCAGAAGTGGTAAGAAGCCATTCCTCTGGTTCTTCGATGGTGAACTTTATGTGAACGTCTTTAGAATTCAAATTCGAGGGTGTGGCAGCTAACTCTGAAGGTGTTGTTCCAACTAGAAAAACGTCGTCGATGTAACGTTTATAAGAGAGTATTCCAGCTGTTAGCGATGCCCTTTCGACATGATCGAGGTAAACAATGGCCAATAGTGGGGCGATGCGTATCCCCATAGCCAGCCCTCGTTTCTACGCATAGAACTTGTTGTTAAAGCGAAATATGTTACACTGAAGTGTTGGCGTCAAAAGAGCTTCGATGTCCCTGCTAGAGAAACCGAATAATTCCACTTCGTTGCAATGATCATTCAAAAGTTCAATCAGAGTTTGGATGGCTGCTGTTATGTTGATGTTCGTATGCAAAGAAATTACATCGTAGCTAACGTAGCATGCCTTATCCGGAATCTGACAGCGTCGAATTTCATTGATGAATTCGTTCGAGTTCACAATGTGAGCTCCCACGAATCGTAGAAGTGGAGCAAGGATCTTCACCAGCAGCCAATTTATTCTGTCCGACGGTCCAGCGCAAGATGAGATTATCCTCTCTTATTTAGTTGGTACATAAAAGTTCGTTTTCCTATGCATTCGTTTCGTTTCCACAACTTCGATCTATTTGGTTGTAAAAGGCTATACTAGGTGCGCTCCTCAGCAGTACATCGAACGCACGCATCCAGCTGCGAATGATTTCTCTTGAGGAACGGTCAACGCGGCACACATACACTAAATGGAACTACCGCGTGATCGCACGACGCCTCAAAAGCGTGTCTCCGAGCTGCGTCAGAACTCAGTACTGCAAATGAACATGACTAAAAGTTGACCTAAAGAAAAAGAGTACTGCCTTATTTAGACCTGTTCGGGAATGGAGAGAAGGGCATACTCCGGAAACATACTTTCAAACTGCTGAACGGATAGCCTTAGGGACTAAATGGTCTCAACTCAGGATCGAGTATGAGGTTCTAGCAGACAGAAGAGTTTACAGGCGACACCCGATTATTGCGTACATATCTTCTTACTACACATGCCTTCTTACAAAAGTGCCACAATGAGACGAACAGTATCGCCTCAAGATTTTTTTGATTTTATAATCTAAAAATTGATTAAGATTTAGGACACTACTTCTAATTTTTTTTGTCTAGAAGCGCCGAATGATATGAAAATAAAAATGTTGCGAGGTAGATAAGAACCTATAGAGAACTGCTTATGACTTAATGAGTTTAACATGTAGTCACATGGAAACTTCTATAAATACGCGCTAGAAACAAACAGTGTAATACGACGAATAGACACCCTTGCAGCAACTCCTCGCATTTGCTGCCAATTCTTTCCTCTATTGCTACCATCCCCCACCAATCGCTGCTAGTAGGGCTACAGCTTGAGCAACAGTTGAGGGAAGCATGGCAAAAACTGGGAGGGTTAGCTGCTGTCTTCTACTCAAAGTATTACGAGTTCTTATCGCTCAATTATCAGAAAACGTTACAAGATACCATTTTTTAAAATTGTGCCGTAGAAATCAGATGAAATTATGAAAGGAGTTGATGTACATAGAGTGAGAAGAAACTCGCAAACAACCATCAAAATGTTCAGTTTGCTCTCTTGGCTTCTAGCCTGACAGATTGAGGCACACTCGGCCCGTGAACTAAGCTCCTATCAGCGCGTATTGCATTGATCCCCAGAAAATAATTTCGTTTTGATTTCATTGATAGTCGTCAAGTGTTCAATACCTGTTTTGTTTAGATTTATGGGAGCACCTCGAGTGCATAAATTATTTTAGAAAAATCCTTTAGCGTTTATATCCATTTTTTTACTTGTTAGAACCCCACTGCTAAACAGTTATTCAGCTGTTCCGCTTAGCATCTGGTTACGGCGTGGCGAGGCAACTTGGACGAACATTTTACTTCGAAATTCATCGAACGCGCATGTTTGATATCCTGAATCGGATCACGGATGCGTTCCCCACAACGGCTAAAAATATCGTTATCAGGTAATTTCATTCTGTTTGGTGGGGCTGATCTCACAAATCGAGGAAGTGAAGTCGTAGGTTGTTGCGAAAATAGTGCGCTTCTTTTAAACCTTTATTTCCAAACACCCTAACTCACTTTGAAATCAAGTGTGTTGATGAATATGAGAATCTTCTAACCCACAAATCTTTAGCAATGCAGTAAATGTTTTTGGACCACTGTATATTCTGAACGGGGCTTTCTGAAAGCGACAAAGAGTAATGATGCTCCCCCTTCAGTCATCAGCGAAATTTTCCCAGATAAAGTGGTCCAGATGCTCGCGTGAGTCTTATTCTGTAGGATTGAGGCTTGCTGATTACAAATTATCAGACAAAGGTTTCTGGCTTAGTTCCTCCAGCCTATGGAGCCTGGCTCCCCTTAGTCACCTGGCCACCAATGTGTCGCTTCGGTTTCGGCCTCACTGCACTAGAAAGTGTCTGAGTGACGTTCTCAACCTTTCTGTCCTTTCATCCTGTAGAAATTCTCAGAGCTGCTAGTAGAAAATAAAAGTATGTAGGAACCTTTGATCCCTAAGGAATTGGAGATTTCTAAACGTTACTTACTTAGATACTTAGATGGCCCGTCGTCACGTGTCGTGCGGGCCCTAGCATCGCTTCCATTCGATTCGTTCTCGTTCTCGCGCCACCGTCATCCAGGATCATCGTAGACGACGTTGGCGAAAGTTCTGATTCCTTTCCAGCTGAGCGTTCAGCTGGTCCATATTTTAGATTATTATTTTGAACTATTCCGTATTTTGAACACATCGACACATCTCGTTGGTGGTCTCCCTCGAGGTCGTTTCGTTTCGCTTGGGATCCACTCCAAAGTTCTTTTTGTCCATCTATCGTCTTCCCTTCTCATTATATTACCAGCCCATCTATGTTTAGCCTTCAAGGAATAACCTTGACCAGGATCGGTCCCTTCGACCGGTGGCAGTTGGTACCGGCATCAGGCCCATGTTATAGAAAACAGACGTATTTTCAAGTTCTCCTTTTTTCAAATCCTTTGCGAGAGTCGAGGATGACAAAAGCATTTTGATTTATTGTTGTTTTTGTGTTAGCGCTGAGGCAAATCGTGGTTTAAGGATGAATCCCAACTTGAATGCGGAGAAGTTTACATTCCGAAATAGTCATCTATTTGTGGAATATATGTCGGTAGGTTTGAATTTTCATTTCACTTCGTTTCACTAACGTCCTTTGTTTAGAACAACACCGATACTGCTGTTGTGCCATTTGGTAATAATGGAGGAGAGGCCAGTTGTTGGAAATACGAGGATCCATTACGGTACATAATTTGTACTACGAACCTGTTGATGAAATATTCCTTAGTGCGTGATACTGCACCAAGATTCAGTGAATCCGAATGGAAATCCACCCCACCCCTGAAAAAGCTTTCCTCGAAATCTCTTTTTTTTTTGACACTTTGAGTATTTTACTTAAAATGTGTTGTAATGACTGCGTATGTGGCCAACTAGTGCTGTGTAGAGACGAACTGAAAAAATGTTCTCGACCGAAGTTAGTTGGAAAATGCCTCCCCTGTTTGCCTAACCTTGATCTTATTGTTAGTCCTAATACAATGTTTACAATATCTAGAGATTCGAGAGGAAAACTTATGGACTGTTAACATCTTCATTATTTAAAGCGGCTAAATTTTTGAAGGCCGCAAGTGTATGCTCAGACGTCGGTATAAGAAAAAGAACTGTAGCGAAAATAGCAGTACTGATCACCTCTTCTAATTACTTCCATATCTTATATGTATTTTCCATGTCCTCCCTCAATCTCGACCTTCTTTGCGGCAGTAAAAATTACAGAGATCTAAGCGGTAACTGGCGAAGCCGTGAGTAACTTGGCGCATCAACTGCTGTTTGTAACAGAACGGTAGTGTCAAGAAACGTAATATAATACATGGCATTGTATTCTATAGTGTACAACGTCCCAGCTTAACGTTTATTCCAGTGCTTGCCTCTGCTGTTGAAGGAGTTTATGATTTTATTACAATCCGTCAACCGTTGAATTACAGTTACTTCAACCATTCTGCAAAGTGCTTGCTTCTGAACACATATTGCATGCAAAATGCGCGTTTCTTCAAAGATTATTTGTCAGAGATTCGTGAGATGCTCCGATTCTCCGAAGATCTTTGCGAGAAAGCTCAACAAAAACTGAAGAGTAGAAAGAGGTAAGGCTTATGAATGTTTCATGAAAGGAGAACATGGGATTTTTGTTTGGTCGTTGTTACAGCTTTTATCAGGTTTAATTCAAATAACAGACATTATGTCAAGACTACTTGCGTGCATACTCGTCGAGGCGATTTTCTTGCGAATGGGCGTTTAACAAGTTTCAATGAAACAGTCGACGCAGCTCACCAAATTTTCCATCGACATGTGAGATTGTTGATTACATTGCTTAAATAGTGTTTTCTTGATTATTTCATCAGATGCGTTTTAGTATTGCAGACGACATTTGCAGGGCTCAGAGCATTATCTGATTTTTGGCGACGACCAGAAGTTCATGGAGAAATTGGCGCGAAGGCTAGAAATGGTTGATGGATCAAGGAAGAAGGTAAGTGTATCCAGCAACTTCTAGGAAAATGTGAAATGAAGACAAAAAGTCTTCAGCTATAGTTGTTTGCATGTCAGGCCCCTATTCGTGTGTCTTCATTACTGACTACTCATTTTTGATCATGTCTTACCTACGGTAGAACAAAAAGAGCAGAAAGGTTGCAACTTCCGATTTTCGTTCATAACTTCGTTCAACGTACTCAAACATTATCAGAGGAGCGGCATGCTACCCGCGCTCTAGATCAAAAACCGGTGGGGTTCAAGGAGTGTCTGTCAGCGCAGTACCATTCGGGCAAAACACCAACGGTAAATGACACCAGTAAACAGCCCTTCGTTGTAGATGGAGTGCAGGTGCCATCCCGTTATCCCGTGACTATCTCAGTAGAACTTAAATGTTCAAATTTCTATGGTGGCTCCAAATATTTATGCAGGGAAAAACAGCTAAAGACCTTAATTTCGTAATCAATCGTAAGCGGGTCCTTGTTCCCAAATCTCATTTTTGGTGGGATGATCGCAGCTTGTGGAGCGACAAAATAAGCTTTGGCCTCGTATGGTGACTGCTGGAGAAACGAGTTCAACCCGTGTTTGTCGTCCAGCAATCTCTGAGTTAGTGGTACCTAAAATGTTTCGCAGACTGAAGTCGGATTGCCTCACCTCTGCTAGAAAATGATTGGGCGCTACTCCTCCCAAGCTTAAATGATTCTGTCGCACTTTTCACCCAGTCAACCCAGGTCCATAAGGCAGCAAAGCTGGTGACGACACTATATTCTTATACGGGAAGGATATTAAGGGAGTCTGGAGGGAGAATTCGTAACCAGATGCATACTGTCGAACGCAGTTTTTCATGATGATCACGAATCCGTTGTCCATATCTGCTGCGGTGTCGTCTAAAGTGAAGAGTTATAGCGGTTTCTCAGCAGAACTCTCGAGCGCGGCACTTGCTGAAGATGTGCAGGCCGTCTGATTTAGATGAGCGATGGCGCCATGGTAAGCGTCTCGTTCTATAGGTGGATGGCAGTGGCGAATTATTTATTTTATTAATTATTATTATTTTATTGATTATTTATTACTGTTAATATTTTTTATTAATTTTATTTTCCGTCTGGGTCCCCATAACGGCGGAGACCCACTTTTTTCCCGCCCTCCCCTCCCGCCCAATTTCTGCGTCTGCCACTGGGTTTTTTCCAATCAATTCTATGTTGAAAAACTCCAGTGCTGCCGCATCATGTTCTCACTTGTAATTTCGAATCTCAAGGGTTGTAAAGTACTAAAATGCCTCTTATGGCTCCGTTATGTAAAAAAAATGAATTCCAACATTTCATGCACTCACAAGATAAGATAACACAAAATGGTTGGAACATAGCATTTTTCTTTCAAAGAGTGAACAGCAAATAAAGAACAGCTTATTTCTCTTCCTTGCATCACCCAACCAAAGCTGGTGTGAAACCGAATGCGCATACAGATGTCAGCTGCGTTTACGCGATTAAATCACGTGAACATAAAAGAAAGTAGCGAGACACTTACCACTGCACCACGGACCACATGCTGGTTGTGCTTGAATCATCCTATATGCATATTTTTCATACGGAAATTGGGATATTTTTTCAACAATTCTTCCTTTTTTTTCTTCCTTTCTTCCTCCCTTTCGCCTACTGTATACTTTCCCTTCCCCTCTGGAATCTCTCCAACTAACATTTTTAATTCTTTTTTTTTTACAAAAAAAATCGCTTTAACTTTATACAAGAAACTCCGCAGCAGTATGTTGCACAGATTTGGAATCAGCGTCAGAAACTGCCTATGCTAGCGCACATGCTGTCACGATTGGTTGGACCCCCCTAGTATCCTTTTCTAGTTACCTCAACGTTTTCAAGCCAATGTATAGTCTGCCCCTAGGAACACCCCAACTATCCCAGATAGTTGCAGTGCAGTCACAAGTACACATCATGGAGACCTTGTTTTGGATATGTCCTTTGTTCGAAGAAGAGGACTAACTAATGGGCTGGCTAATGCACTTGGGTTTCTAGAATATCTGCATATATATAAAAGTTTATACATATGTATATATACATATATATATATAATGAATAGAAATCGTGGAGGGTGAACCGATCCGGACCAAATTTTGCATGCAATTCCTTCGTGGGCCGGCGGAGGTTATAGGTTACTTTGCACCTGGGATCATCGATTGATTTATGGATCATATCGATCTCATTGATTTTTCGCTCCTCTATCCACTGCAGCGGTGAAGACATGTCTCTCCGGGTTCCTCGATACGCTGAATATGAATATGACAACCATTTTGTACGAATGCATCGATTCAATACCACCGAAATAGCTTTGCTAATATTTGACCCACAAGTCGACGTAGGAGAGTCACTTGGGCTTCGCTAACATGCTGATCACCAAAATTATGGAGATTTTAATGTTTTCATGAATTCATCCTTGATAGTAATTGGCCTCAGCAGTGTGATGTGGCCAAGATAGTAAAACATCCGAGCGAAGCCAGGTACGGCAGCTAGTTGCTATATATACTGGTATTGTAATTCACGTAGAATTCGTATGCAAACCATTTTTATTTTTGTTAATTATTTCAGACGGCGTATATTTCTTCCTACAACGAATTTGAAGACATGTATGTGTCGTCACAGCTGTGCACATCATTCTTAATAACAAATGCAATTTCAACCTTCGGCTGGTGGCTTGCTTTTTTTGCAACAAATCAGGAAGCTGTCTACTACATGAACGACATACGTCCGCAAAATGAAATGGAGGGGATCCGGCGTGATGAGTTTTTCTTGTACGTTCCTCATGTTTTGTTCAATATTGATGATAAGTGTTAACAATTCAGGGATACGTGGAAGCGCTTCATATAGTTGGATTGATCTCAGTTTGTTGTTTCCCGTAAACAGAGAATAAAGAAATTGAGTGTGAGTAAATGTAATCGTAATCACCTTATTCTTCATTAAATACGGTACGTAGATGCTGGTCTTCAGAGTGGTTCAACAATCCAAAAAAAATCACATCTACTGGGGAGATTCTCGGACGATAACGGGTCCATAGGCATGCAAGAAATGTGAAAAAAGAATAGGTATTATTATTGCATTAGCTTCACATGCAGATGCATGAGAAAGAAGGCGTACTGATCCTAGCGTTCTGATGACAGCGTTTGCTGCTCTGCGTTCTGTGAAGAGCCTTGATTCGGCTTTGTCAGGGAAAGGTGCATTGGTCCGAACATCTAAACAAACTTCTTAAATAATACGTCTTATGAGTCAACGCGCGATGCAGATGAGTAATGGAGTCTCAAACAATTGAAAGGCCCTAAAACTGAAGAATTCAAATCCAAATCATTGGGAGGTTCTGGAAATTGTTCTAAAAGCAGGGAAATGAAAAGTACTGCTACAAGATAATCTTTTCCGTTTTCTGAGTACTGACGACAGCTTTACGACCACAACTCTGCCAGATGTTGTGGGCAGAGTGGGTGAATTCTTTTTTTCTCCCTTAGAACAGGAAGAGCTTTGTGGGAAGAGATTTAAGGAGAGAAGGTTGCACGGTCCTCTGTGTCAAAAACTTGAACCAGGGCTTCTCGCTTTTTCACAATAGAGCGATTTCGGGGTCATGCGAAGTAGACCTTCAGGAGACGAATGACTTTGTTTTGGATTCCTGACGAATGCTCAGCAGATTGTCGCAAGATAATGCAACCACAGTGGTGTTTCTTACCTGCGCTGTGCAATACAAAAGAAACTGGCCAACTATGGCTAACTTTGCCCTGAAAAAAAAACCGTGCTTACTCTCTTCTCAAGCCAGTGGACCAGCCACAAGGCAGTAACCTGGTATTATGGCGCAATTACAACTTTCTCTTGATTGAAATAGCTGAAAGCAGATACATAAAGGGAGACGGTGGGGTTTGGTTAAGAAGAATGACATAAGCGCAATACAGGAGGGATTGTGAGTTGAACAAAAACACTAATAGCATATTACACACTTACAATCATGTAACAGCGCCTAGCACTCACCAGACACTGTGTCCCGATACAGCTGTATCCCACGTACCTTCTCCAGTGCTACTTTTCCAACAAACTTTGTTTGATACTAAGGATCTTGAGCATTGCAAAAGCCAATTCTCTTAGTGTGTAAATGCGACCTCAGTTACACGAGCGTTGGCAGTGTTTTCCCGAGGAAGTTTACTAAACAAGGTCATGTCTTCAAGAAAATGCAGTATCGAATGAAGATACTTGTTTATTTATTTAATACATCACAAGTATGTGCCATCAACTATCGTGGCAAGACCTGGAGTCGGAATCAGATCAAATTAAATCAGACGAACGAAGAACAGGAAATAAAATAGTTGAAGTTAATTCAGGAAGGCAATACAATAAAAAATTCGACGCAGCAACACATTTGACTCATTAAGAAGGACGAGACAGCCCTCACCTTAGTTCCCAAAGAAATTACGAACCTTTTTTCATTAAAAGAGACGCCCCAATAAAAAAATTTGCAAGCGCTTTATGAGCACTGCAGCCTCGGGTCCTCTACTGGCGATAAAAGCTTGTCCACCGAAATAGCATTGGCTGATGAGTAAAACCTGGTGGTGACTCAGGAGCCACACAGCTCTGATATTGTAAGAGAGGTAGGGGAGGTAGACTGCACCAGAGTTCAAAATAAAGGTAAACACGATTTTCTAGAAAAGGAAAACCTCTGTATATATAAAAGTGAAAGTTTGTTTGTGTATTTGTGTGTGTGTTTGTGTGTGTGTGTGTGTTTGTGTGTGTGTGTGTTCCGAATAGAAATCGCGGAGGATGAACCGATCGGGACCAAATTTTGCAGGTAGACTCTCCACTGGCCGGCGGAGGTTACAGGCTACATTGCACCTGAGATTATCGATTGGTTCATCGATTATATCGATTTTATTGATTTTTCGCTCTTCTTGACCAGGGACTAGCGAGAACATGCCTGCTGGGGTATCTCAATGCGCTGAACACGAATATGACAGCCATTTTGCGCCAATTTATCGATTTTTTGATTTTATTGATTTTTCGTTACTCTTGACCATGGGATGTAAAACATGTCTACTGGGGTTCCTCAATACGCTAAATAAGAATGACACCCATTTTGCGCGAAATATTGACTTATTGATTTTATCGATTTTTCCCCATTTTCGCTCGGGGACAGACAAAGACATGTCTTCTTGGGTTTCTCAATACGCTGAATAGGAATATGACAAACATTTTGCATGAAATATCGGTTTTTCGATTTTATTGACTTTTGGCTCTTCCGTCCAACGAAGCGGTGAAGACATCTCTCCTGGGATTCCTCGATACGCTGAGTATGAATATGACAACCACTTTGTACGAATACGTCAATTCAATGTCACCGAAATAGCTTTGCTAACTTTTCGCCCACAAGTCGATGGGAAACGTCACCTGGGCCTCGCTAACATGCTGATCACCAAAATTATGGAGATTTTAATGAATTTGTTGATGATAGTAATTGGCCTCAGCAGTATGATGTAGCCAAGGTAATAAAACACCCGAGCGAAGCCGGGTACGGCAGCTAGTTGTTTATAAAAATATGATAACAAACAAAGTATAAATAGAAATATGGTAACACCCAGAGAAAGAATTCATATATAATTTACAACAATGTCATAAGATTTATGTTTATTGTCCCACAGGTGACAAAATTCAACCTTTCGCTTAGGAAAACGCCCCACCATTTTCAACGGAGGCTACAGGACACGTTGTGGGCCAGGGTCCGTTGGCACGCAAGTGGTAGGGGCTCCACTCTCCCAATAATTTCTGAAGTGGTTTTCTACCCAATCCATATTCCTGAAATGTTATGAACAAGCCCAGATCTCGGGTATCATAACAGCTCACTAACCCCATTGAACGAGGTTGAAGCAACAGAATGGGACTGAAAACTGAAACAGAGAGCTAAGCTTAACTTTAGGCCAGAGCCCTTTTTCTTGGAGGAAAACGAGAATTGTTACAGTTTTTGGCCCACCCTTACATCAAATTCAATTCCTGCTTAAACTCAATTCTAACATTCAGATTTTAATGTACGCAGAGGGTTTGTGTACTTCCTCTTTCATTTTGTGATGTAGACTTTACGCCCTTTCGCGCTGGTGGCATGTCTGATGCATCCCAAACTGATCGCCTTCTGTTCAGTACTATCCTTTTTTTTGCGCTTTCACCCAATTGAGTTTTTTGTCCTATCTTTCGAATGCTTGGCTCATACCTACTTCGACTTCTCATGTACCAGAGTTCAGGCTACTGTTTTGGAGCACTTTGTGTGCATAAAATAAAATGAAAAAACTGTTTCGACATATGCACTAGAACAGAGGTAACACATTCCTCTCCTATCCTATCCCATGCACCAGAGTTCAGGATACTGTTTTGAAATCCTATGCACCAGAGCTCAAAATGAAGGTAAACACGATTTCCCAGAAAAGGGAGACATTGTTTAAAAAAGTGCATGAAATGACCTTCAAAAATTTATGCAAACAACAGTGAGAGGAGCAAGTACTCAGAAAGTAATTTCAGAACGACACCACCACAATTCAGCAATTCCGCTGGGGTGTAGTAAAAGTAAAAGTCAAAGTCATCATGAAGAATAACCCACTGAGTCAATAACCCTAAGTTTAGTTAGATTTAGAGAAATACATTCACCACAGTCCGTGTGTTGTAGCCTCCCAAAGTGTGTTGATGTCGTTCTGGAATTATTGCCTAAATTTTGCCCCCTCGCTGTTGTTTGCATAAAATTTTAAAGGTTTTGAACAATGTGTCCTTCTCTGAAAAACCGTTTTCACCTTTATTCTGAACTCTGGTGCATGGTATAGGAGAAAAATGTGTTTACCTCTATTCTGGCGCGTATGTCGAAACAGTATTTTTATTTTATTTGGATTAATGCTCACGAAGTGCTCCACAACATATCAAATTACATATGAGCCAAACATTGGAAGGTTAAATAGAGAAATCCAAAGAGATGATTGAAAATCCAAAGAGATGACAAAAAAGAAGTAAAATACTAAATTCAAGGTGATCAATTTGGGTGCAGACATGCCTTGCTTGAGAGGGCGTAACGTATACACAAAATAGAGCAGAAAACAGGCAAACTCCCTGCACGAAAGAATTCCAGTAATGAAAAGAAACTGGTCGGCAACACGGGTTCATTCCGACGAGAAACAGTTGAAGAGGTCTTTTGTTAACTGTGAAACAATCAACATAAATCCTACGATACTGTCTCGAACCACTCATGAAATCCGCGCTCAGCACATCAAATTACCTCAAGGTGTGAAGTTCAGACGCCCAAGATAACAGGCTGGCAGCAACTACTTGCGTCTTTGTATGTAACCAGTAGAGGTCGTCCATATTTGTTCGCAATCCCGCCCTTATGGCAGCAGCGCACGCATGAGGAACAGGCGGTTGATCCGATCGGATTTTCGCTCCTCTCCCTCTCTTCTCTAATTATCACCAGAGGACATTCAGTTAAATGTATGAGAAGGAAGACAAAAATTCCAATCGGATCAACAGCGCTAGACCTAACAATGCCCAATTATCAAGTCGTAGGTGCGGATTATGGATGAGTTCTACTATATCTATGTAGTGTCCTTACATAGCTTGAGGATAGTCCTCATTGGATATTTACGATTGCAGTACCGGCTTCTGCAGGTTCTGCTCTCCAAGCTTTTAGGATGCTATGATTGGTAGAAGTAACATTTAAAATGAAACAGTTACAAGCAGCGCCGTTCTAGCTGTACCAATATCCAGTACAACAAGAATCTTTATTCAGTAGTTTGTGTGCAAAAAACGGGCGTGATCTACGGAGTAGCAGTCTTTGTTGTGATTCTTCACCAATGCAGTTTTTTTTACTCTATTAATACCACTTCACGGGTTTTGGTCGTATGATTAATATCACTACTTCATGATTTTGTACATTGAGTTATTTCCAAAGTGGAAAGCATCTAAACAGAATCCTCATGGTTTTTTTGTATGGATGCCTCATGCCAAATGAAAGTGTACAGGTGCAACTATTTCGTAAAATCGTAAGATTCCCAAGTACTCAAAAAATATTAATTCAAATATTTTAGTAGAAACACTTTCGAGTGGTCTAAAAACGATAATATTTCAACTTTGAGACTCTTGCTTTGCTTCCACTTCTTCCCCTAGTTGTAATGGACTTGCTGTAGCATTAAATTGATTTTTTTAAACTCCAGCGGGAAAAGTAGCTCATAACGGATCAAGTAACTGCGGTTTCGAGAGTAAAACTCATAAAACCCTCTTCAAACGAATCTAAATTTTGATTTGCTGCAATCTTACCCATTCTACGATTTGCTGTGTCCGTATATCTAGTTATATATCTCTTAATTCTAAAAAATAATATGATTGTGAATATCCTCTGAAAGATGATTTGACTGCATTGTATCTACAAGATAACGTCTTGCTGGACACTTTCGCACCTTCATACCCGACCACCGCTTGTATGGATCATTCTCTAGAGACAATTAATTAGCGAATAGCTAAAAGGTAAGGATAGGCACGGAGCAGTTAAAATTGAAGAGCGAGCATGAAGAAGTCAAGAGTAGTAGGTCTGATTCTGAGCTGACCCTATGAAGATATGAATGTTCAAATCGTAGTGGATCTCGCTTTCCTCTGAACTTTAAGAAAAACAATGTTCCATCAACATTTAATGAAGATCAGGTAGAGTTCCAAAGATGTTGATCGTGCACCTCGAAGCTCAACTGTTCCTCTCTTCAGTTTTTCGATAGGTTTCAAATGATGCTTGAAGCATTGTAATCATCATGCCTACATAGCCCTTTGGACTCATCTCATAACTCCTCGATGGGAAGATGTAGAAGTAGTCTACTGATAACTCGTCCACAAATCTAGGCTTGTAGCGCCGCAACTGATCATTCTTGGCTGTGACGCTGTTGATCAGATTTATCCTCAGGTGACAATCAGAGGAGCGAGGAGGAGGTGCGAAAATCCGAACCCGATCAACCGCCGCGCACCCCGCACGCATTGTCCCGCGGCCCCTCCCTGTAGTCACTGTAGGGTTACCATGTATAGGGTCCGGCTGGTCACGCAGTCTGTACAGAATCTATGAAGTTGCTCGTAGTGTTGCCGGCCTGCTCTAAAGCCTGTTAAGCAAGTAAACAACATTGAATGGGTAGATAAGGTAGAACAATGTCTGAGATTCTGCGCAAAACCAAATCTTTGTAAGAAGGGGCATTCGAACACGAATGGCAGCGACTCGCCGAAGGAAAATTCTTCCCACACCTTTTCGGAAGGAACAGACAGTTAGAAAATAGGTGTGGCCTATCAACTTAAAGAAACATTTCTCGAAGCGGCTTGAGATTTGGCTTCTTTTAGCTATTTCCTTCAGTACTTTGTAGGTAACATCGCTAGGAAAATATGTATTAGGAGCTACGAAGCAATGTCTATACCAGAAATGTCAACGATGCGGCTTGAATCCTCACAGAGTGTTTTGCACAACATTCCGTTAACTTTGATACAGTTTAATACTTGATACAAACGCACATACCTGCACACACACACACACACACACACACACACACACACACACACACACACACACACACATACACACATACACGTACACACACACATGTACATACACGCACCTGCACACAAACACACAAACCTGCACACAAACCTGCACACACACACACACACACACACACACACACACACACACACACACACTAACACACACATATACACATGCATACACACGCACCAGCACACGCATACACACACCTGCACACACACACACACACACACACACACACATGCAAACACACGCACACGTAAACCCAAGCACACATACACACATACTTACGCGCACGCACACGCATGCACGCACGCATGCACGCACACATGCTTTCCTCCACTTACTGTTAATAACGCGCCCCAATGTTTACTTAGGACGTGTTTGAACCTCGCGCCAATCCACCGCCCATCTACTGTAAGCACAGTCCTTTAATAACGAAATCGTATTTTCTGATTTTGGGATTCCCGTAACTATTCCTTTCCTTTCCTCCCACCATTTTTTCTTCCTTTTGACTCCTCCTTCCTCTCCTTTCCCTAGACACACTCCTCTCTTTGCAGCTGCACCTACCTGTTATACGTACTCTTTTGCTTTCAGAATATTGGACGGGCCGCAGCTATTCCATGAAGCCACCAAAAAAAAGGGAGCCGGAATCCGCAGCAGTTCAGGTTAGTTGCTTTCTTTTTGGTCCTTTTTCTATTTTTCAAGACCACCACTCACTACTGATGAGTTCCGGTGGTGGTCTTATTCTTTATCTTTGTCTCCGTCTAGTGGTAGGAACGAAACGGAGCATAGGTAACTTTCTTCGTTTTTGTTTTATTGGATATACAATAACAAATAACATGTTCGTTTTTTCATAATTCATTTCCCTAATGGCGACAAATTGTTGATTCAGTAATGAGCGACTAGTTCTGTTTGGATGGGTGATTATAGTTATTTGGATAACGAGTAGAATCAACTAGTTCACGTGAAAGGAGGGGTTTTCCTGCAACTATAAATTTATGATGAAATGAGAGCGTCACTTCCAACTTCCAAACGCGATGATTGGATTTCTACTTCTCTTAGCTTTCGGCGCTTACCATACTGTACTGTGAGTAAATTTTCTCAAGTTCTCACCTCTGGAAACCATTTTTTACGGCTGTTATCATTTTCAAAGGCATCACATCTTACACGAATTAAAGATAGGTAACCTGCAAAGCAACGAAGAGCTACTTCACATGAATTAGGAGAAGTTTGTCAAGCAAACATTTCCTCAAAAGGAGTGCACTCTTATGAAAAGAATAGATTACACCTGAGTCTGTAAGCACCGACATGAGTGCTGTGACACTTCATCGGGCTTTACTTGGCAGTGGCACTTCATCGGGTTTTACCTGGCAGTGACACTTCATCGGGTTTTACTTGTCGGAATGTGCATTGGTCTGAACACTTAAATGTATTTCTTCCTTAACACTACTTATGATTAGCCAAGGGCGCAGATGGGGATGAATTCTCAAGTGATGGCAAAGCCTCAAAATTAAAGACATCAAATCATAATTCTAATCTTATCAAACTAACGAGAATAAATCTTTCAAACCGTTTTAATACAGGGAATTAAGATGGCGACTCATATAATGTAATACCTTTTATTTTATATGTGCTAATGACGGAATCTCATCAACTCCTCAATTATGACAATTGTTGCAAATTGAGGGCGTCTTTCCGTCGGAATAGCAAGGACATTATGAAACAAGTTTCATAGAGGTAGACCATCGGGTCCTCTAAACGTCAACAGTTTCCACCATGGCTTTTCGCTTATTCACAATACAGCGCTTTCACAGTCGTTTCACAGGATCACTTTCAAGAGAAGAATGACCTCGGATCCCCGGAGTAATAACTACCCACTTGCCCCAAGAATAATACCACAATGGTGCTACAACGATGTCATTTACCTACTCCCCCCCCCCCGAAATTGGGTGACCGAACTTTCGAAATTACTTCACAGTATACAAAAAATATTGTAAGAGCTTTCTTAGACTGTTTACCAGTCTGGCCGTTCGGCTAAGGCCGAACTTGCAGACTTCTACAGAAGCTTGCTTTAGCTTGCACATTATTAATTGAATGCAAACAAAAATGTATACGGATTTAGCAAACCTTTCGCGAATCTCAACCTACCACGCAGTTCCATTCGCTCTCCTGAAAAGCCCTCGATCCCATCAGCGGTATCTTTATACCGGATCTGCGATTTAACGCCCTTTGGTTGGCCCGTAGTGGCTGTTAATATTGGGTGTAACCGATCCAGTGCAAATCTTATCTTGGAATGATTTATGTTTCACTGTATGTTGTGGTAATTCACGTGATTAGGCCAATTCATACCGGAAGAGGCCCAACGACTTTCTCCTACTTCTAGACGCCGGTTTACTCTCATAAATTCCAGCAACTCTGCGTTTGGAGGTGCCCGCGTTAACCTCGCGTCTTGGCGCGAGGTTAACGCGGGCACTTCCAAACGCACAAGTAACCTCTTCTCGCAGTATGCACAAGTAACCTCTTCTCCTCTTTCAAGCAGCAATTTTGAGACAACTTGAATGATCACCCAACACAACCCGCTCTCCCTACCCTTTCAAATACTAGTTTGATATTCTGGCTAGGTCCTTTCATTGTTTTCTTATAGAGGGCCAGTGAGTGATGACCTGAAGCGATTTGTGGAATATCAGAATTAATGCTTCAAACTTGGTAACTCTGTACCGAACACGGCGGGTCTTGCATTAGTTTTAGGCAACTTCCCAATGACCTGTGAGCCACTGGTTTGCGAAGTTCTCTTCAGGAGATTACAAACTCGAATACAAAAATAGTCGTGATCAAGGGATCCGCTTGAGGATCGAGCGTTGAGAGCAGCTGTGGAGTCTAAACCGGATACTACCATTCGGACGTTGAGAGGAAGGATGGATGCCTACTATACTGCATTTTCAAAATATTTGACTTCGATCGACGAGGCAAGAAAGGTGCGTGTCGTGAATTCTGGGGCAGCTCGTTCAGTGGATACAGGTCACAAAACATGCACTGGCGGAGCTGCTCGCCAAAACCCTCGAACAGCACATGCTAGGCGTGTGCCTCGCCGATGTTGGTAGCTCGGAGGCTTGCGTCGAAATGCTATTGTCCGCCTGCCAAAGAGCGCGGTTGCACAACTTCCGTGGGGCCCTTGCTACCAACCTATACCACTACGACACTTGTGTCATAACCAGATCCCGTATACTATGCATAACCGACAGCAAACCGACACATGTGGTATTGCAGATGATCTGCCACCTCATCTGCCAGCGCTGATAATACACAACTGTGCTGGATGTTGTGGCCACTACCTTCGTGGCATCCGTCTGTACTTCTTGCTACACAACAGAACATTAACACTGCCCATATTCATAGCCCGCTACGAATATGCACACAAATACGATATAATGACTAAAGGGGGAACACAACCAGCCCGTCGCTAGAGGTTGAAGGCAAACTCCCCGACGTGTGAGCAGTGCTCCACAGGAGCAGCGTGTGCTCCAAACCTCCACGCGCAGCCAGGAACGCCGGGTTACCTCTTTGTAACGCAGCTCCTGTCCTTGTCGTACCATGTGGATTGCTGGTGTTGTTGCTCGACACATGTGTTGCTCCATCATCTATCCTCTTGCCTTGCTACGCTGCCGCTCCCGATGGTTGACCTTCGACGGACGACTTGGTGAGTACGCGAACGCCCCTATTTATACAGTTTCAGCAGAGGGGGCGGAGCCTATGGTGCATGTGCGAGGAGCGCAGGGCCACGGCGCAGCGTGACCTGCGACTTTTTCAAGATTTTACAAATAGAGTCGCACGAAGTCGCGACAGAGCGGAAACGAACACCGATGATTTGACTGATGACCAGCGTCTCAATCCACAACTTCTGTGACTCAATTTTTCCGCCCGAGAAGCTTCTGGGAATTGCAGCGACTATATCTGGAGCGTGGTCCCTATCCGATATTACGAATGTGGATGGGTAGAGGCGTCCCCTCCCTCCCTAGGTTTTCTTAAAGCAAAGTCTTAGCAGTGTAATTTCTGGTTAATATCTGAAAATGAACTACAGAATTTTTCTCACACGTTCTCGTTATTCGTCAGACCGCACCCTTTCTGATTGTCGCTTTTCCCGAGCTTTTGATGCAAATTTGCGAGAACAGCAGGTTGCTGATCAGGAGTATGGTGAAATCGCCTTGCAAAAGCTCTCAGACACCTCCTCAATTTTTGATGCAGAGGCATAACATTTTCAATTGATCGTTAGGAAGGATATAGCAAATTATACGGTACTGATATGACGAAAAAGATCGTGTTTGAGCGAAGTTATAACATTTTGAGCTGGATCGTCCGTTTCGCCAATTATCTTCGCACCAGCCTGATACTTGCTACTGGGTGCCAGGGTTTAG
This sequence comes from Ancylostoma caninum, assembly GCA_037903475.1. Classification (NCBI taxonomy): domain Eukaryota; kingdom Metazoa; phylum Nematoda; class Chromadorea; order Rhabditida; family Ancylostomatidae; genus Ancylostoma; species Ancylostoma caninum. The sequence goes on along the minus strand of JBAJFG010000554.1, from coordinate 76,251 downwards.
CATTCAATAGCATTCAATACCCCTAGGGTCCCGAGACAGCTATCACTCCCCGTAGACCAGTTCTGCAGTGTTTTTTTTTCTTCTTAAAAAAGTGTCTCAGGACTCGTCTCTGTTCGCTTCCCTACACATTTTTGAGCGCCAAAGCATCCCAGCACCGACCCTGTTATATGTATATATAAACATTCTCTTCTACCTTGATCTATTTTACTTCACTTATTGGTAATTACATATATTTTACAGATGTGAGAATCAACCTAATTCTCTCTTCCAATCACCTTTGACGATTACAATTTCGCCGAAGATATGGGATCTTCTGGGCCGCAGATCCGGAACGATCACAGATTTTATAAAATCAATTCGAATCCCGGAAAGTGCCAAAAATGTATGTGTCTTTCTATTTCCTTCCCAAAATTGCATTCAAATTCATAGCAAATTCTAGGATACAATGCTAGATTACAAAGTATGGGACATCGAGCTAGAGGACCTTTGGATCCCACAAGACGGAGTTTATTTCCAAGACATGAACGACGGCATCCACTTTGTGGTAAGTGTGTCTGCTTTGCAATTTGACCAGAACACCAACACCCAGATATTTAACGTCTTCAACGATTACACAGTGAGCAAGCGCTGCACGTTAAGGTGACGGGCCTCATGTTCCGTGCAGTCACAAAAGTAAGTGCAGCCGTTGGAATGTGGAGTTATAAACTCGGCATGGATGGCGAAGTGCGGTAGGTTGAAAAGGTCACAGTTTGGTGATGATATAAAAAGACAGCAGGAGCCGTGACTGTAAAAGAAAAATAATGCTTCAAGAATTACTAGTGACCTCTGGATATAGCTTGTTTCGGAACTGAAATTGAAGACAGCACCCACGGAAAATTTCGACGTCGAGATTCTGGAGCCGCATATAGGAAAGTTGTATACGACGAGTAAATTTGATAAACCGGCAAAAGTGGGCGTGGTCGCTTCATACTGCGGTCTAGGAAAGTATATCCGCGGAAATTTTTCCCCCAAACGGAAAAATATTAATCCGCTCGAAATCATCTGGATATATAGCACAAATTATAGAATTTCTCAGTAGGAAGTACTATTCTACTAACAACCGGTGGTTTCACAGCCACGCATTGTGGTCAAAAAGATGAGGATCTTCACCGCATCCCATTTCCCCACCATCACACCACTAATAATTGCTTCACTCTGAGCATTCCGACCGAAACATTGTCTTCCTTGACGTATGGTATACTGACAAAGCACTGCTTGAGCGAAACACATAGCAGAAAGGCAAAGATCCGGAGTTGTAAAGAAACTTTCCTTGACATTCCAACAGTATCCTTGCTAATGGCTTCAATGTTAGTCAGTTCTTGAGTTCACCTACTATGTATATTACGCCTATCTGCTTCTAATCGAGGATATGCTACTTCCTCTTTGAACCATCTTTTTCAGTATCTTGCCTATATACTCATCTAACGCATGCTGTGGAGGATCATCCTCCACTTCTAATGAGAAGGTATATCTCAAAAGCATCTTCAGATGCTAAAATGGAAACTTTTCCGAACGAGAAGTAGTTTGAATGTTTCTAGAGGAAGAATAACGTATGACTTTCCATCATTTCCAAAAAAATGTGAATGAGATCTCACTTCTTACTGATTATAAGAACTATGGGCTCAACTAGTTGAGAAATCAGATCAGTTCTCCTCTTGGGATCGTTTTTAAGCCGATAGTATGCGATACTCTCTGGTGATAGACCAAAGCAACTCTTGGGTTATTGAGTGCGCTGACCACTGCTGAGACTCCGTGACTTGGATAAATTGAAAGTCCCACTTTTTACGGCGTCCTGTTCACCACTCAAACCGAGGTAAGATCGGGCTGCGGGAGCCGTGGGATTTCCAGATTGTTTTACGGCTTTCCCGGAAACTAGAAAGGAGCAACCATCAAAGCAAACACAATAAGAAATAACAAACAACGACAGAAATAACACAACAACCACTTACAAAATGAGAAAAGAAAAAGAAAAGGAATGTCCAAGCGCTGGATCAAGCTAGGGAAAATGTCAGTGCGGCGTGTTAAACAGCTTATATCTGGTATTCTCCGCGTCCCGAGAAATTATTGCGCCTTATTTCAATTGTTGCAACTCGTAAGCCTTGGCCTGTTACAAGTTCGGCGGTTCTTGGTAGATGCTGTGGTGACTGCGAGTAGCAGGTCTTTTCCCTGTAATTTGTGTATCAAAACTACCTCACATCCACCGAATTATTAGAGCAATGAAATTGTGGGACAAAGTTTTCTGCGGGTGCTATCTTTGGATGAATTACCATTTTTGTACGTAAAACATCACAGTGTTGACCTATGCTCTCAGCATATTTTCTACTTGGAGACTGACTGGACCCTTTGTCTTACATGTTTCCTGTGTAACAACTCCGATTATTGAACGCAATCCGAACCGCGTGAATTCCTGGATTACTGCTGCGAGAAGGAAGCTTCAGCAGCTTTTCAAGGCTGCAGAGATAGCACCACGTGGAGATAGCAGCAATTGGGAGGTGTCCCCAGGCTTTAAACCTGATTTATTACAATTTACATTATTACATCACCTCCCAATTGCTGCTATCTCCACGTGGTGCTATCTCTGCAGCCTTGAAAAGGATCGGGCTACGTTGAAGAATCGAAATTCTCTCACAGAAAGTTTGGAAAACTCTGCGTCTTTGAACAAACAATAACCATTTCCTTTCTGAGCCATACTGATAAGGTCTTCTTTCAACGTGAGAAAGTGAGGTAAAGGTAGACTGCTTGTAGGAGGAATATGTTGCAGAGTAGAATGCGAATATGCCGACCTTGACGTCAAACTTGAGTTTGATGGCCTCAATATTAAACCAGTCGTCCGCCTCGACGCAGATCTGGAGTTCGAATTCGATAAATCTCTGCGAGCCGCAAACCTGATCAGCCGACAAATTCAATACTTAGTAGAGTGGTTCATCAGAAGAAGAGTGCCGTACATAGTAGGTGTTTGAGAGCATGAGAGATCTCGGACTCAGACCGCAACAGTTTTTTTTTGTACAGATTGAAGACATTGTCAACAAAGAAATGAATCCGATGCTGCAGAAATTGAAGAGAGTACTTGATGGCATGGGATTGTCTCAGTTCGGTATTGAGTGGACGGTTCAAGATGGGACTCTCCGTGTAACCGTGAAGCCACAAAGGTATGGGAGACAACAGCAGAGTTGGAGCGTTATCAGTTGCTCTGAATGAACACTTTTACTTTTTTAGCCACCTTAATCTCTATTTTTGCAGTGCAATGGGAACAATCGAACCAATAAAACCTATCAATAATATGATGTGCATTAGTAGCGATCTATTAGCTGCACTCCGAGAACTGAAGAGATCCAAACGAGAGGCAGTAAGCTCGAGCCCGGTTGAGGTGACGGAAAAATTTTTTTTGCTTACAATATCAAAGAGATGTTCTCTAATTTAGTCGGAGCTCGGCATCGAATTAAGCTGCACACCTCCGGAAGGTGAATGTACCATCTCCTCATGTTCGTACTGTCTTGATTTCGATATCCAGCTAACCACAACAAGTGGCGTTAGTGCCGATCTTCTCAGCTGTATGCCATCAAATCTGTAGGAGATGGCAGCTGTGACAGCCCTCTGTGCAGGTGCTCCTCTAGCAGTCAAATGAGAAATAAAGCATTTTGAATAGTACGATCCTCTACACAACGATAATCTAAAGCAGAGAAGTTCTCAGAGCCTGTTGTAACTGCAAAGAGATTACTAGACAACTAGTACAGGAGTAGATGGGCACATGTGTTTGAAATTGCTGGGCATAATTCATACCATTCTAAGTTGTAGTGTGGTAAACGACAAGCATGTGAGTGACCTCTGCACAGGTGGCACCTGTGTAGAGGTAGTAGCCGAAAATCCTAAGTTCCCTTACCGTGATGTTCACAGGCGGCTGCACTACAAATAACCGGAGTATATTCGGAGAAGCAATAGATTGCTTAAGAACCTAGCGGGTTCAGCTCAAGTTAAAGTATCGTCAAGTCATTAGCAGCGTTGCCTTCTCAATGAAGCTGACAGAATGAGCAAGAGTGACAAAACCTTCCATAGACGGTCTTTGTTGAACTAACTTCGTGTAAGCTTGTTAGTTGTCAAACAGTGATAAGAACACACTCATTTTCGTGCAGGAATGAGTCCATTTTGCTGTAAAGAGTTCAATTTGTGTTCAGATTCCTTCGAAATGCTTCAGTCTTCGAGTCACTGAAGATGGCACAAAATTACATGCTCCAAAATCTGTTACTAGAAAATTTTTCGAGAAAAGTTTTCAGCGAAATAAGCAGCCTCTCACTTGTTTCTGTAACGGCAAACTCTTTGATGAAACAAAGAGATTCTTCAAACCGGTTAATATCCATCAATATCCTCTTATACAAATCATGGTAGTGCAACAAAATCTTCCAGAGTGCAGGCGTAGGAGAAATGGCACGTGATCGCATGCTTTAGCCGAGAGGCTCAATTATAGAGTGTGGGTCGCGAGGATGCGCAGCTGACGGGACATTCTGCCGATGTTTCGACATAGGTGCATAGACGCGGTGGAAGTCGGGTGCATTCGGGATTTCGCGGTGGGACCACTGTACGGAGCAGAGTAGCCTATCTGATGGAGCTTTCTCAGTAACTGCACTCAGAGCTTTGTCAGTAACTGCACTCAATCTTGGAACGCTGGACATCAATCACTTCGAAAGCATGAGTGGAGGCTGTAGCGATAGGATTCACTCGGTATATAGGATGTGCTCTTTGCGCACCTCTCATCATTGAGGTCCCATGGGGATTATGCAGCTTGAGGATCCGTCTGTTTTTAAGAAGGGCAGTACAATCAAACACACAGGATGAACGAATGAAGAACACGTCATTATAAGCTGTTATGACATTTTCTTGAACCAGTTGTGCAATTGATCAAGCTTTCTGGATATTTCCCAGCTTTCTTCGATTACTCTCGAGATTTACAAAGAGTGCGGGTGCACTGATGACGGACTGATGTGCCGGGCCCCGTAGTTCAGAAGAACATCAGGATAGGTGTCCGCCGGTCGAAAAAGGGTCCGCCGTGGCCAAATAGTGGGGAAAATGAAAGCATACGGGTCCATCGATGGAGAATGGGTCCGCAGGGCCCAATATTGGGGAAAGCGTTGGGGTAGCATGTCCGGGCCCAATAGTGGGAGGAACGCCAGTATACAGATCCATGAATGGAGAATAGGTCTTTCCTGGCCCAAAAGTGGGGAAAGCGTCTGAATACGGGTGCACTGATAGAGAGTAAGTCCGCATGATTCCCATTAGTGGGGAAAACGCCAGCATACGGGTCCACGGATGGAGAATGGGTCCGCCGTGGACCAGTAGTGGGGAAAACACCAAGGTGCACGTCTACCGGTGGAGTAGGGGCACACTACGCGCTCATTTGTGTCTCAGTCGACCACGTCTTCTTTCTCCCTGTATATTGAAGCAGAAGCTCATCAGTTGGACTATCTCAGCAACGTGAAAATCATTCCAGTCATTCTAGGTGATTATTCGCATGGCATTGGTCAGACCGTGTTGTTCACAAGTACTAAAGCCATGTGATAGATACTCCCCAGAGTTGAAAGTTGCCGCTCATAACGGGTCCACAGGCATGTAAGAAATGCGACAAAAAAGTAGATAGTATCATTGCATCGGAAATAGCATTACATGTAGGTGCGTGATTAAGAATTTGCAAGCAAGGCTAGGATTGCGAGAAGACTCCAAGCCCGAGTTGAAGAGGCGGTCAGTAGAATATACGCAACTCATAAGGTTTTTCTATCGAAGCTCAGTTAATGATTAGTTTTGCTTATTTGCTAATTTTCTAAGCACTTCGCACGTGTGAAGCTTTTGCACATACCTTGAGTGGCTGCCCCACCCCACATTCTAGCGTCCCGAAGGGACGCTAGTTCATACATAAAGTATAGCAATCCTCATGACACTTCTTTTTCGAAAACATGAGCAACGCGCGTGGCGACGAATTCGAACATCTGTGAACCAAATCAAGAAAAGAAAAGGAGCTCGGAAACACGGCACATCCTGTGAATCCGGTAGATGGACTAGGATATTCTCACCCAAATATAATCGATGTAGATACCGATCAATTGGTCGATTTCGTTGGTCCAAATTCGGCTTCAATCCAAATCGAAAAGTGTTCACAGGGGTAATCCACCACGTAGGTCGCTAATCTGACAACAGTATTGTAGGATGGATATTCATTTATTGATTTCGTTGATCTTCGGCGAGTATTACTCCGAGCGTGGTACAAGCAAGTGTGCACGGATTATCTACCATACTGATAACGACTTGGCACAGTATAATTATTGATTTATTGATTCTATAGATTTCTCGAAAGCTTTGCTGTGGGCGTGGTAGAAGCGTGTTAGGCTTGGTAGAAGGGGTTATTCACCATGCTGTTCACGAACCCTACAACCAGTTTGCATAGCAGTATCGATTCATTGATTTTATTGATTTTCATGAGCTTTGCTACGGCGTGGTGGAAAGATGTCCACAGAGGCTATCTAGTATGCTGAATATGAGAAAAGGCGTAAGCGCAATAAAACCTTGGAAATATATGTAGGGAAAATCAGTGAATCAATGTTCGCTTGCGAAATATTCTTTAGTTAGGCCAATTACTTGAGCCTTGAAAGAAGTTCGTGTGTGAAAATTATTGTGACGCAATGAGAAATGAATTTCATGGTTATTTCCTTCCAGGAGTTTTTGTGCAAAAGTGGCACGAGAACTATTAATTAATAGGGGAAATATGGTGAGGAAATATGGCTTGTTTATTCTTCTCGGAAACACATTCACTGCTGATTCTTTTCCTTCTAATTCCCTCGTTTTTTGGAATTGCAGGCAATCCACCTGTAGCGACGTTTCCTAGGCTCATGAAAACCCAGCGAAAGAAGGGGATCAGTGGAAGTCGTACATTGTTTTTGCCACAACCTAATAACAGGTCTGGTCAGTGCGCGGTGTTTGTTCGGCCAGTGTTTATGCAAGAGGAGTGATAGAGGGGATGTCCTGCAGAAACAAATGTGAACAAAAGAGGTTGTCATACAAAGCTAGGCAATTGATAACTTGATAGATTTTTATAGTTGGCTTTCCAAAAACTCGTTCGTTGCTCTTGCTATATTCAATTAATAGATTAGACTATTAGGATTAGATTATTAGGCGCACGACAGTAGCGAAACTTCTTGAAAACGAGGAAGAAATACGAGATTTGATTTTAGAACTAAGCCATTTTCAGAGTAGCTATGCCCCCTAGGTCCTATCATCCTTTTTTCTGATAACTTTAAAAACAAAGCTCAACCAGATTTTATGCAGACAGGACGATGTTCCCTTGAGCTTTCCTTTTTGAATCTCATATACAGGATATAGAAGCCTCAACAGTTTCATCACAGGTTCTCTGGACTGGTGCTCGTATTGGAACTCCCTGGGTGTCCACAAACCGGAATGCTTACGGGACCAAAAACGACCAATTCCTGCTGTGCCACTAATGCGAAGCAAGTTCACACGTTAATCGTTCGTATTTGAAAAGTAAAACATCATCTGTGTGCAGAATGTTAATTAGAGTACTTAATAAGTACTAAATGCGTAGAAAACGTGCTCTGTCACTCGAGGAGCTGCTAACGTCTAAAAAATTATGGGTTTAGCACTGATGATGTGTCACTGATCACTGTTATACTTCACCTTCCTATCCTATCGATCATGTTACAGTCCTCCGAGCTGACGTAAGACAGCAGGTGGCTGAAAGATAATTTTGAAACATTCGAAATTGAAATTATGGAGACCGAATGTTGGAGGTTTATGATAAGGATGTCCACTATACATTGGAAATTTTTGGTTCCCCCGGTATCTTTGATTGACCAAAACTGTACTTTTTTCTGATGCTGAGCAATTAACAACAAACCATTATTCAGAATGCTCAAAAATGCAGTCTGATTCCTAGCTAGGTGACAGTAATGGAAATCAATCTGAGGGCTTCAGCGCATATTTTCTTGCTCTTTTTTCAGCTTTTCCAACCACTCTGCCAAGTACCTTCTCTTAAACACATATTGCGCACAAAACGTGCGTTTTTTCAAAGACTATTTATCAGAGATTCGTGAAATGTTTCGTTTCTCAGACGTTGTCCGAAAAAGTATCGAACACATCGTAGAATGTCAATGAAGGTAATTTCTCTCACTGTATTCCTTTGGAAGACCCGGGAAAGCTTTCCCTACTTCTAAATTTCAACCACTTACCCAGGCATTATATTAATACTACCTGTGTTCACACTCGACAGGGAGATTTTCTCAGTTATAACCTCACATCTAGCCTCTATAAGACGGTGGAGGCAGCTCTCCAAATACTCCAACGTCATGTAGGATCATAGAAGAATTCAATGTTAAGAAACTTGATAATGTGCTCGTCTGATAGAACACGTTCCAGAATTCAGGGCAGTTTTTGATCTTCGGAGACGACGAGAACTTCAGAGCCATGTTGGCCACTATATTGAGAAGAACGGATGGAGTACAAAAGAAGGTAAATATTGCAGCTATGTATTAAGAACTTTAGAATTGTTGGACGATTATTAGCGGAATTGGTCATACACATATGTCCTAAAAAGGTTCGCAAAACATGTCTATGTGTGCACAAATTTCATTTAATGTCAGGTAGTTGGGATCGACTGCTAAAAAGTGCTGCTTTTCCATCCAAAGATAGTAGTGAGTCCATTGAACACTATTTTGAGAATGTAAAATCAAATAGCAGCGCAAAAGCGTTACCGAGTCCAGAATTATCGCAGGCTCTCCCTTTTTGAAAGTGATCACTGCAAGTCCTCTCTACCTATTACCTATATTTTTGACGATTGCGGGAATCATTTGAATGAACATGTCAAAAACGGTCCTATAGATAAGAGAGTCAGTCCTCAGACAAAAGTGCCGTGCGGGCGAGCCGGCAATGATAGTTTCAATGAATAAATTGCATTCCATTGTGCTGTTGGGCATCAACTTTCCCTTACATATTCGCTTATTTCGTCTCTATTTCAGTCTTTTTTCTGACTATTAGGTTGAATAAATAGATACCCCATGTAAATAGATAAATAGAATTACCAAAACTGCCAAAGAATTGCGGTGAGAGTACGGCAGGTGAGAGACTGTTTTTTAGTAGTGTGATGCTTAACCAGCTCATACCTCAAAGGGCTTCCTGACATTTACTACGCCCGCAATAACGGTCATCTCCACGTCACTTAACAGCAAGAAGGCTTGCTAAAATCATTGAGAGATATTAGGATGTGGAAAAAGTTCGAGAGGTCTTTTTAAAAAATTTTTCTCACGGTGATTTGAAATTTGCTTGGTTGCCTGTCATGATTCATTTTGCAGCTATTGTTTTGCTCTTTACTCGTTACGTTAATTACGCTCCTCAATTCTCGCCGCCCCTTGTTTTCTACCGCATAGGATGTGACCTTTCAAGCCGACAATAATGCGTTTCCGGCGTCGACGCTAAAATGAGTGAAACGCCAGAATACGGGTCCGCTGTTGGACAACGGATCCGATCTTGCCCTAAAGTTTGGAGAACGTCTGGATACGAGCTCGCATTGGTGTGGGGCATGCCGGGATGCGGGTTCGCCAGTGGTAAACGCAGAAAGGTGGGCGGGCGGGGGGGGGGGCGTGGAAAAAAGGGGTCCTCGCCGTTTTGGGGACCCAGAAGGAAAATAAATTTTGTTACGTGGGCGCTAGAGACCAAGGGTTGTTCCAATTTTTGAACAGACCCTTTGGGTAGTTCAGTGGTATTGAGTATAGTACACAGAGTGAATACGGACGCTTTTATTGCTGCAAACAACCACGCATCGTGGGTGCTAAGTAGACGAGTGAGGAGCCAAGGTAATTATGCACTGACCACGCCCTCGCGATCATCGATAGTAGATGATATTGCGGCGGCCACGAATGATGGATACATTCAAGTGAGAGGCGAATTCATTCTTATTTACATCCGCGTTTCAAACACATTTTATCTATCACATCGGCGTCTTCGCTTAACGGGAAATCGGCAGATAACGCAGTGGCGAGGCGGGAACAGCTTGGACGTGGTAGGAACGTGCCGGCAACAACGGGAACGTGGCAGGAGCGTAGCAGCAGATCAGGAACACGGCGGGAACGTGACGTAATCTCAGGAACGCGACGGTAGACAGTAGGCATCAGTGCCTCGGTTGTTTTTGGCCACCCTGGTGGTGGCGTGGCCGCCTTTGGTGGCAAACCAGTACGTTGTGGTCGAGACCACAAGCGCTGCATTTGACTCCGAACTGGTCCTCGTGCACACTCTTCAGGCAGCAAAGGCACAACTGTAGCTTCGCCGCCTGTGCCGTACGAGACACGGGGTCTTTGAAGCGGGAACAGCGACCGGTATGGTGGCTGTCCCTATTTTCATTGACCCCGCAGACGCGCACTCCGATTTTGCGGCAGTGCTCACCAAAACCGTCTCAAGGCCACGTCCAGACGACCATCGATAGAGTACAGGCGACCATCGATAGAGCCCAAACAGTTGTCGGTGGCGTCAAGGCGTAGCAGGAGGTAGTGTAGAAGGTCGTCGAGGGCAGCTCTGTTGTTGCTTGAGGAGGAGATGTTGATAGTTTCTGACTACAACACATCTAAACAATGTTCAAGCTGCATAGCTGTGGTTCAAGAAAAATATCTTTTTTTGCTGTGACCATGAAAAGGATGGGATTTCAAAATCGGGGAAGATCGCATTACATTTCTTGTGTTGTGGTTGGGAATAATCTGTATAAGAGCCGTATATTCTACACAAAAACGCATTCGCTGCATCTTGCACTCCATCACTCTTCAGGCTAGAGGAACAAAAACGTGCATACTCTCGGGAAACTTCTTCATAGCACTCAAAATACCTTTAATAAACTTGTTTTGCCATTAAATAAAGTGATAATCGTTTAAAATTTTAGATTTTTCAGTACGACAACACTAGTAGTAGGCTTTTATACATTAAACAATACATGCAACATATACATTGCATACACTACTTTTATTAAGTAACTTTTTGACCTTTCGCCTATAGGAAGGTGGGATAGTACTGTGTTAATATCTCCAAAATTATCGGCATTTTCAACGACGTGGTCCTTCACATTGGTTATGCTCGATTTCTCTGCACAAACTTCACCAAAATGGCTACAAAGAATTTCGGATGATGGGGATATCCACAACTGTCGATTGCGCAGGTCGCGCCCACCACTCAACCTTTTAAGTTCCTAGTGCATTACATGAAGTTTTATGCAAGAGTTGCAGTGGCGAGCTCCCATGTGAGTCATCTCAAATAACGCTATTTTTATAGACATGGAGCTGAAAAGCTGCCTTGTCTCTGGCAGCATTGGTCGACAAGGAAGAAAGCTCTATCAGTCATGCAGGGTGAATGATAATATTCGTGGAAACTGGTAGCACCTATTTTCAAGAAAAACCGTATGAGCTCATTCCCCAACCCAATACATCGCGCTGCGATTACTACAACAGTTTTATCATGTTATATTTTTGGGAAGAAATTCAGTAAAAAAAAGCTTACTTAATACGTCTTATGAGTCACCTGACGATATAGAAAGTAATGGAGTCTCAAACAATTGAAAGGCGCTAAAACTGAAAAATTCAAATCCAAATTATTGAGAGGTTTTGGAAATTGTTCTAAAAGCAGGGAAATGAAAAGTACTGCTACAAGGTAATCTTTTCCGTTTTCTGAGTACTGACGACAGCTTTATGACCGCAACTCCGCCAGGTGTTGTGGGCCGAGGGGGTGAATTCTTTGTTTCTCCGTTAGAACAGGAAGAGCTTTGTGGGAAGAGGTTTAAGGAGAGGAGGTTGCACGGTCCTCTATGTCAAAAACTTGAACCAGGGCTTCTCGCTTTTTCACAATAGAGCGATTTCGGGGTCATGCGAAGTGGACCTTCAGGAGACGAATGACTTTTTTTGGATTCCCTGACTCAGCAGGTTGTCGCAAGATAATGCAACCACAATGGTGTTTTTTACCTGCCCTATCCAATAAAGAGAAAAAAACTGGCAAACTATGGCTAACTTTGCCCTGAAAAAAAAACTGTGCTTACTCTCCTCTCAAGCCAGTGGACCAGCCACAAGGCAGTAACCTGGTGTTGTGGCGCAATTACAACTTTCACTTGATTGAAATAGCTGATAGCAGATACATAAAGGGAGACGGTGGGGTTTGGTTAAAAAGAATGAGAGAAGCGCAATACAGGAGGGATTGTGAGTTGAACAAAAACACTAATAGCATATTACACGCCTACAGTCATGTAACAGCGTTTAGCATTCACCAGACACTGAGTCCCGATACAGCTGTGTCCCGGGTACCTGTTCTCTAGTGCTACTTTTCCAACAAACTTGGTTTGATACTAAGGATCTTGAGCATTGCAAGAGCCAATTTTCTTAGTGTGTAAATGCGACCTCAGTTACACGAGCGTTGGCAATGTTTTCCCGAGGAAGTTTACTAAACAAGGTCATGTCTCTAGGAAAATGCAGTATCGAATAAAAATACTTATTTATTTATTTAATACATCACAAGGATGTGCCATCAACTATCGTGGCAAGACCTGTAGTCGGAATCAGATCAAATTAAATCAGACGTACGAAGAACAGGAAATAAAATAGTTGGAGTTAACTCAGGAAGTCAATACAATAAAAAATTCGACGCAGCAACACATTTGACTCATTAAGAAGGACGAGATAGCCCTCACCTTAGTTCCCAAAGAAACTACGAACTTTTTTTCATTAAGAGAGACGCCTAATGAAAAAATCTGCAAGCGCTTAGTGAGCACCGCAGGATCGGGTTCTCTACTGGCGATAAAAGCTCGTCCACCGAAATAGCATTGGCTGATGAGTAAAACCTTGTGGTGACTCAGAAGCCGCAGAGCTCTGATATTGTAAGAGAGGTAGGGGAGGTAGACTGCACCAGAGTTCAAAATAAAGGTGAACACGATTTTCTAGAAAAGGAAAACATTGTTTATAAAAATATGATAACAAACAAAGTATAAATAGAAATATGGTAACACCCAGAAAAAGAATTCATGTATAATTTACAACAATGTCATAAGAATTATGTTTATTGTCTCACAGGTGACGAAATTCAACCTTTCGCTTAGGAAAACGGTCCACCATTCTCAACAGAGGCTGCAGGACCCGTTGGCGCGCAAGTGGTTGGGGCTCCACTCTTCCAATAATTTCTGAAGTGGTTTTTTACCCAATCCATATTCCTGAAATGTTATGAACAAGCCCGGATCTCGGGTATCATAACAGCTTACTAACCCCATTGAATGAGGTTGAAGCAACAGAATGGGACTGAAAACTGAAACCGAGAGCTAAGCTTAACTTCAGGCCAGAGCCCATTTTCTTGGAGGAAAACGCGAATTGTTACCGTTTTTGGCCCACCCTTACATCAAATTCAATTCCTGCTTGAACTCAATTCTAACATTCAGATTTTAATGTATGCAGAGGGTTTGTGTACTTCCTCTTTCATTTTGTGATGTAGACTTTACGCCCTCTCGCGCTTGTGGCATGTCTGAGCATCCCACACTGATCGCCTTCTGTTCAGTACTATACTTTTTTTGCGCTTTCATCCAATTGAGTTTTTTGTCCTATCTTTCGAATGTTTGGCTCATACCTGCTTCGACATCCCATGCACCAGAGTTCAGGATACTGTTTTGAAATCCTATGCACCAGAGTTCAAAATAAAGGTGAACACGATTTCCTAGAAAAGGGAAACATTGTTTGAAAAGGTGCATGGAATGACCTTCAAAAATTTATGCAAACAACACTGAGTGGAGCAAGTACTTAGAGAGTAATTTCAGAACGACACCAACACAATTCAGCAATTCCGCTGGGGTATAGTAAAAGTAAAAGTCAAAGTCATCATGATGAATAACCCACTGAGTCAATAACCCTGAATTTAGTTAGATTCAGAGAAATACATTCACCACAGTCCGTCTGTTGTAGCCTCCCAAAGCGTGGTTCAGATTGGATTCGAAATTCGTGTTCACCACAACAAATAACGACCAGGTGCGAATTTCTAGTGTCCAAGGTGTTCGGAAGAGCTTTGCTCGGGTTTGCTGTTTGGTTTCGTGACAGCGTCAGCCACTGGAATTGCTGAATTGTGTTGATGTCGTTCTGGAATTTCTGGCTAAATTTTGCCCCCTCGCTGTTGTTTGCATAAAATTTTAAAGGTCTTTACAAACAATTTTTTGAACAATGTGTCCTTTTCTGAAAAACCGTTTTCACCTTTATTCTGAACTCTGGTGCATGGTATAGGAGAAAAATGTGTTTACCTGTATTCTGGTGCGTATGTCGAAACAGTATTTTTATTTCATCTCGTTTAATGCTCGCGGAGTGCTCCACATTATATCAAATTAGATATGAGCCAAATATTGGAAGGTTAAATAGAGAAATCCACGGAGATGTTTGCGGAAAAAAGAAATAAAATACTAAATTAAAGGTGATCAATTTCGGTGCAGACATGCCTTGCTTAAGAGGGCGTAACGTCTACACAAAATAGAGCAGAAAACAGGCAAACTCCCTGCACGAAAGAATTCCATTAATGAAAAGAAACTGGTCGGCAACACGGGTTCATTCCGACGAGAAACAGTTGAAGAGGTCTTTTGTTAACTGTGAGACAATCAACATAAATCCTACGATACTGTCTCAAACTACCCATGAAATCCGCGCTCAGCACGTCAGATTACCTCCAGGTGTGAAGATCAGGCGCCCAAGATAACAGGCTGGCAGCAGCTACTTGCGTCTTTGTATGCAACCAGTAGAGGTCGTCCATATTTGTTCACAATCCCGCCCCCTTATGGCAGCAGCGCACGCATGGGGAACAGGCGGTTGATCCGATCGGATTTTCGCACCTCTCCCTCCCTTCTCTAATTATCACCAGAGGACATTCAATTAAATGTATGAGAAGGACGACAAAAATTCCTATCGGGTCAACAGCGCCAGACCTAACAATGCACCTAACTCTCCAAGCTAACACCTAACTCTCCAAGCTCTTAGGATGCTATGATCGGTAAAAGTAACATTTAAAATGAAGCAATTACGATCAGCGACGTTCTAGATATACCAATATCCAACAAGAAACTTTGTTTGGTAGTTTGTGCGCAACAAATGGGCGCGATCTAAAGAGTAGCAGTCTTTGTTGTGGTTCTTCACCAGTGCAGTTGTTTTTTTTACTCTATTAATACCACTTCACGGGTTTTGGTCGCATGATTAATATCACTACCTCATGATTTTGCACACTGAATTATTCCCAAAGTGGCTAGCGTCTAGACAGAATTCTCATGGTTTTTCTTTGTATGGATGCCTCATGCCAAACAAAAGTGTACAGGTGCAACTATTTCGTAAAATCGTAAGATTCCCAAGTACTCAAAAAATATTAATTCAAATATTTTAGTAGAAACACTTTCGAGTGGTCTAAAAACGATAATATTTCAACTTTGAGACTCAGCTTTGCTTCCACTTCTTCCCCTAGTTGTAATGGACTTGCTGTAGCATTAAATTGATTTTTTAAACTCCTGCGGGAGACGTAGCTCATAACGGGTCAAGTAATTGCGGTTCCGAAAGTAAAACTCATAAAACCCTCTTCAAACGAATCTAAATATTGATGAAACTCGCTTTCGCTGGCAGTTTTTCTGTAATATTTGTTATCGACAACTGAAATTATTTGCTGCAATTTTACACATTCTACGATTTGCTGCATCCGTATATATATTTATACATCTCTTAATTCTAAAAAATAATATGATTGTGAATATCCTCTGAATGATGATTTGACTGCATTGTATCTACAAGAGGGCATCTTGCAGGACACTTTCGCACCTTCATACCTGAGCACCGCTAGTATGGATCATTCTCTAGAGACAATTAATTAGCGACTGACTGAAAGCTAAGGATAGGCACGGAGCAGTTGAAGCAGAAGAACGAGCATGAAGTCAAGAGTAGTAAGTCTGATAATCTGAACTGACCCTATGAAGTTATGAATGTTCAAATCGTAGTGGGTCGAGCTTTCCTCTAAATTTAAAAAAATCAGTGCTTCATCAACATTCAATGAAAATCATGTAGAGTTCCAGAGATGTTGATCGTGCACCTCAAAGCTCAACTGTTCTTCTCTTCAGTTTTTCGATGGGTTTCAAATGATGCTTGAAGCATTGTAATCATCTTGCTTACATAGACCTTAAGACTCACTTCATAACGATGGGACGATGTAGAAGTAGTCTACTGATACCTCGTCCACAAATCTAGGCTTGTAGCGCCAGAACCGATCATACTTGGCTGTGCCGCTGCTGATCAGATTTCTAGGCCCATTTCTCACACCTCTGACTGATATCCTCAGGTGACAATCAGAGGAGGGAGGACGAGGTGCGAAAATCCGAACCGGATCGACCTCCGCGCGCCCCGCACGCATTGTCCCGCGGCCCCTCCCTGTAGTCACTGTAGGGTTACCATGAATAGGGTCCGGCTGGTCACGCAGTCTGTACAGAGTCTGTGAAGTTGCTCGTAGTGTTGCCGGCCTGCTCTAAGGCCTGTTAAGCAAGTCAACAACATTAAATGAGTAGATGAGGTAGAACAATGTCTGAAATTCTGCGCAAAACAAAATCTTTGTAAGAAGGGGCATTCGAACACGAATGGCAGCGATTCGCCGAAGGAAACATCTTCCTACACATTTTCGGAAGGAACAGACAATTAGAATACAGATGTGGTCTATCAACTTAAGGAAACATTCCTCGGAGCGGCTTGAGGTTTGGCTTCTTTTAGCTATTTCCTTCAGTACTATGTAGGTAACATCGGTAGGAAAACATGTATTAGGAGCTACGAAGCAATGTCTATACCAGAAATGTCAACGTTGCGACTTGAATCTTCACAGTGTTTTGCTCAACATTCCGTGAACTTCGATACAGTGTAAAACTTGGATATAGAGTAACGAATAACATGTTCGTTTTTTCATAAACCCCAGCTCTAATGGCGACAAATTGTTGATTCAGTAATGAGCGACTAGTTCTGTTTGGATGGGTGATTATGTTTATTTGGATAACGAGTAGAATCAACTAGTTCACGAGAAAAGAGGGGTCTTCCTGCAACTATAAATTTATGATGGAATGAGAGCGTCACTTCCAACTTCCAAAGCAATGATTGAATTTCTACTTCTCTTAGCTTTCAGCGCTTACCATACTGTACTGTAAGTAAATTTTCTCAAGTTCTTACATCTGGAAACCATTTTTTTACAGTTATTATCATGTCAAAGGAATGGTTGCATTTCTCTTTAGATCTTAGCCTTACAGCCTTAGATCTAAAGAAAAATGAAAAAAAAATTGTGCCATCCATCTATTCTGGCACAAGTCCTGTGGGATCCAACTGGTATGCATGTAATCCAGTTGGTTTGAGTACAATCTTTTCAGAAATTTGGAAGCTGAGTTGTGCCCTCCTATTATCATGGTAATAGTTAAAAAAAGTACTCATTCACGAATAAGGAGAAGATGATGGCCGCGTTGTTACGAAAACTTTTCGGCCGCTAATGCAACAGAGCACCATCTTACACAAATTAAAGATAGGTAACCTGCGAACCAACGAAGGCTACTTCACATGAATCAGGAGAAGTTTGCCAAGCAAACATTTCCTCAAAAGGAGGGCACTCTTGTGAAAAGAAAAGATTACAACTGAGTCTGTAAGCACTGACATGAGTGCTGTGACACTTCATCGGGCTTTACTTGGCAGTGGCACTTCATCGGGCTTTACTTGGCGGAAGGTGCATTGGTCTGAACACTCAAATGTATTTCTTCCTTAACACTACTTATGATTGCCCAGGGGCGCAGATGGGGATGAATTCTCAAGTGCAAAGCCTCAAAATTAAAGACATCAAGTCATAATTCTGATCTTATCAAATTAACGAGAATAAATCTTTCAAACCGTTTTAAAAACAGGGAATTGAGATGGCGACTCATATAAGGTAATACCTTCTATTCTCTATGTGCCAATGACGGAATCTCATCAACTCCTCAGTTCTGACAATTGTTGCAAATTGAGGGCGTCACTGTCTTTCCATCGGAATAGCAAGGACATTATGAAAGAACTTTCATATGGGGAGACCATCGGGTCCTCTAGAAGTCAACAATTTGCACCATGGCTTTTTGCTTATTCACAATAGAGCGCTTTATCAGGATGTAGACTTTCAAGAGAAGAATGACGTCGGATCCCCGCAGTAATACCCACCCGCTTGCCCCAACAAGAATAATACCACAATGGTGCTACAACGATGTTATTTACCTACCCCCTCCCCCCCCCCCGAGATTGGGTCACCGAACTCTCGAAATTACTTCACAGTATAAAAAAAATATTGTATGAGCTTTCTTAGATTGTTTACCAGTCTGGCCATTCGGCTAAGGCCGGACTTGCAGACTTCTACAGAAGCTTGCACATTCTTAATCAAATGCAAACAAAAATGTATACGGATTTAGCAAACCTTTCGCGAATCTCTACCTTCCACGCAGTTCATTCGCTCTCCTGAAAAGCCCTCGATACCATCAGCGGTATCCTCTTACCAGATCTGCGATTCAACGCCCTTTGGTTGGCCCGTAGAGGCGGTTAATGCTGGGTGTGCAAATCTTGTCTTGAAATGATTTATGTTTCACTGTATGTTGTGGTAATTCACGTGATTGGTGCAATTTATACCGATATGAAGTCGCCCAACGACTTTCTCCTACTTCTAGGCGCCGGTTTACTCTCATAAATTCCAGCAACTCTGCGTTTGGAGGTGCCCGCGTTAACCTCGCGTCTTGGCGCAGCTGTACTTTTGTCTGGTTGAAATAGCTGAGAGCAGCTATCTGCAACCGAATTACAGTGGAGCAGAAAATAGTTTTCATTTCAACGATTCATGAAGTGATAATGGTTAGCTTCAGTGTATAAAGAAATACGAGAAAAATGACAGGATCGCAACACAAGAGGGCTTGTGAGGTGACCAAAATCACGAGTAGCATTTACACCAAATATATAAAGTATTTTACATATCAGTCTAGTGCGAAATTTACTGCCGTTCCGCAGTATGCACAAGTAAGCTCTTCTCCTCTTTCAAGCAGCAATTTCGAGACAACTTGAATGATCACCCGACACAACCAGCTCCCCCTGCCCTTTCAAATACTGGTTTGATATTCTGGCTTTCATTGGTTTCTTATAGAGGGCCAGTTAGTGATCCTTATAGGTCCTTTCATTGGTTTCTTATAGAGGGCCAGTTAGTGATGACCTGAAGCGATTTGTGGAATATCAGAATTAATGCTTCAAACTTGGTAACTCTTCACCGAACACGGCGGGTCTTGCATTAGTTTTAGGCAACTTCCCGATGACATGTGATCCACTGGTTTGTGAAGTTTTCTTCAGAAGATTACAAAATCGAATACAACCATAGTCGTGGTCAAAGGATCCGCTTGAGGATCGAGCGTTGATAGCAGCTGTGGAGTCTAAACCGGATACTACCATTCGGACGTGGAGAGGGAGGATGGGTGCCTACTATACTGCATTTTCAAAATATTTGACTTCGATCGACGAGGCAAGAAAAGTGCGTGTCGTGAATTTTGAGGCGACTCGTTCAGTGTTCAGTCACAAAACAATCACTGGCGGAGCTGCTCGCCAGAACCCTCGAACAGCACTTAACAGGCGTGTGCCTCGCCCATGTTGGTAGCTTAGAGGCTTGCGTCGGAATGCTATTGTCCGCCTGCGACCAAAGAGCTTGGTTGCACAACTGCCGTGGGGCCCTTGCAACCAACCTATACCACTACGACACTTGTGACATAACCAGATCCCGTATACTACGCACAACCGACAGCAAACGACACATGTGCTATTGCAGATGATCTGCCACCTCATCTGCCAGCGCTGATAATACACATATGTGAGATAGTGACTGTGCTGGATATTGTGGCCACTACCTTCATGGCATCCGTCTGTACTTCTTGCTACACAACAGAACATTAACATTGCCCATATTCATAGCCCGCTACGAATACACACAAATACAATATAATGACTAAAGGGGGAACACAACCAGCCCGTCACTAGAGGTTGATGGCAAACGCAAACTCCCCGATGTGTGAGCCGTGCTCCCCAGGAGCAGCGTGTGCTCCAAACCTCCACGCGCAGCCAGGAACGCCGAGTTACCTCTTTGTAGTGCAGCTCCTGTCCTTGTCGTAACATGTGGATTGCTGGTGTTGTTGCTCGACACATGTGTTATTCCATCATCTATCCTCTTGCCTAGCTACGCTGCCGTTCCCGATGGTTGACCCTCGATGGATGACTTGGTGAGTACGCGCACGCCCCTATTTATGCAGTTTCGGCAGAGGGGGCGGAGGTCGTGCATGTGCGAGGAGCGCAGGGCCATGGCGCAGCGTGACCCGCGACTCTTTTAAGATGTTAGATATAGAGTCGCACGATGTCGCGACAGAGCGGAAACGAACACCCATGATTTGACTAATGACCAGCGTCTCACCCCACATCTTCTGTGACTCAATTTTTTTTTCGCACGAGAAGCTTTCCATATCTGGGAATTGTAGCGACTATATATGGAGCGTGGTGCCTGTACGATTTTACGAATGTGGATGGGTAGAGGCGTCCCCTCCCCTCCTTAGATTTTCTTAAAGCAGAGTCCTAGCAGTGTAATTTCTGGTTAATATCTGAAAATGAACTACAGAATTTTTCTCACACGTTCTCGTTATTCGTCAGACCGCACCCTTTCTGATTGTCGCTTTTCCCGAGCTTTTGATGCAAATTTGCGGGAACAGCAGGTTGCTGAAATCGCCTTGCAAAAGCTCTCAGATAACGACCTCAATTTTTGATGCAGAGGCATATCGTTTTCACTTGATCGTTAGGAAGGATATAGCAAATTATACGGTGATGTGACGAAAAAGATTGTGTTTGGGAGAAGTTATAACATTTTGAGCTGGATCGTCCGTTTCGCCAACTATCTTCGCACCAGCCTGATACTTGCTACTGGGTGCCAGGTTTTAGCATTCAATACCCCTAGGGTTCCGATACAGCTATCACTCCCCGTAGACCAGTTCTGCAGTGTTTTTTTTTCTTCTTAAAAAAGTGTCTCAGGACTCGTCTCTGTTCGTTTCCCTACACATTTTTGAGCGCCAAAGCATCCCAGCACCGACCCTGTTATATGTATACATATATATTCATTTTCTTCTACCGTGATCTATTTTACTTCACTTATTGGTAATTACATATATTTTACAGATGTGAGAATCAACCTAATTCTCTCTTCCAATCACCTTTGACGATTACAATTTCGCCGAAGATATGGGATCTTCTGGGCCGCAGATCCGGAACGATCACAGATTTTATAAAATCAATTCGAATCCCGGAAAGTGCCAAAAATGTATGTGTCTTTCTATTTCCTTCCCAAAATTGCATTCGAATTCATAGCAAATTCTAGGATACAATGCTAGATTACAAAGTATGGGACATCGAGCTGGAAGACCTTTGGATTCCACAAGACGGAGTTTATTTCGAAGATATGGACGACGGCATCCACTTTGTGGTAAGTGTCTGCTTTGCAATTTGACCAGGACACCAACACCCAGATATTTAACTTCAACGATTACACAATGAGCAACACGCTGCACGTTAAGGTGACGGGCCTCATGTTCAGTGCAGTCACAAAAATAAGTGCAGCCGTTGGAATGTGGAATTATAAACTCGGTATGGAGGGCGAAATGCGGTAGGTTGAAAAGCTCACAGTTCGGTGATGATATAAAAAGACAGCAGGAACCGTGTCTGTAAAAGACAAATAATGCTTCAAGAATTACTTGCTGAGTAGTGACCTCTGGATATAGCTTGTTTCGGAACTGAAATTGAAGACGGCACCCACGGAAAATTTCGACGTCGAGATTCTGGAGCCGCATATAGGAAAGTTGTATACGACGAGTAAATTAGATAAACCGGCAAAAGTGGGCGTGGCCGCTTCATACTGCGGTCTAGGAAAGTATATCCGCGGAAATTTTTTCTCCCAACGGAAAAATATTAATCCGCTCGAAGTCATCTGGATATATAGGACAAAAGATAGAATTCCTCAGTAGGAAGTGCTATTCTACTAACAAGCGGTGGTTTCACAGCCATGCATTGTGGTCAAAAAGCTGAGGATCTTCACCGCATCCCATTTCCCCACCATCACACCACTAATAATTGCTTCACTCTGAGCATTCCGACCGAAACATTGTCTTCTTTGACGTATAGTATACTGACAAAGCACTGCTTGAGCGAAACACATACCAGAAAGGCAAAGATCCGGAGTTGTAAAGAAACTTTCCTTGACATTCCAACAGTATCCTTGCTAATGGCTTCAATGTTAGTCAGTTCTTGAGTTCACCTACTATGTATATTACGCCTATCTGCTTCTAATCGAGGGTATGCTACTTCCTCTTTGAACCATCTTTTTCAGCATCTTGCCTATATACTCATCTAACGCATGCTGTGGAGGATCATCCTTCACTTCTAATGAGAAGGTATATCTCAAAAGCATCTTCAGATGCTAAAATGGAAACTTTTCCGAACGAGAAGTAATCTGAATGTTTCTAGAGGAAGAATAACATATGACTTTCCATCATTTCCAAAAAAATGTGAATGAGATCTCACTTCTTACTGATTATAAGAACTATGGGCTCAACTAGTGTAGAAATCAGATCAGTTCTCCTCTTGGGATCGTTTTTAAGCCGATAGTATGCGATACTCTCTGGTGATAGACCAAAGCAACTCTTGGGTTATTGAGTGCGCTGACCACTGCTGAGACTCCGTGACTTGGATAAATTGAAAGTCCCTCTTTTTACGGCGTCCTGTTCACCACTCAAACCGAGGTAAGATCGGGCTGCGGGAGCCGTGGGATTTCCAGGTTGTTTTACGGTTTTCCCGGAAACTAGAAAGGAGCAACCATCAAAGCAAACGCAATAAGAAATAACAAACAACGACAGAAATAACACAACAACCACTGACAAAATGAGAAAAGAAAAAGAAAAGGAATGTCCAAGCGCTGAATCAAGCTAGGGAAAATGTCAGTGCGGCATGTTAAACAGCTTATATCTGGTATTCTCCGCGTCCCGAGAAATTATTGCGCCTTATTTCAATTGTTGCAACTCGTAAGCCTTGGCCTGTTACAAGTTGGGCGGTTCTTGGTAGATGCTGTGGTGACTGCGAGTAGCAGGTCTTTTCCCTGTAATTTGTGTATCAAAACTACCTCACATCCACCGAATTATTATTATTATTATTATTATTATTATTATTATTATTATTATTATTATTAGACCAATGAAATTGTGGGACGAAGTTTTCTGTGGGTGTTATCTTTGGATGAATTAGCATTTTTGTACGTAAAACATCACAGTGTTGACCTATGCTCTCAGCATATTTTCTACTTGGAGACTGACTGGATCCTTTGTCTTACGTGTTTCCTGTGTAACAACTCCGATTATTGAACGCAATCCGAACTGCGTGAATTCCTGGATTACTGCTGCGAGAAGGAAGCTTCAGCAGCTCTTCAAGGCTGCACAGATAGCACCACGTGGAGATAGCAGCAATTGGGAGGTGTCCCCAGGCTTTAAACCTGTTTTATTACGCTGTTCGGGCTGCGTTGAAGAATAGAAATTTCTCTTACAAAGAGTTTGGAAAACTCTGGGTCTTTGAACAAACTCGTAACCATTTCCTTTCTGAGCCATACTGGCAAGGTCTTCTTTCCACGTGAGAAAGTGAGGTAAAGGTAGACTGCTTGTAGAAGGAATTTGTTGCAGAGTAGAATGCGATTACGCCGACCTTGACGTCAAACT
Source organism: Ancylostoma caninum (assembly GCA_037903475.1). Classification (NCBI taxonomy): domain Eukaryota; kingdom Metazoa; phylum Nematoda; class Chromadorea; order Rhabditida; family Ancylostomatidae; genus Ancylostoma; species Ancylostoma caninum. Next base: position 52,391 of record JBAJFG010000554.1, on the reverse strand, counting down.
TGAGTTTGATGGACTTAATATTAAACCAGTTGTCAGCCTCAAAGCAAATTTGGAGTTCGTATTCGATGAATCTCAGCGAGCCGCAAACCTGGTCAAGGGATATGTTCAGCGCTTAGTAGAGTGGTTCATCAGAACAAGAGTGCCGGGCATAGTAGGTGTTTGAGAGCATAAGAGATCTCGGAGTCACACTGCAACAGTTTCTTTTTCTGTACAGATTGAAGACGTTGTCGACAAAGAAACGAATCCGATGCTGCAGAAATTGAAGAGAGTGCTTGATGGCATGGGATTGTCTCAGTTCGGTATTGAGTGGACGGTTCAAAATGGGACTCTCCGTGTAACCGTGAAGCCACGAAGGTATGGGGAACAACAGCAGAGTTGGAGCGTTATCAGTTGCTCTGAATGAACACTTTCACTTTTTTAGCCACCTTAATCTCTATTTTTGCAGTGCAATGGGAACAATCGAACCAATAAAACCTATCGATAATATGATGTGCATTAGTAGCGATCTATTAGCTGCACTCCGAGAACTGAAGAGATCCAAACGAGAAGCACTAAGCGCGAGCCCGATTGAGGTAACGGAAAAAATTTTTTTGCTTACAATATCAAAGAGATGTTCTCTAATTTAGTCGGAGCTCGGCATTGAATTGAGCTGCACACCTCCGGAAGGTGAATGTAGCATCTCCTCATGTTCGTACTGTCTTGATTTCGATATCCAGCTAACCAACAAAACAAGTGGCGTTAGTGCCGATCTTCTCAGCTGTATGCCATCAAATCTGTAGGAGAAGGCAGCTGTGACAGCCCTCTGTGCAAGTGCTCCTCTAGCAGTCAAATGAGAAATAAAGCATTTTGAATAGTCCGATCCTCTACACAACGATAATCCAAAGCGGAGAAGTTCTCAGGGCCTGTTGTAACTGCAAAGCGATTATTATGTAGACAACTCGTACAGGACTAGATGGGCACATGTGCTTAAAATTGCAAATTGGGCATAATTCATACCATTCTAAGTGGTAGTGCGGTAAGCGACAAGCATGTGAGTGACCTTTGCACAGGTGGCACCTCTGCACATGTAGTAGGAGAAAATCCTAAGCTCCTTTGCCATGATGTTACAGGTGGTTGCACTACAACTAACTGGAGTATATTCGGAGGAGCATTAGATTGCTTAAGAACATAGCGTGTAAAAGTATCGTCACGTCAGCAGCAGCGCTGCCTTCTCAGAGAGGCTGACAGAGTGAGCAAGAGTGACAGAACCATCCATAGACGGTATTTGTTGAACTAACTTCGTGTAAGCTTGTTAGTTGTCAACTAGTGATAAGAACACACTCATATTCGTGTAGGGATGAGTCCATTCTGCTGTAAAGAGTTCGACTTGTTTTCAGATTCCTTCGAAATGCTCCTTTTTTCGAGTCACTGAAGATGGCAGAAAATTACAGGCTCCAAAATCTGTTACTAGAAAATTTTTCGAGGGAAGTTTTCAGCGAAATAAGCAGCTTCTCACTTTTTTCTGCAATGAAAAATTCTGTGATAAAATACAGAGATTCCTGAAACCAGTTGTGATATCCATAAATAAAATATAGCAACCCTTATGACACTTTTTTTCGAAAACATGCGCAACGCGCGTGGCGCCAAATTCAAGCAACTGTGAACAAAATGACGAAAAAAGAGCTCGGAAACATGAAAAAAATTAAGCGGCCGCTAATCCAGCAACAGCTTTGTACGATAGTTATTCATTCATTGATTTCGTTGATCTTTGGCGAGTATTACTCCGAGCGTGCTGCAAGCAAGTGTTCTCGGAATATCTACCATGCCGATAATGAATCTGACATTGATTCTATAGGTTTCTTGAAAGTTTTGCTCTGAGCGAGATGGACGCGTGTTCGCAGGTGTTATTCATCATGCTGGTCACGAAACTTACAACCATTTTGCACGGCCGTTATCGATTCAATGATTTTATCGATTTTCATGCGCTTTGCTACGGCGTGGTGGAAAGATGTCCACAGAGGCTATCTGTTATGCTGAATATGAGAAAAGGCGTAAGCACAGTAAACTCTTGGAAATACATGTAGGGAAAATCAGTGAATCAATGTTCGCTTCCGAAATACTCTTTAGTTACGCCAATTACTTGAGCCTTGAAAGAAGTTCGTGTGTGAAAATTATCGTGACGCAATGAGAAATGAATATCATGGTTATTTCCCTTCAGGAGTTTTTGTGCAAAAGTGGCACAAGAACTATTAATTAATGGGGGAAATATGGTGAGAAAATATGGCTTGTTTATTCTTCTCGGAAACACATTCACCCCTGATTCTTCTCTTTCTAATTCCCTTGCTTTCTGGAATTGCAGGCAACCCACCTGTAGCGACTTTTCTCGGGCTCATGAAAACCCAGCGAAAGAAGGGAATCAGTGGAAGTCGTACATTGTTTTTGCCACAACCTAATAACAGGTCTGGTCAGTGCGCGGTGTTTGTCCGGCCAGTGCGGCTGTGGCCTGTCCCTAATCCCGACGTTCACAGGAATTTGATTAAAGGAACAGGAAGAATCGCGGCTTGAAAGTAGGCAAACACATCTCGACACTGATATAAATCCAGCCGGTAGTAGCTGCTCTTTCATTCTCTGCCTAAATACGTACGGATTACCTGTTGGTTGAGGTACTCCGCCGTTTTCCTTTTTGCAGTTCGGACATGAATAATTTGCTAATCCAACAGCTTAACATAACTTCATTTATGGACGATTACCTTTCGCTGAATGACGGTGAACTTCGCGAAGTTTTTTTTTTCTAATAAAGAAGTGTAGTTCTTTTCGGAATGTTCCATTCCCTCCTATACCTTGCTTTGCCAACATGAAAATCTTTAGTGACCCTTGGGAGACGCTGCACCGAATAAATCCAGAAACTAGTATAGAAATGTAGTTTTCGGGAGGGCTGCCAACATTTCTAAGCGATTTCATTCCTCCGTTCTTCTCATAAACGTTTTCGAGGAGAAATATTCTGGCAATAGAAGAAAAATGGTAATGACGTCTTCATAACTATAGATTATAACAATAACTTGACAGATAATAACTGTAAATAGGAGGATAAATCTAAAGGAGAGATAAATATTAAGTAGTCGAATTAATAAGATGAATGGGCATTCTTTCTTGGTAGACTAGAGAGAATCCTTTTTCATAACATGTGATCCTCGGGGATCACATAATTTTTGGAACACTCTCTCAACCACTTTTCATGGATAACTTTAGAAGATTCCCGTTCTTTATAAACACTCTAAAACACTTTTTTCGCTGAGGAAGTTACCTAGTTAGTATTGACTAATTATTATTGATCATGATTGTATTCTCACATTATTATTTTTTCTTGAAAACGCAAGGCTGTTCCTTCTGTTTGAATCATTATTTTGTACTTCCATTCACAAGAACTTATAAATGAACCTGTTCCAGGATGCAGCTTGGGACAACGCTGACCATAGTCACGCTATCGGGAGTACTTTCCTACCAGCAGCCAGGCCTACGATGGCCATACGATAAGAAGCCGTGGAGCAAGGTCACAAATAGGAATGTCAAAACCGTAGTTAAGCCAAGTGAGGGACTGTTAACTGATTCAAAGCATGAAAGCACTACTGATTTATGCAAGAAATTAGTTATAGAGCGGATATCTTGCAGAAACAAGTGTGAACAAAAGAGGCTGTCATATTAAGCCAGGCAATTGATAAGTTCATGGTTTTTCATAGTTGGCTTTCCAAAAACTCGTTTGTTGCTCTTGTTACTTTGAATTTACATAATAGACTACTAAGATTGGGATATTAGGTACATATTAGGTAATATACACGACAGTAGCTAAACTTCCTGAAAAGAAGAAGGAAATACAAGCTTTGAGTTTAGAACTAAGCCATTTTTAGTGTAGCTACGCCCGTATGCCCCCTAGATCCTTTTAAATCATCCTTCTTTCTGATAACTTTAAAAACAAAGCTTAACCAGATATTATCCAGACAGTACGATGTTCCCTCAAACCTCATTTTCAATTGCTGTACACAGATTATAGAAGTTTCAATAGTTTCATCACAGGTTCTTTGGACTGGTGCTCGTACTGGAACTCCCTTGGTGTCCACAAACCGGAATGCTTAACGGACCCAAAGCGACCGATTCCGGCAGTGCCACTAATACGAAGCAAGTTCACACGTTAATCTTTTGTATTTGAAAAGTAAAACATCATTTGTAAGCAGAATGTTAATTAGAGTAATTAATAAGCACATGCGTAGAAAACGTGCTTTCTCACTCGAGGAGCTGCTCACGTCTAAAAAATTGTGGGTTTAGCACTGATGAGGTGTCACTGATCACTGTTATACTTCACCCTCCCATCCTATCGATCATGTTACAGTCCTCCGAGCGGACGTAAGACAACAGCGACAATAGCAGAAAAATAATTTTGAAACATCCGAAATTGAAATTATGGAGACCGAATGTTGGAAGTTTATCATAAGGATGTCCGCTATACATTGGACCGAATGAGAATCGAATAATTTTATTACTTCAATTATTAATTCAGCAAACATTTTAAACATCCAGGAGTTCGAGATTGAGGAAGCTCTGAGGCCATTCTTCTCTTCCATACAGTACTGTATTGGCCTCCAATGTTGGAACTATTGAATTTCCCATTTATTCGAAGTATTCGATATTTGAAAGCAAAGATATTCGATTTCGACTAGATGTAAAAATCGACTGTTCCACCATTGGAGACCAGTTCAATGCTGTGTGAGGGAGAAGAAGAGCTTTAGGGCTTCCTTACTCTCGAATATCTGGACAATTAAATTGTTTCCTGAACTGGTAATTAAAGTAACAGAACTGGTCGACTTTTATTCTATCCAATGTATAATGTCTACCTAAAGCACTCTCTTCTTTTCATTGCGACCGTTCAATTGTGCTCTGTTTCAATGACTCTTCGCACATAGATTAGCATCGCTGTGTTGACACTAGAGTCTCCTTTCAGGTAGTTGCTAGATCATTTGTACTTCTGTTCACGCGGTGTACCATGTCTGGTAATTAGGACCTGATGTAGCCATTACATGTCGAAAGTTCTGGATTGGAAACAGCATACAGAAAGCCTTCCGCTGTAGAGTACCACTCGAAAACCAGCGTGAATGTGAGAGGATCCGGAAATGCTGTACAGTTCCGGGAGCACATGAAGGCTTTGGGAACATCGGAGTAGCAAATTTTTTCCCTACTTCTTGTCATAAACATGTATGTGCGCTGGAAAAGATAAAGCAGGGAGTTAGGTAGAACTGTTTAACAAAGCTTCGTCCTAATTTCTCCACTTGCCCAAAGCCTTCGTGTAGCTAAAGCATTACTCCTGTACAAAGCCCAAAACTAAATTGACAAGTCTTACTCCGCTCAGGAGAACTGGGTTTTACATGAGTTTGAAAGATGCAAATCTCACGGCTAAGACGTGCGTGCTCATTCAAAACACGATTTTATATTTGGTTCTATGCTAGCGATGGCCAAATCAATGCAAAACTCATGCATATCCATGCACATAACCTATTTGTCTCCAAATCCAATGCAAATCCTGTGCAGAATCCGCAGAAAAAACTCACTATTTCCTCAATCCAGGAACCCATGCACGCCGATGCAAATCACGGTTCCTAGGGTTCCTCAGTAGTCCACGTTTCCAAGTTCCACAAAACTCATGTCGCGTTGGCCCACTGCCACACAGGCAAAGCATTTCGGAGCTTATTTTCGTGCAATGCTTGCTCTCAAAATTCCATGGACTTTTAATATCTTCAGAAATTGAACATTGTTTAGAAATGGCTTCTCTTCTACTTCTTATTCGAAGTTTCTTACCTTATCTCATTCCTATTTATTGTTTGTTAGTTATATTCTCCTAGTTTGCCCATGGCGCACCATGAGTACAATAAAAATGAAATGACATGAAGTGAAATTTTCAATTGATTCCTCAGTGGTTAGCGAAAATATTAGAAAACATACTGAATGGAACTGAACTGCAATAAGTTGCATAGTTGCTATGATATGTTATATAGTGAATTGTGCATTGGTAAGCTTACTTCCGCTTAGTATGGTAGCTTTAGATATACTCAAAACTCGCTTCTCATCGTTAACTCCCACATGCCGATCCAGATTTCTTCTGTCTACCTGCACCTCCAGCAGCCGCTGCGGTACCGGGAAGGTGAGTCAGGCCATGCTACCATGTGCCTTTGTGTCACATTTTGCGTCATCAGTTCCACTTTACAGTTATGCATTGACACAAATCACATGGTATGTTGTCTACCCCCACCAGAAGAGTGTCCCACAGCGGCTCAGCTCGGGTTTCAGTGTGTGGTGAGTTAAACAGTAACAGTTTTAATAGTTTCGTTTAGAGTAGAACTCTATTCAGGTGAGGTCACCCGTCAGTTGGTGCACTCATAACGATGACTGTGGCGGGAGAAAGTGTTGTCCGACGGGATGTAACTATAACGTCTGTGTGTGACGAAGGACAGGGTCGCTAAGCCTATACTTAATAGGGATATGTCTACGTAGTAATATTGGTAGCGTTTCTAAATTATCAGTGTTTCTCTCGCTGAGTTATCCATCAATCTCTCAATCGTTGCTCAACAGATGTACAAAGTGGCTCATTCAAATACATGGAATGTGATGGTAATCGATATTAACTAATTATTTAATGAAGAATTTGTTATCATTGTGCAGTTATTGTACACATTTTTTTCTACAATTTTCCTAGAAGTTCACACAGAATTAACGAAAGAATGCTTCTACAACGGGAAGACTGTACAATTGATGTTGTGGGTTTACGCATTTTTGGATCTCTTTTTTTAAGGAAGTAGACAGGTAAGTTAGTAATCAGGTAGACAAATAAATAACAGGTAAATAAATAAGTTTCACTCGATTATCCAGAAAGCTAAGAGGCCTCAGCCAAAAATGCATCAGGGACATTTTTTGATAAGGGCTTAAGCTACTGCTAGGACCAGAAAAACATTAACGATTGCAAAAGCCAGGATTTTGGGACAACTGGTGAGGTTTTCTATGGAATAGAATGCTTTTTTAAAAGAATGTTCCAGGGTAACATGTTGAAGAAAATATAGAGCCATAGAAAAAGATCTAGTATGTATAGAAGCAGAGAACATAATGGAGCCCTGCCATCCCCCCTCCCAACATTTAACCGCTTGCGGAACGCAACCATCAAGAAAAATTATATTTAGGATCAGTTTCCTACTTGAGAATTGTCCATATAGGAATGATGGATGGTGCCTCCACACAGAAGGAAAAGGAATGATGAAAAGGAAATAAAGCAAGGAATTAATGAGAATGGGCAGACTCGCCCAGGTGAGATCTATTATGCTTTAGCAGTAAAAAGATTTGTAGAGAATAGCGGTAGGGTCATGAACTGACAAACTTACAGAAGTCCCATGTCCTTACGCCGTCTAGTTTTCCATATGGGTTATGTATACATCACGAAACAAAAACTAGGCTATCATGGCCTTTTTATGGATGGGAAACATCATTTATTAGTAAACGGGGTTGGCATACTTGTACTGGGAAACCCGTTACAATTCCGATATGGAGTCGATCACCGTGTCTGTTCCATAGATTCATGGATTGCTTAAGAGATCAAACTTACACACCATTACTCCCTTTGTTCTGTTCGTTGTGACGTCTTCTATGATAGAGAGGGTTTCATGAGGAAAAACCCTGGCAAAACAGTGCTTACGTGCAGGGAACCAACCACGTAAAGTGCATCCAGGCATCCCTTTGCATATTCAAGTTTTCGTACCTATTCGCTTCATCGATTAAAATCAGAGTGAACTACCTCTTCCTAGTGGGGTTCTGGTGACACTATCAGACTTCTTTACTAGCGGAACACAGCTCATAGTAAATAAGGTACGTACATTCATCCTTTTATTCTTTTTTGTTTCACACTAATATATGTAGGTTCATATGGAGATTTAAAAGTTACTTTCTTCCTTCTCGGTTTCTGTTTTTTCATTTTCGTTTTTTATGGTCTGGATTTCTTGTGGACAACAGGTTTCTGGCATGTTTTCCATTAACTGTTCCAAGCATTCAGCTGTTAAGGACCTGAGATTGTGGAGCAGTAATTCTGGCTTTCATCGCTAGGACATTCTGTTGTAGAGGGAAGCTGGATGATCAAGCTGTAGGTCTCATTCATTTTTTTCTTTTCTACTGTTTGTGATTACTATTTTTTAGTCATAGAGTTTTTCTAAACTGAGGTAGGGTCACTAGTTTCCACTAGGGCCACAGTTCAATAGGCTCAGGTCCTAGACGCCATGTAAGCACGCTGTGGTACCGCTATTTATTCATTCATTTTTATACCTTTATAAGATCGAGCACCCTCGAAGAAGTACTATCTAGTACTTTATTTATTTATGGATACACCACAGCGGTGTGTTGCACGAAAATAAGGGTACTGATGCAAATAGCATAAGTAACAGTCAAGCTGAAAAAAAGCGAAAAATGTTAGTCACTGATAACAAACATTAGAAAACACTATACTACTGTAAAAAGCAAGTTGTAGAAGCTCCGTACTCGTTTGCAAGAAACGTACTGGCAGCAAGGGTCTCCCATGTAGCTTTTGGACTCCAGCCATTAGAACCAGAGTGTAAGGAAACACTGGGTTCAGTGTGAGAATTCTGACAAGTGGTATGTGAGTCTTATTTTCATCCAGAAACGGTACAGCTATATAAAATAACATTTTAGATCTGTTACGAAACTAGTATACTCTGTCTCAGTCTTCTGAGTCATTTAGACTTCCTATTTTTAACTAACACAGTCCGTTCCACTATTCACTTACTGTTTACTATGTAGTATTCTTGAACGAGTTTCATTATGGAGCATGACAGAGAGGTGAGATGGGGCTATGCAGAAGACATCATGGAATGTAGCAAATGACTTACAAAATGAGGATAAAATAAAGATAAAATTGCTTTAACACCAGTGACTCTTCATCCAAGCTATTGTCCCCAATCGCTCCGCGGCTCTCCGCCCCGTGTTGGAGTTGCTCTTTCCGGGGCCCGAGGTTTGAGCAGTAGAAAATTCGAAAATTAATTTAATCAATGTACTCCAGAGATTCACCCCAAATATACAGAACCATAGCACAAAGGAGCGATGATACTGCACTTTCGCCACTGATAACGAACTCCTATGAAGGCCGCGCGGCAATCTGACGTCATCAAACCATCGCTCTCTTCACTATCACCTCCGATGTCTGTATCGTTCGATTTCACTGGGAAAAAGGCTCTCGTCACTGGTGCCAGCAGAGGTGTTTCCATGTTTATTCAATCTTTACTCTTGATTTCAAAGCTTTATTGAGTTTGAAAGCATTTTACTGACATCGTTGCCATCGAATTGAGATTATTCTTCCAAACATACATACTTACGGTCATGCAACCCTAAAGTGCTTTTCCATGCATGGCATCACAAAAACTATGATCCAAATAAATTCTATTCAGAGTACTATTCACTTTTTCCGTTTTCGAAACAGTCTCGAAAAGATAAGAATTCCATGAAATCCATTACCTTTTTCCTGGATTTGTCATTTGACTCAAAATTTGAAGGTATCGGCTATGCTATAGCAGCAGCACTTTCGAAGGCCGGTGCAAATGTGGTGGCGTTGGCGAGAAATAAGGAAGGGCTCGAGGATCTGCGCATGAAGGTGAGATGAGCCTAAATAGTACTAGTAGAGTGAAGCCACACATGATTACAAAAATGGACTACTTGCATAGTTTTTTTTCATTTGTATTTCTATTATTTCTTCTGCGCTTTCTTCGACAGCCTAGCCGTATTCCCTTTTTTCCTTCTCCCACATCATTCTTTTGTATCTAACAATAGGTGGAGGCACTCACAGGTTACACTTTGCCTGCTGACACCTTCCACTCACGGGTTCATTTCGGGTAAGAAACTACATAGTAAGCAGAAGTAAGTATCAATGTGGAGAAAGCCATGAATGCGTCGGAATTGACTGAAAAAATGAAAGAAAAATTAACGGTAAATCCACATATTTCAGCACAGTAACATCACTGTCCTCGTGTGTGATGTCACTTCTCCAGAAGCCACCCTTTCGGCGTTGTTAGCTCCGTATCAGCCATTTGACATCCTAGTTAACAATGCTGGCATTGGCCTGCTTGAGTCATGCTGCAGCCTCACTGAAGAAGCCGTGACGAAGTGAGTTTTAGCTTCACATGTGCACTTTGTTAATCCATTCTTGCTATGGATTTTATTTTTTATGATGTCCTAGATTTCATAAGATAAAACCACAGAATTGTACGCAGGTGGAATAGTATTTCAAGTAAGCACTAATAATAATGTATATTTTTAATGCAGGCAACTGGACGTGAACTTGAAAGCTCCCATAATCCTCACCAAACTAGTGACATCGGAAATGATCCGCAATTCTGTGCGAGGTTCCGTGGTTAACGTCTCGTCTCAAGCTTCCATGAGGCCGTTAGAGCACCACACTGCTTATTGTGAGTTTGAAATTTGCGGTTTTGTATTTATTTATTCTGCGGCAGAATCAAATCCGGTTACGTGTACCAAAGGGTCGTTTCAAGCACAATCACATGGTCGTGAGCGAATCCTCGTGTAACTTACCAATTTTCAACTTTTAAAAGGGTTCTATACACGTTGTGTTAAGAAGGGCCAAAATTCAGTTGAGGAGGAGATGGTTTAGTGCGAATTTTGATTGAACAGATCTAGCCCTGCTTACATCATATTATAGATCCGAAAGAATCTATAATATGATGTAATAATCCTCTTATATAAATCATGGTAGTGCAACAAAATTTTCTAGAGCGCAGGCGTAGGGGGAATAGCACGTGATCGCATGCCTTTGCCGTGAGGCTCGGTTATAGACTGTGGCTCGCGAGGATGCGCAGCTGACGGGGCATTCGGCCGATGTTTCGCCATAGGTGCATAGACGTGGTGGAAGTCGCGTGCATTCGGGATTTCGCCGTGGGACCAGCAGCTAGCGGTCTCGAGCCCTCCGGGCAAGACAATGTTTACAGCGATTTGGCGATGCATAGCAGCAATGTACGGAGCAGATTAGCCCCTGTAATGGAGCTTTTGCCAGTAACTGCACTCAATCTTGGGAACGCTGGACGTGAATCTCTTCGAAAGAATGAGTGGAGGTCGTAGCGATAGGATTCACTCGGTTTCCTTATATAGGATGTGCTCCTTGAGCACCTCTCATCATTGAGGTTCCATGGAGATTATGCAGCTCGAGGATCCGTCTGTTTTTAAGGAGGGCAGTACAATCAAATACACAGGATGGATGAACGAAGAACACGTCATTAAAAGCTGTTATGACATTTTCTGGAACCAGTTTTGCAATTGATCAAGCTTTCTAAATATTTCCTAACTTTCTTCCATTTTTTCAAGATTTACAGAGAGTGTGGGTGCACTGATGACGGACTGATGTGCCAGGGGCCCGTAGTTCAGAAAAACATCAGGATGGGTGGCCCAACAAAGCGAAAACGGCAGGGTACGGATCCATCGATGGAGAAAGGGTCCGCCGTGTCCCATTAGTGGGGAAAACGCCAAGATACGGGTCCATCGATGGAGAATGGGTCCGCAGGGGGCCAATATTGGGGAAAGCGCTGGGACACGAGTCCCACCGATGGATTGGGTCTGCCCTGCCCCAATAATGGGAGGAACGCCAGGATACAGATCCATGAATGAAAAATGGGTCTTCCCTGGCCCAAAAGTGGGGAAAGCGCCTGGATACGGGTGCACGGATGGAGAATGGGTCCGCCTTGGCCCAACAGTAGGGAAAACACCAAGGTGCACGTCTACCGTAGGGGAGTAGGGGCACGCTAATCAATCATTTGTGTCTCAGTCGACCACCTCTTCTTCCTCCCTGTATATTGAAGCAGAAGCTCTTCAGTGTGACTATCTCAACAACGGGAAGCTTGAATCATTTCAGGTGATTATTCGCACGGCACTGGTTACACTATGTTGTTCATAAGTACTAAAGCCATGTGAAAGATATTCCTGCGCAGAGTTGGAAGTGACCGCTCATAACGGGTCCATAGGCATGTAAGAAATTTGACAAAAAAAGTAGGTAGTATCACTGCATCGGAAATTAACTTGACATGTAGGTGAGTGATTAAAAATTTGCAAGCAACGCTAGGATGGCGAGAAGACTCGAAGCCTGACGAGGCGGCCAGGCCCGTACAATATACGCAACTCATAAGAAGGATTTTGTATTTGTGCTCAGTTAATGATTAGTTTTGCTTATTTGCTAATTTTCTAAGCATTTCCCACGTGTGAAGCTTATGCACGTACCCCAAGTGGCTGCCCCACCCCACTTTCTAGCGTCCCGGAGGGGCGCTAGTAATGTAATATAATATAAAGAATGTAGTAGAAAAGGCCAGCCTTGTGGGGTCAGCTCCGTTCGAACAACGCTCAGAGAGGAAGTTGAGAAAGTTGAAACCAAAGCCGACAAATGTCTGAGAAGTTTTGCCTCAGTCCAAGTCTGGAGTGTGGAGGAACGTGTCCAGAATCATGTCCAAGAATAATCCAAACAAATAAAGTCTTATTCACAAATCGAGACGGTTCAACAAGAACAAAACTCCACGACTACAGATCCCAAAATTAAGTAATAATTTAATTTAAAAACCCGCACAGTGACTCAAATTAGAAGATATTACGGAAACACGATGATTTGTGCTGGCGCAATAAATACACGGTGCCCAAACATGACATGTCGGGTGTGGAGATCCTTGAAGTAAACCGGCATGTATTGGTCTCCGACGTTATGATGGTTCGTCGCTCCCTGACTAATTTGCTGATCGTACAGGCGTCAGCTGCATAAGCACTTGCCGGTTGCGCCACAAAGTGGACATCATCATTTCCATATTGCGATATGTTACGGGGACTCGTCTCCTTGTGCTGTGTTGCGCGGCAGTGCTTCATACTATCCAGCTTAATGGCGCCAATGTCGCCCAAAGTCGATGAGTATCAGAATACATATATGTGCACGTCTTACTTTTCGCAGGTTTCCCGACTTACTGGCTGCAGAATTTTATTGCTTTAATCACAGTTCGGTGGTGCACTGGCATTTGTAAACGAATCTAGAGAACAGTAGTACCGTGCTTTCATGCACGACGATATACAGTGGACGGTGGCCCATCTGCAGCCTCGAGAAGGGCGTAGCGCTTGTCGTCTGCTGCCGGAATGCTATTCTTAGTCGCCTTCTTCCCGATTTGCATAAAAATCCTTAAAATTGAGCAGAAAAGCCCTAGATATAGCATAACAGCAGCAGAAAACATCGTTTACGGGCGTGCGGCGCGGTTGCACGGCGTGCTTCTTGAAGCCGTGGATGGGCCACCACCATTGACGTCCACTGTATGTTACAATAGCCCGCGCTGCAATGCGCTTCTGTGTAAACAATGAACAACATGGAGTAGTGACTAATATGGTATAACGGCAACATACTGTGAAATCTATGAACTATGCGTTATGCGGAGAATGACAATGTCCTTGAGGACGAGATGACGCTGGATGTTATACTCTTTGTGAAACATCGCAGTCAATCTTTATTAAGGTGCAAGCAAAGCTGGACTCGACATGGCCACTAGATGTTTCGCCAAAGAGCTCGGTAAACACGGAATCCGAATCAACTGCGTCAATCCTACAGTGGTGATGACTGAGTTGGGGAGAGAGGTGCGTAATGACTTGCGAATTCTTTGCTAAATACGTGTAAGTAGAAAAAATCGTCTCAATTTTTACATGGTGATATCCCTTCTTTCACCATATTTTAATTTTTTCTACCATGAAAAGTTGAAATTTCAATCAAAAAGTCAAGGAGTTGGTTACGATATGGAAAGAATAATTGACAACTTACCGAATTCTAGCTTTTGGCTTTTTTTCTTCTGGTGTCGGAAATCTTCCTCCCGTGTTCAGGGGCAGACGCGGGGGCGGGGTGGGATTGGGGCCCTCACCTCGAGAATAGGTCGCCGAATTTTTGGAAATACTTCACAAAATGGACGAAAATTTTGTGTTGGTGTATTGTTAATTGTTCCTCATTATAAATTTCTAAACAAGTTTCATCAATTATTTAATGTGCTGTCCAATTAATGTTGTCAAATTTTGTAAACAGTCGAGATTCTGTTGGAAAACTTCAATTTCAGAACTGGAGCGACCCGAACAAATCCGGGCCGCTCCTTGCTCAAATGCCCATCAGCCGATTTGCAGGTTCGTCACCACTTCTCAGAAAATTTCAATGTTTTTCGCCAAAATATGTAGAATGGAATAAATCTTCGAGATTATTCCGAAGAAAGAAAAAAACAGTCATCATCAACAAGGGAAACCGTGTATTTCTTTTTCAGAGGTGGAGGAAGTAGCGAACGCTGTCATGTTTTTGCTGAGTGATGCGGCATCACTGACTACAGGGCTGGCGTTCCCAGTATCTGGCGGCTTCACACAAATGTGAAAGATTCCACCAGGAAGCTATCTTGAAATTGGAAACAAAAGCAGAAACGAAAGTGGAACATTAATAAATGAGATTACTTTATGAAATTATAGTTTATATATGTCTCTGAAATAAATACATATATTATAACACGGAGTCAAGGAGTGTAAACACATATCAATAACTATTAAGAAAATTATAAGAATTTTATATCGCAAAGACTTGGAATTTGAAAAGAAAATACTCGAAGTTGGAACAAAATTTATCAGGGAGTAGGAAAACTAGTCCGAAGCAGATTACCCGAGAACTCGTCCACGCCGGTCTTCAGGGTAGTTTTATTCGCAAACTATATGGGCTTTTCTATTCGTTGAAACATATGAAAACCTGATTCACTTCGTTCATCGAGTAATGGAACGAACATCACCATCATTTTATTTCATCCTGAGTCGTATGAGGGTTGTTATTGTGGTTCCATGGTATGTAAAATTAACGGCTTATTCAAAAGTTGGATTTTCGCTTCGGATTAATATTTAAGTCTCCTTCTACCACTTGTGAAAAGCGAAGTTGAGAGCCCTTTCCACAAGGTGATACTCACAGATTGTGACTTGAGCTCCATGAAGAACGATCCGCTAAGCAGTGTGTGCGTTCCCTGTTGATTTCCATTGATAGTGACAAACATAGTCGAGTAATCCCCGTGTTCTTAAGCTATCCAGTCGATAATAGCAGTGCAGTTATCATAAAAGGAACTAATGTCGTCCTGGAGAACTGCACGCTTCAGCACGCTCGGATAAACGGTTGGTTCACAATTTTTCAACAAAATCGCCTTTGTGCAAAATAGAAAATCCGTGAAAATTCCGTAATATTCAGCAAAACGAAAAGATAAAATGATTAGGTTTTCATGAGCGATCTTTCTTCTTATGAAATATTCTGACAAGTTTCCAAACAGTAAGGATTCGTAAATGAATTCAGCATACACAAGTAATTCGCTCAATTCCTCTCTGTGGCAAGAATCCCCGAATGTTCGCCTAACTACACCTGTCAAAAACAAACAAATAACTTGATGAACACGTCATCGTGTACGCTGCAAGCTTGGAGAGAACTACAAGTATGATTCCATGGCCACTATCCAATTATTATCAACCTTTGCGAGACGCACCTGCAAAGATCGGCCTCGGGATATATCAGAGTCTCATCAGGTAATTTGCGAGAAGTATAAGCGGATCCCAGCTTGCCTTTAAGGCATGACCTGGCTAGCGGATGGGTGCCGCTCTCTGCAAAGCTTGTCACTCCATCAATACTATTAGGTTGGTGCAAAAATAATGCGCGTTTGCATGTCTTTGATTCCAAACCTCATAACTCCGTTCAAAATCGAAATCAAAATATTTTTTCAAAAGGCTTAGAACTATCCGCAAATCTTTAGCAATAAAGTAGAGGTTCTCCAACTACCGTGCAATTCTGAGAGGACCTTCTAGAATCGACGAATTTCCGGAGGGCAGTTTTGGCATCACTTTAGTCTTCGAGAAAATTCTACTGGAAGAAGTCGCCCAGGTTCTCGGGGAAGTGGTACTCGGTGAGCGAGAAGCTTGCTGATTATGATGTAGCACTCCGAGCTTCCTAGCTCAGTTGCTGCAACCTGTGAAGAATCTGTCGTGCAGGGTGTGCCTGGACGGTGCCATTCGAAGCAAGGCACACCAAGCCGAAAAATCCGGAAGCAGCTCGGCGGAATGCATTCGCTTACACTCCCTTCGCCAAAACTATGGTAGTATTCCGAGCGGTTCCTGCTTGGATGCCGGCGAGTTTTAGCTCGCTGAAATGAGTTTGGCAAAAAACTCGTTTTGGCGCCTTTCCTTCCATAACTAAAAATTCACCGAAAACATGAACTTCGCTCGAAATACATGAGATGATTGAAAAGGCCATGAAATTTGCCACAAAACCATATGCAACTCCTCATACAGATGATGAGAAACACCGGAAGTTTTCTGCACCGAAGATGAAGCAGCGAAAAACGCGCATTATTTTTGCACCAACCTAATAGAATGCCAAGCCAAGGGTTTCCAAGCCGCATGAATGAATATTTCGAATTTGCCACCTTTCCGAAGGTCGAGTGGACGAATTTTTCGAATATTAGCTTTTTCCAGGCTGAATTGTTCGAATAACCTCCGTTCTGAACTACTCGAATGAGTGAATAGTTCGAATGTGTTCATTATTCGAAAAATCGAATGAATGAATTATTCGGATCGGTTTCGGTTTCTATCCACTCTGCTATTCGAATATTCGAAAATCTAATCGAATATATTCGATTCGATCAAATGTATAATATACGCCTCGCTTTAGGTTTCTATCCACTCTACTATCCAATGTGATTCATTTATCCATGTTCTTATTTTGATAGGAAGGTGGATTTGTTTCACGAACTTTATCAGCAACAACTAAAACCATGCTATATACATACACAATACACCACATACGAATTCAATATCTACAGACTATACATTGGTTTTCGAATTTTTCTGTCGAATATTCGATTAATCGAATTTTGGCGTTTTTCGAATTATTCGAATATTCGAATTGTCGAGTTTTTTTCATTTTTCGAATAATACGAATATTCGTTCGTGAATATTCGTCCGAATACCATTGTATACTACAGGTCCGACAGTAAATAACGAAAGCAAGTCGTTACGACGCGATGCTCCTATATCGGGTAGGGTAGAATACTTCGAATGGTCAGTGAAAAGTGAGACCCCAGATAGACCCGTACATACTAACCGGCGAAAGTTGGTTGCAAATGAGGAAGAGGATCCTTGATATGGGACGGTATAGTATGATATGCAGTTATTGTTTTATTTGTCACGTCATTTATACATATTGTGATAAGTATCGAAGCACCTATCAAAAGGAGGACAGGAAGTGAAGCTGAGACACAGATAAATTCTAAAAATTTATCCACGTGTTCATCACTATGCTGTGCATTGCTGAAAGATAGCACAAATTGTAAAACATTTGATCCTGATCAATCGGAAAAAGATCCTGTGGGAGCAGAGCACACATGTGCGCGGATAAATTTCTATTGGATAGCAAAATTCTCAAAGCACATGAATATGCCCGTTAGGGCGCATTCATCCGACTGGATAAATTGCAATGGATACCAGGGGTGTGCGTTACTAACGTAACGAATTAACGCATTAACGCGTAACGGCCATTTTTGGCCTAACGTAACGAATTAACTGATTAACGAAGTTTGAAAATTTTCTAGCTCACAGCTTTCGTGGATACGTAGTGTGTATGGGCCCTGAAGATGTGACTTGGCTGAAATTATATGAGAATCTCACAAAAGCTGAAGAAGTCTGAAGAGATCTTGTAAAATGATTGGGCGAGTAATTCTGATGGATAAATGAATAAATAAATGAGTGAGTAAGTGAGTGTACCCATAAGTAAGTAAACAAATAAATAGATAAATAAACAAATGGAGAAGTAAATAAACGGTCTATGGATTGGATGCTAGAGCTATCGATTAGATCACTAACGCGAAGTAACCGCGCTAAATTTGAAACATACATCATATTATAAGCACGTAGCAGCCCCCTTTAGTATTATTTTCTAATGTATTACTATGTATCACTTAGTAACTTTAATTATTCAACCCTGACACCATCACAAATTTGTTCATGCCTTCTAAGTCATGAAATTCTTTGTGTTCTTACCAATTATTCTAACTATTAAGCCAAAGTTCAGGTTTCCTTTGGTTTCATTTTTTTTTCTAGAAATGCACTATGTTATAGCGTATCCTTGACACAATAATATGTAGGCTTACAGATAGCGCTGACTGCGAAGAACTTTGTGCTCCACATGGACGATGCTCTCTTAGAGAGGCAGGAACTCCCATTGAACATGTGCTGTTTCCTTTCATAGAAAAGAACTTGGGTGTTCTCCAATGATTTCTAACATTTTCTTTCAGTACGAGTGCCTCTGCAACTACGGGTTTAGAGGCCTGCACTGCGACGAAAGTGAGTCTTGCCTTAAAGTATAAAATCTTATAGTCTGTTCAAAACGCGACAATAGTTGAGTAGCCGTGCGGACAAACTGTTTTTCTCTCACTCCTCCTCAATTACTGCACACTTTCTCCGCATTCAATTTTCTCTATCGTCTTCCCAACTATCATTCATGATGGAATGCACTATGCAAAGCAAAAATTACGGAAGTTAAAGCAGATCTAGAGTACGGCTTTGTGTTCCTAGTGCTGTGTTTAGCCAAAAGAGCCGAAATTCGAATATATACATGGTTAGGAAAATATATATGGTATGATGTTTCAGAATTGACCGTTATGAAATTTTAAAATCGAAATTGCAACGTTCGTACAAAATAGAAGTAATAAGCTGAAAATAATGTTATAGGCGAGCAATTCAGCTGTGCAGTTATTTCAAAAATTTCTTCGCACAAACCCTAGCCAAGCCCCTTAGCTTGCACTGAAGCGTTTCTATTTCAAAGAAGGATTTTTTTTGGCGCTAACTTTCGGAATTTAACATTCTTTCCTCAGTGAAATAGCCAGATGTTTCGAAATCGTCGCTACTACATATGACGATTCTTGTAAAAGAATTGTAGCTCTTTGCAATGTTACAAAGGAAAACTCGATCGTCAAAAATCGTCCAGAAGAGCATAGTTTTCCAGCAATCCGCACCAAGTTTGCTCTAATGTACTTCGTCTGGCTATGCGTGCTGATAGAGATCGTGCTCATAGTGGTGGCTGTAAAAAGATATGCGTAAGTTAAACTGGTCAAATTATGCAAACACGCTCCATGGCAAGGCATTCAGGAATCGAAGATACTTCGTGTCACCTCTCCCCGCCCAACGATTCGTCGACGCCATGACATCTCGCGCCAAAGGCCCGAAGAAACTCAATTGAAATCCCCTATGTTTTTGTTGGATTTCCCACGTTCTCGTTAATAAAGGCTATTTTTATACCAGACAGCTGATCCAATGGGTTCGCTGTGATCTGCCAGCTCATCACTTGTTGTGTGTACATCCGCGCGAGCATTGTTGCGAGCGCTGACCACTGTGTTCTGTGTTAGTTCACCTGGGAAGTCAGACTGCTATAAAAACGCTGCTTGGATAATTATAAACATCATCATGATGTTCGTTCACAGCTGCATTCTTTACTCAGCTCTTTACATTACCCAAATTACCGCTCAAACCTGTCAAGCTGGTCAGGATGCTGGACGTGAGTTCTACTAGCACTTTAACCCTGGTGTGATAAAATTCCTGTCAAGAGTTAAAATCATCTGAGCTTTAAGCTTGTCTCAACGGCGGATGCATGACCGGCTATACTTGTCTTGCTGATCTCGACCTATGCTGCGAGGACAACAGCATCATACCGGCGACGACAGTTGCTGGTACAGTAACCGATACTACAGTAGTAGGCGGTGCAAGCACTTTAGCGTCAGGTGAGTAAATGCAAATCCATTGGTCAGCGAAACCCTTCAAGACTAAAAACACTCGATGCAAACTTGCAGAGTGCAATAAATGCGAGGGTTTCTAGGCGTTTACTGACGAGATGGGTCTCCCCCAGTAAAAGGGACAATGAAAAACGGTTGCCAAATGCTTGGCGCCAACAATAAACTTACGGTCGTAAGGAGTATCGCAACTCTACCTGTCAGACAGCACGTGAAAACTTTTGCTTTTACTCTTTTCTACAGAAAGGATATTCAGGATTGATCTAAAGGGAGCAAAGGGCACCTCCCATGACTCCCATGGGCACCTTCTGCGGGAATTCGTAATTCTCTTCAGAGTTCCTCACCCGCTCCTTATATGAATAGAAACTACGCTCCATGCATGACGAGCAATGGAATACACGAGGTGAAAACCCTGTAAATTAGCATTGTTCCGCCTACAGGCTCCCTCAAAAATTTGGGCTTGAAAACTTTTTTCGGCCCTTTTTCACGGAATCATGTGCAATACATCAACGTGATCTAGTGGAGCTAGTGGAGATTCTTCTAATCTGAGGTGGGACGGTGCCTCTAAGTGACAGAGAGTATTTCGAGAAACCGTCTTAGTTGTTGGCTCTCAAGTTTAAGACGAAACAGGGGTCTGACGCAGTACGCTCGGGTGGTAAGTGTCCCTATACGAGTCGAAAATGCTTGTGTACATACATTTACTATCTGCATCTGCAGCGTCAAGCTGTTTTGCATTTCTGAACTCAAGAAGGAACAGCCAAACGTGGTTCATAAGGCTCCGTAAATCATTCTACGACCTTATTCCCCTTATTCCTTATTTGACCCTAAGCTCAAAGGTGGCCTGTTCTTCCCTTGAAAAGACCGGAAATAGCAGCTCTCTACCCACTGTTTTACCCGGACCTAATCTCCGCAGGGGTAGGTGTCTGCTAATCAAATGCTCATCAATGAGATTAGAGCAGGCTTTGGCATTAGAGCACCCGAGTCAAATATACTAACGAAAACATTCTCACGGTACCGGGCTGTCCAGTAGTCAATAAAATTCGAAGGTTTAGGAGGATTAATTGAGTGGATAACCATGAAGGCTCGATTCCAGGTGCAACGACTGTCCCTTCAGCGTCAGCCTCCACGGCGGCTTCAGGGGCGACCACTGCAGCATGTGTGTTTAAATTATATATTACTTGATGTTTAGAGGACATAAACATCAAAATAATTCCTTCTAGCCTGCGCGGACAAGCTCAATCCAAGAACAGGAGTGTCAGATTGCCCAATGAGAGCTAGTCTCTGTAATGACGCCACGTACTACGCTGTGATGACAGAGCAATGCCCGCGGACATGTGGTAGATGCTCTGGATCGACCGGAACGACTGGTAGCGGTGAGTTCGGTGGATCTTCACATCCCGAAGACTACTATTGGAAAATTATGGGTGTTCAGCTTGTGCTGACAAGCTGAATCCGGCTACTGGAGTGTCGGATTGCCCTGCGTTGTCTCACCTGTGCAACAATGCTGCCTATACCACGTTGATGACTGAACAGTGCCCACGCACATGCAACAGATGCTCAGGCTCCGGTGTTAGCACTGCTAGTAAGTCTTGAAGAGTTAGTCTACAGCACGATAGCAGCAACTCCTCTTACACGGGTTTTACCTCGAATTCAGCAACTGTTTCTGGCACCTGTGTGGACAAAGTGAATCCAAGAACCGGAACATCCGACTGTTCCATGAGAGCCTCGCTTTGCCAGGATTCAAACTACATTGCCCTTATGAGGGTAAGTCACTCCAGAATCAGACGATAACTATTGGGTAACCCTGATCTTTTAGACGGAATGCCCACGGACATGCGGATTCTGCAGCAGCACAGGTGTCAGTGGTGCCAGTACCGTAGCTGGTACCGCTACCGTACCCGGCGCTACTGTTACCACCAGAGCAGCTGGAAGTAAGGAATTCCTAACGAATGGTACTGATAGCTCGTGTTTCTATAAAAACCTTTTCAGCCTGCGTTGACGCCCTCAACCCCCGTACTGGTGTGTCCGATTGTCCGCAACGCGTCTCGCTGTGCAACGACAGCGTCTACAGAGATCTTATGCAGACACAATGCCCAAAGACCTGCGGTGTTTGCTAGAGTTGTTGTTACGGTACTTGTATAATTGTGTCACAGTGTTGGAGTTCTTAGAGACGAGATGAAAGGAATTTCCCGTAACTTTGTTGAGCTGAGATGTTAAAAAATCGTTTTCCAGAGAAATTTCCTTCTAAGGGAAGGTGTATTTCTCTTGCACTGAGGACAAATCGGAGTGTACCACATATATTTCGGAACATAACTTGAGAGAGGCGATGTACACTACGTGAATGGAAATTACCAGTAGGCAAAATAGTCAAGGAAGTTGGCAAATGTCCATAAAAGCAAATTTCCGGGTTGTAAGGCACTAAAATGATCGGGTCGAAGAGTAAAATGGATGTGCCTTTGGAAACGCCTAGATATATATCCTGTCTTCCTCCAGAGGTAAAAAGAAACGTGCAGAGATTTGCAGTTTCGAGCGAATCTTTCCAGAGCCTAGTCCCATCAAAATCTTCATTTGTATACCATGACACATCATTTCTAAGGAATTCTCCAGGTGGTCCTAATTAGGAGCGCTTGGAAATGAATTGTTCCCCGCAAGAATAAAAACGGGAGCGAGAGGCCTCAGTAGCACAGCTTTCATGCTTCTATCATCGCAGCGGGACAATTTCTAGAGCCGATCAGTTCTTAGAACAGAACAAAACGCTCGACAGTTGCCTTAACTAGCAAAGATACCAGTAATCAGAGCAGATATTTACATGCAATCCACTCCATAATTTCCTCTCCTCTCAGATGAAGGCAAGCTGATGGTAAATAGTCTAGACGGAGCACGCACACGTTCATAGAGCAAAAATCAGCGTTACTGCTCGTAAGCAGTTATCAGCAGCAGTTATTTTCAGGTAATTTGCCGAATTACTCGGTTGGGGAGCAAGCTCATAGATCATTCCGATCATTTTATAATATCTTCGGAGAAGTAGCATACAGAAATAAGGATCTACCGAGCACTATTTAAATAAAATTCCCCATAAAACCATTTGCTTCCCACGTTGTTCCTATATAGTAGGTATTTGATCAAGGACAAAAATGTGGTCCCATTGGCTCGACTGGATCCAGGGCCCTTTTACCAATTGCTCCCAAGGAGTAGGGTGGATTATATATGCACTGAATTTTGCTCAGCAATGATTTCAGAATACGAAAATACAGGATGAGGCTTGTATTCCAAGACAAGAAATCTTGGACTACAAGACTGCCTCATCGCAATTCCACAACACGCAGTGGATGACGTATTCTGGTCTTCCACACCATGCACTCCCCTCGTTGTAGAGGATTTTACCCTTTCTACTGTCCATTATGAAAGCTTCTCTGGGAACCCCAGAATTACTCGGTCGACATGGGAGCTGGGTGGCTATTAAGACGCTGACGTACATTGAGAGGCGCTCTTATACTAATAATAGGCTGTGAGTAGTTCTTGGTCAGGGTTGTGAGATGACGCCGTAAATAATCTCGTAGTGTGACCCTCAATTCAAGAAATATTTATTGAGAATTGAGGATATGTTTCAGAGAACTTCTTTACATACATAATTTCATAGAATTTTCTGCGGGATGCATTCTTATCAGCGCATTCCTTCACCAATATAGTCTTGAAGGGTGTTAGGAGCGTTCTTGGAATTTCTTCTGAACCACTTTACCGAAGGAGAACGGGTTCTTCATCAGCTTCTCCGTCATTTCTGGAATTTATTGGCATCATATGTACAATGGAAGAGCTCTGAACAAAGAAAAAAGAAAGAAATGGGAACAGTACGTGGCACAGCTGGATTTCTCATGATTGGCCTAGCCGTAGTGACGCTTGGATTTGAGCTGCAGAATCCACATGTTCTAGGACATTGCTTCTGGAAATTTGATATTTGTCTACGAATCTCTGATAACAGACACTGGTACCTCACCATCATAACATCACGGTAAACTGGATCTCTGCACTGTTCCATCCTGAAAGGGCAGTCAGAGGAATTGCTCAGTGGATTCACTCGATCGACGCATGCAGCTCCGCTCGGTAGAACACCTGAACAACTCCCAGTGAATCCCTTTGCGTTGGTGATTTCGCCAATTTACTTACTAGTAAGTGTTCCCGGACATCTTTTACAGGTACTCGGGCATTGTTCACTCATCAGTGCAAAGTATTCAGGAACGTCACATAGGCCAGCACGTTGACGACATTCAGATATTCCTGTTCTTGGATTTACCTTGTCCTTGCATGATGTGGCTGAACAGGGATGACTGATCAGTTTTTGGATGGAGTTCTCTCCATGGAACAACTAACCAGGACTTGCAGTATTTGCAGTAACTGGGGCCAGGGGATTCGGTCCTTGCGTCGGTACAACGATGGGTGAGGTTGTTGAGCCTGCAACAAAAAATTTCATGACTTCACTTTCCTGGATTTACGACGCGAACAAAACTTTCACTTCTATCTTTAGTTGCAGAGTTACCAATGCATCCATGGTCATCACTATTCATTTTACTTTCCTAACATGGCTGATGATTGATTTACTGAGATGTGACTGCAAAAATAATGATAATAAAGTATTATAGAGATCCTTTTCCATTAGTAATGAAATTTCCATTGTAGAAAATGTCCAGGAAAATATCTGGACGCTTCTGTTCCTCTATCGGCAAATAGATTCATACTCTGTGGTCGTGCAGAAAGCGGTGAACTTTTTTCTACTTTTATACTGTAACTATTGGACAGAGTTGGGTCCAAGTAGGAAAAAAAGACTGAAAACTTGCTAGTGGTGTTCGCAGTGGGGCAGCATTGCGAAATTGTCGGGTCGCATTCGAATCCAGGCGGGCATCCTGGTGTGCATGCTGAAATGGATTTTATTTGATGAGAAAAAGTAATTTATTCTTTGATTACTAGTTATCCAAGCACTTGCTTATCAATAAATTAGTTTTTTAATCAACTTATCTGCTGGATTTCTGCACGCCCTAACTAGGAAGATATGTTTTAAATATGTGCTAGGCAAAGACTCCACATCCACCATATTGTAGGAGAACTTTTCATGTTATCCTAATCCATGCATGAGAAACAGCTGTGGTCTTACACAGTATCAGAAAATAAGAATTTCACCTGTTAGATTTTCACATATTCAAGGTGTATATATGTAGAAAGATATCATAACCATTACCATAACAGCTAAGATACACTAGCGAACGTATCTTAGTAGAGGTATCTTTTCGAAATGCATTGAACTAAAGGGGAAGTTGTAGGAGGATATTTTTCACATAAGTGTGAAATTTACTACTTCGCTTTTTAGCAAGTATGGCTCCCAAAAATTCACAAATGTGAAGTGAAGTGAAGCTAGAGAATCGGTATTATTCGAGACAGACAAGGACTTAATTGCAAATTCTTGGAGTTTTCGGAGATTCTGCATGGAATGGACAGCTGTTTCCTCAACGACTTCTTTCTTTACTAGGTACAGGTTGACTGCGAAAAATTGCCTGTTTAATGCAGCGCGAGCCTAATTCAGCTAGCTAGCATCGCTCTAATGAAATTGTGCCACGCACAATAGCTGAGATTTGACTTGGGTTATAGTTAAGGGCAATGCCTTATGGTAGAAGAACGACATTCTGACAGGCTTCTACTACTCTAATTAGTAGAACCCGTAAATTGCAGAAGCATAGCTGCAACTGAATGAACTATGTAGAAAGGTCGGGTTAGTGCTAGGTTGGAGAAATGCAGATGTTGCCTGCTTTCGTTCCGTTGCTTCTTCACCGCTTGGAATTCTCGTACTCGTTTAGCCCAGGGAGTGCCTCTGGGTGGATTTGGTTGCAATTGCGATAGCAGCGGTATCGGCTGACCGATCGGCTCTTTCGATTTATTTCTACACCTTTTTCTGTAAGTTTCCATATGTCTGTAGAGTGTTGCTTGCATTTTGATGTTTCGCCACTGTTTTCGACCAAACCAGCCGAGCGGATGGCCGATACCACCGCGATCGCAATTGCGGACAAAATCCATCAGGAGGCAATCAATGCGCTAGGAGTCCACAGGCGTTTTCATGTTCATCTTAAAGAGTAATCCATGATTTGTCTCAGTATATGAACTGTTTGACAAATCACAGTTTCTAATGACAGTTTCCAAAATCTCCAAGAGCTGCGGGTCGCTATTACGACAGCAGCGAAAATCGTCTGTTATTAGGGCATCTGCTCTTTGTGCAAAAGAAGGCGAAGATCTGTCGATCGGGAAAAAAGGTGCTTATCCCGATTGAGCTGTTGAACACTTGTTTTGTAATTAATTTTCATCTGTTCAAGCTCCCATTTATTTATATTTCCTCCGCCTGATATTTCTGATTGCAGTAAGATAATGTCGTAAAACTCTCTACATATTACATTCAAATTAACAGCCCGCTGCAGACGGGCACAACGCTCGTACACGGGTTTGCTTGAGAGAATATAGCAAAATAACCAACTTCTCATTAATTCACTATTGAAAACCCAGACAGACGAGGTGATGATGACGTTCTACTATTCAGCTTGCAGGCGATGTTTGGTGAAGTATCACGAAGATTACCAGAGAACATCCGCAGAGTTACTGTGAAAAATTCGCTGTCATTACATTAGGGTTTTTGTACTTTTTCGTTTCTTATTTCTATGATAAACTCGCACTCATTTGATGAGAAATTTTCATTTTTCTAACTGCAAAAAGCCACAATGTGCTGCTCTATCTCCGGCCTAGTCGATGCATTTTCCGCAGCATGACTTCATATTGTTAATCATGTCCGCACTTTGAGAGCAACCACTTTTTTTCAGATTTGTTCACGTGGAACGTTGAGACTGTTCAAACTGGCGACAATAGAATCTTAGTAAGTAGTACAATAGAGTCTCCCCTCTCCCTAACGAGGCAATGCGAAACTACCCTCTAAAGCTAGTTATGTTCCGGTTATTTACGCAGTGTTTGCCTTCTATTCCTTCTGAAGAACTAAGCGCTTGCCTAGAAAACAGAACTAAACCTTCATTTAAAACCAGTTACGTCATGTGTAGCTGTTCGAACTATGTGCATAATAGCACATAGTTCATTAACGGTATGTTGACGGGTAACTAACAATTTCCTTACTATTTTAATCGCTTTCCTTGTATGACAGCAATAAAAAAACCTGCCTTATTCTTGTACGAGCAGACAGCGCTGCTACATCTAATGACAATTGTACCTGTCTGCAGCAAGAAGTGATTAACTCAACAGCGAGTTCTCAGAGGCGCTTAATCTGCCGATGCTGACCTTTTTCACCTACAATTCTAGTGCCTTTCTGCACTAGAAGTACTTCTCATTCATTAATGATTAATGAATAGCATCTTTGCAGCTTGAAAATGGTGCTCACACAAATCTGTTCGATCGACATTTTTGAGTTGTAGGCGTTAGTTCTCTCAGTTTCTGCGACAAATTTCAAAAATGCAACTCACGCCCGTAGGGAGGTCGTCCATCGGGGCACTGCTGAGCAATAGCTGCTGCCAGGAGAGCCGCGAATACAAAAGGCGCTGAAAACATTGCTGGATTACGATGCTGTCTGGCATGGCGCATTTATAGTAAAAGCATCAACGTATGAGTAAACATAGCATTGTTTATGGTTGATTGTCGTTTCTGCTTCCTGTTGTTTTCTAGCTACCTATTATACGCCCAGCTCGTGATTTTACGAAAATCAGTAGGCTGAAAATAACCTGCTTTTCTTCACGATGCATTCATTCCAAAGTTAGTCTGAAGCTGATTTGCGACATTTCTTGAATTTATTTTTCTATTTATTTACTTATGGAGAGCATTCTAGGTACGCGCTTAAGAAACATTGACCGATATCGATCCCTTAAAGGCAGTTTGTCACCTCGTTTTCGTGTTTGAGGTTTTGACGGATCCTGAATCTCCTCGATGCGCTGAACTCAGCGGTGTACATAAAATGTTAGAAAACTGTCTTTAAACCTGTTTTTCAAACGTTTTTCGGGACGGGGTTTGGAACAGTTTGTCGAACAGGGTGGACGCGTGAATTCATTGATCTTATCGATCGGACAACTCTACACGTGTTGGCCAACGTTGCAGACGTGGCGGGCAGCCAGCATATTCACGGACCGACCCGCCCAAATGGTCCGTGAATTGCACATTGGGACCCTCCGAAATGGAGTTTTCGTCACTTTTAGGCGTTATGACGTACATCATTGAAATCAGCGTGATGAGAAGATCTAGGATATGCTGATATCCACAGCCCATCACAATGCAGGTCACTTTCCAAGTAAGCGAGCTCACCTACCAGGTAAGCAAACTGCTAAACGCTCAAAGGAACAAGTTTCCAAAGTCGCAAAGAGTGCCCCAACTTGATCGTGCTCAACTCGGAGACCGAGGCGGAGACCGAGGCGACGTGAGCAATTGCGTCAACAGAAAAACTCGTCCATACTGAAATAGGTTGTCACGGAGTGAAAATGCCTGTCAGACATCGTTTGTCCCACACATACGATGAATCTCCACAGGACTCTCTCCCCCAACCCAGTTGAGGGATAAGATCAGCGGTGGGTCGTAAATCATTGGTTGCTTCGAGCTGACTTAACATCGCTCGATATCCGCCACAGCTCGTCTTAAAATTCCAGGGGAAAAAATCGCTCACCGAGGTATTGTAGGCAGCTGCAACTGCAGGAATTGTCAACGAATAGCGAAATGGTCAGGAGCAAAACAGAATTTGAGGACTTTACAACAGAAAATCTGCCATTTATTCACTTATTTGTTTTATTCATTATTTGTATTTTATTTGGACTAAAAATTAAGGGGAAAATATCGGACCTCAGTGCTCATACGTACGTCTCGCTAATTGAGTCAGTGAGCGAATATAACGGCAATAGACGGATTTAGCTTTACCTTGTTGTCCTAATTGATTTGAATGAATCCTACAAATATTATATGTATGAACAGAAGGAATCCATTTGTGATTGTCTTCGAGGGTAAGTGTGAGCGAAATACCAGGAGGTACCATAACGTTATAATATCTGCGCATACCTTCGACATTTGGGTAGGTCCAAGAGATGCTTTAAAAAATGTCGCGTTATTCGATGATCCCGATAACGAGCAACTTGAATCTATCCCAATCTAACACTAATTAGTTTGGGTTGCGACCAACCTCATATTATCTAGAAATGACCTTATGTTGCTTGTCTGATTGGAAATAAGAAAAATTCACGGCGGGATTTGTTTCGCGCGTGATATGCCCGGATTTACAACGGGTTTTCCTCCTTGTCGTGGAAGTGTTGATTACCCATTGCTTGCATTGCCTGGACTCCTATAACAGTGCTAACCAAAGTTGCGAAGTTTCATAACTCTTAATTTTCAAACTTAAAAATTTTTGTGGTGTCATTGACCTTAACAATTCTATCCATAAGAATTACCCCTAAAAGATTCAAGCTTTGACTTTCCATTTATGCATTCGTGTAATAGTATGTGTATTTTTACCGTAGAGCTACGGTATTCTTCTTATCTCCCTCTAAAAGTCGTCAATGCAGTAATGATAGAACAATGACGCAAGTGTCAACAACAAGTGCTTTATCTGAGGAACATTAACCATGAAGAGGAAGCGTATCAGGGAAGTTCCATAAGGTAATTGACTCTGTTGCTATGGAAAAGATACGTAAGAAGGGCGAAGCACTTGTTAGTTCTACTTTCCTCGCTGTACTCCTATGTACCCTAACACATCGATTTCAATGGAACCAATTTTTTTTGTTACCCTGGCTTTGTTCATATTTCCGTTTTTCTTCGCTTTATTAGAGAATAGTTACGCTTTAATGAAACTGTGTTATTATTGTGACTGTACTTTTTTACTCCAAAGCCTCATACTTCTCTTAATGAGCCGCAAAGCGTTGCCCCTCGACAGTAACCACCTTCTTTTTTGTATATTCGCTCCGTTTCAAATGCCCTAAATTTCTCTGACATTCCTACTTTATTTTGTTGATTTCTTCTATCTTTCACTATACACTTTAAAATACACTTTAAACGAATAAAATGCTAGAAACGAGTCACAGCTGCTTTGCAAGGTGAAGTCAGCAAATTTTCCACTGTATTTTTACTTCAAAGCTGTGGAATCACAATTTCGTGATATTTGCGAATTTCTCGGGTTAGATAAGAGTGTGAGATGAGTGCAGTAGTTTTGCACAAGGGCTCAACTTCTCGCTTTTCTTGGGATTGCCTAGCTTTTATACTGAGGATCACCTCTTGCCAAGCCTTTATGTTAAGGTCCACCTCCCTTGAGGAATTTATGCGCAGGATCTCTTCCAATTTCTACAAAATTCCCCTTGAAGACTAGCACTGTATGTATTCTAGCAACATATCTGTGGAGATTCATTTATTAGGATAATTGAGGCATGTAATTGTTCATACAGCTCCTAGACAACTTCACTGCAATTTGGTCGCGCTAATGCTTGTAAATTCACCACCTCCTCGTACCAAAAGTGAAAAGAACTCCTAAGTGAACAAGGTTTGTCCAACTGTTCCCCGGGTTTTGTCAGGGACGTAAGTTCGTACTGTAATTCGCCCGTTCCATTCGTTTTCATGAAGTCCACTAAATGGGAGGAAAAGTATCCGACTCAGAGAATAGTTAAATTCAACCTTCTTGTAAGTTTTCATCGACACCATTCCAGCACGCATGAGTACCAATTCACCGCATCATCTCCCCCCCCCCCCCCAGACTTTTGCGGTAACAATTCTCAGAATACAATACTCAGAAGGAATGGATGGGCTGCTTGTTTACGGACAAGGATGCCGACGTATACGATGTACCTTAGCCAAGACTTTCTCTTAGCTGGCACCTAGAGAAGCGGTCGTCCCGTCAACCTGTATAGGTGCCTCTGGTCCTTAAACTAGCTGAAACACATGTTTCCATTCTTGACGACTGGCACTGATAAATTTAGGTTTAACATTAGAACATAGAACATTTCAGCGCTATCTTGTAAGACAACGATCGTTTTGGCTTCCTAGTTCGCTAACGTACGCTGAATGACAGCAAACTCGTCGTTGCTGCTGAATGGTTCACCGGCTTTAGAATGTTTCACCAGTATCTAGCAGTGGCGGACGCAGAAAGTGGGCGGGAGGGGGGGCGTGGGAAGAAAAGTGGGGTCTCCGCCGTTTTGGGGACCCAGACGGAAAATAAAATTAATAATAATATTAATTATAATAATAAACAATAAATAAAAAATATATTAAAAATAATAATAAAAATAAACAATTAAAAATAAACTAACACAAGATTTTTATTTGTATTGTAAAGTAATTTCGAAAATTTGGCGACCCATTCTCGGGGGGGGGGCCCCCCCCGCCCCCCCCCGCCCCCCTGCGTCCGCCACTGGTATCTAGTATGGCGATGATGCTCCTGTTATTTGCAATGCAACTCGAGCTCAGGCTTGACTACTCGCTGAACTCAAGCTTATCATTTAGCGGAAGAAAAGAGACTAACAGCCATTCCTTTAGTAACTGCGAGTGAATGGGAACGCCTAGGTGTCATAAGCTTAACGGTGCGCTTAACGTGACAGGAGTGTCTTGAATGAAACTGCCCAACATTTCTACCACATACGTTGGAATGTATTTTTATTTTGTCCAAATAATTGATAGCTTGCTCTGGCGAGCTGCGAGTCAGTGAGATATCAGCTAACTGGCGATGCTTCGGGCAGATAATAGAACAGCCCTTTTAGAGAATGGGGCATAATCCAATTTTATTGCTTCCACGGCTGTTTCCACAGGTATTTACCATCAATCCTACTTTTCCTTCCACAGCGAAATCCTCGTCTTAATTTTTTCGAAATTACTTTCAAGATTTGTGGAGTTGCCAATGCTTCGCAGAAGGACATTTTGTATTGACAGCTTCAGGAGTTAGAAGTTAGAATCGTTGTGATATATTTTTCATCGAAATAATGAGAAGAACATAAACATTATGTGCAAGATGTAATTAGTTATTAGGAAAGAAGACAGAAAAAGACAAGTAAACAGAGAAAACAAGTGGCGAAAAAAGCCGTCAACATAATACGACTTTTTTTGCGACTTGTCTTCTCATCAGCAGTTAACTAAAGCCTTTTATGTCGCGTGTTCCATGAATAAATCCTCTTTTTTCATTTATTAGTAGTGCTATCAGAAATCACATCCGCATTCGCCATCATATGCTCTATTACTTCGGGAAAGGTTAGGATGCAGCGCAGTGATCTTATCTTGGTTTTGGCATTTTGGAGAAGGAATAGTCAGCGAAGCGAAGCTGAAAGGTAGTTCATATTCATAAGATACAAGCTTCACAGATGAAGAATAAAGATGTCGCCCATCAAATTTTGGACCTCCGGAACTTTGTGGGGCAGGAAAGGATGAAAGCTTGACAACGAGAATGCTAGCTGAAGACTCCTATATGGACCATTCAACAGTTGTTCTTCCTCTCAAAAAGACCTGAGGAACGTTCTCGAAATGGACACAGGCGGAAATTAAGTAGAACATGCTCAAATTTTTGTTGATTTTCTGCAGCACAACGAAGAAACTCCACTTTTGAAGAATTTCGTAATTTGAACCTCCTCCTCTTCCACGTCCAAGAAACTTCCTTGTCGTCGAAATTTCAAAGTACAGCTCTTTCTTCTTCAACGGTGAGGGTTGTACCACCCTATTTGCAACTGCTTCAGAATTTTTAACTTGGCTTTGGCGGTTGTCACTCAGCCGAAATTTCGTTGAGATCGCGAAGTGTCGTGCTGGTTCTCCCGGAGTTGTAGATGTAGAGCATGAAATGGTGAATGTTGTTACGATTTTCATTTGCAACTTTACTAAATGAAGAAGCGAACTTTTTCTATGGCAAATCGCCATTAAGAAACGTTAAATCTCAAGGAGAAAAGTCGAGAGAAAGCTGCATTGTTACTATGCACCACTCTAAGAATTTGCATTGATTATTTCGCTCATACTATTATCCTCTCGAAGACCTAAAATTTGCCCAAGTTAGTCTGGCATGAATTTCGAAGTCCTTGTCTCTTGAACTCGGACATAATTCATACAGCTAGTTCCTTACATGCGAGCAGCTGATAATGTCATTCGACTGCCGTTGCTTAGTTATGGCATAATGAGGTAGACTCCTAGGTAATATCCCATTACTCAACAAGACGTCTTTCTACGACACAATTCCTTCTGCATTCTTTATTCTCTTATGCCTTAACAAGCTTTCAGAAGAGGATGTGCTTCACTTAGCTGCCTACAGAAACACTTCCCTTAAAAGAGCTTATCAAAAGACAAGCTTATGCCTGTACCCACTCGTTTTCAGTGTAGGCGCTAGATTCCTCAGAACAACGTATCCACACCAATTATTCCATTCCTTTGTACTTCAGCACTTTCTCATGCATACATGAAGTGACGTACCCATATATGGAACAATACTTCCACGAACATGTACTTATAGATACTCCTTCTAATACAAGGGAAAGAGCTTTTCGCTTGTTTTTTTCAGTCCACAATATTTCTGCCTTCAATTTCCACGTTCTAGCAGTTGAATTGCGAATAAATCAAGCTTGTAGAAGTGTCGTTTCGTAGCCATGACGATGGTTGTGTTGTCGCTGTGAATACGCCCACTTCTGTTTTATCTCACAGCAGACTTACGTATTTGACGTTTTTAGGGAAAGATCTTGAATTTCTGGCGATTTGAAGCCATCTATGAGCTCTTAGCTAAGCAGCCAACTTTATTTTGAGAATTCATTTTTTTGGCTTTTTTTTGAGTCCGTCCAAAAAGACAATCCCTTCTAGCGCTCTCTATACTTCAGATTCACCAATAAATCTGCCTAGCTCTTCAGAAGACATTTTCGCTCTGGCGATATATCTTTGTTGAACGCAGTTTTTCTTTCTCTCCTGCTTCTTCTGCTCTTTTTCTGCTCTAGGGCTCTTTGACTCTACGGCCACTTCTATTCAACCTTCTAGAAAATATTTTAAAGAAAAGGAAATTCGCACGTCTGAACATTCGGTGAACCCTCGACTCGGGAAACACCGAGTAAAAATAAACTGCGATTCCTCGAAAGGAATGAAAAAATCATGTCCGCTGCCATTCGCGTTCTATTTACGACGCAAGTACATAATGTATTCAAAAGAGAGGCGCATCGCATTGTCCTCCATTTCATGTGGGTCACGATGACAAAGTCCTGTGGCAAAATGTAATCTACCCATCAAAAATACGGGAGTTTTTTCTTCGCGGGGTTTGACACTATCAAACAGACGGCAGGTGTTGCTGAACAGAAATTGAAGCCGATTTTGAGAAAATGTTCACTGCAAATAAGTTTGTCAAAGACTTCTGCGAACTAAAAGTCGGCGGCATCGCAGCAGGATCCACTTGGAATGCCACCATGATTTTGCCCAAGAAGGTGTGAGAGATAAACACAGGGTGTCTGGAAAGTATTGGCGCGTAGAATTAACAGCATTTTTCTCTTTTCACTCCGTTTTCCTTTTAATTCTATGTTTGCAAACAATTAAGATTTTTATGTTTCCATAACAGGGACTTTTCAGCATTTCAGTATTATAAGAGGTGTTGTCGTCGTTTTTACCCTGGCGTCTCATGAGTTTCTAACTTAGAATGACATGGTCGCTTATGACATGGGAAACATACCTTCGATACTGTCTCAGATACTGACATGTTGACAAAAAGCCACTAGTCTAAGTTAAACTGCTATTCTGCGTAAGCAGTGCTGGTGATAAAATCGGGAGTGTGGGCTATTCTACAACTCACACCTCAAAACTCCAGTTCTTGTTTTGGGTCTAGAGATGGCGATACCCTATAACAGTATTGCATGTGTATACTGTAGAATTTTAATGAACCCGCATCCCTGCAGGTTTTTTTTCAAATCTTTGTGTCGCTGATAACATTATCCCTTAGGGCGATATTTTAGCTTGCACCTTTGGCTGTATCTATTTGTGAAACTATAGCATCGGCAAAAATTTTACAATTTCCGCAGATTCCAATCATAGGTGGTTGATTGGTTTCACATTGCTCGTTACCGACCACTGATGCCGCATCCATACTTATTTTTCGCTCAGCAACTCCTCGTACTTCTACGCATCAGTGGCGGACGCAGGGGGGGGGGAGGGGGATTTTCGAAACTACTTAACAATACAAATAAAAATCTTGTATTAGTTTATTTTTAATTGATTATTATTATTATTATTTTTAACATAATTTTTATTTATTATCTATTATGATAATTAAATAGTTTTATTAATTTTATTTTCCATCTGAGACCCCAAAGCGGCGGAGACCCCACTTTTTTTCCCACGCCCCCCCCCACTCCCGCCCACTTTCTGCGTCCGCCACTGCATGCATGTGTTGCGTTCACTGGAAACATTGACCTTCATGGGTCCGACTTCCTTACTTCATTCTTGCTGTCACGAAAAGATAGCTGCGGTTACTTGTTTCCTGTTCCGATTTCCAGGGAGGTCGGTGCACCATACTTTTGATTGCGCCCAAGGTGGCTGTTATCTGAGTTTGACAATATCCGCCATATGGGCTGGCTATTGAAGTCTCGGCTTTCGGACCTCAGTTTTCTGCGAGACCCTTCTGAGATTAACCACAGCTCATTCCTACCACATCTTGATTGGATCACTAAACATCCACATCTATCGATTCCCCGATGGAACTCGTAACATTTCACAACTATGATCGGTTCAATAAATTCTTATTGGTCCCCTATTAACCCGAGATAATTAAAGGTTCTGTTTGCATAATATTTGGTACAATGTTGATTAGACGACTTCTATTTATGTATACTCAGTATGTGTACTCTCGAGTAGTTCGGTTAGTAGGACCCGCTGCCGCATCGGTCCCCGACACTATCGATCTCTTGGCATTTGAACAGGAAGATGCTCTTTGTGTATGCGCATTCCTCTGCTGTCAATTTCATCAAAGCGTTGCTCAGCATTCTTTGCTTTTACGTATTTCCTCACACACATAATACCAGAGGCTACCTCGCTTTTTTGAAATAAAGGTATTCAGGTGCTCTGAATCCGAGTTTGTATGCACCTCTACTGAATGGAAAAAAAAAACCAGAGTACTTAACATTTTTACTCACTGTGAATGCGAATCTGACAGGAGACTCTATGTATATTGCTGCGGCAATGGTTAAATCACCTACTTATTTTATTTTTATTATTTTACTTTCACTACATTGTGCCAGGGGCACAATGCTACCCCTCAGAATGAGGGTAACAAAGAAAGTGATGGATGTGAAGGAGTGTTTTGGAAGTTCAGTGCAAGTTTATACTTCACTTTCTCACTTGCATCATTTGTATGGCAGGCTAAATGAGGCATTCACGTATCGAACCTTTGTTGCTCCCACAGAAATTGCGGTGGGAGAAATGCCCGAATTGCCTCTTAAACCTATCACGTTGTACTATACATGGGACGTAGGTGAGGCATGAACGTGGGCATCGCAACTGCTGGTTCCTCACAACACCATCTGCTCTCTTCCCTCAAGCTCTGCTATAAATATCTGTGCACTTATACTGCATTTTACTTCCAAAAACTCCTTTCTAAGCTACAGATCATGCTTTTAACACCAGGCACTGCTCTTTTCTTTTTTCGTGATAGGAACGAGATCTTCGCTGTTCTTGTTCTTTCTTCTTCTTTCAATATTCATGTGAGATATTGCATTCCATCTGCTTTCCTTAGCTATTGAGCTATTAACTATTAACTAACTTAACTATTATTAAACCCCATCTGGATTACATATAGCCAAAACGCTCTTCGGTCCATTTATTACTGGCCATGCAGAAACCATCGCCTGTGAAACCTTCCGATTGGGATCCCTGTACCGAACTGAAGGAGTCATGTCGTAGTAGCTGTCCTTATTAAACAGCTCAGAGATCAAGTGATTAGAAGCTAGTTGATTCGAAGTTGGGTTCTCTTTTGCAAAACACCTGTCTGAGCAAATGCTACCGACCTTCTCGTCATTCTGCTTAGCTCCTTCATCATAGACCTCAATAATGTTACTGGTCTTGAATTGACCTTCTCAGCCGCGTACGACCAGGTTGGGAAACGAGTTCGTGCGTTTTTTCAACTTTTTCTTACGGTATGTGAACGGTATCTGTACTTTTCATGATTGGCTGTTATGAACCATTCTGTGGCTATTGTTTTGCTCTTTACCACTATCAGAACTTCGTTCCTCAAATCTCGTTACACCTTCATTTCTACCGCGTGGATAATGACACTCCAAGCATTTATTGGAACACTTTTCCAACGAGCGAAAGCTGAGCAATTCTGACGCCCCCCTCTGGGACCTCGTCTAAAAATGGACGAGAAGATCAAGTAATTTTTTGTTCTCATCAATTAATCTTTTATTATCTTTTATTCCATGTCCATAAAGGTCGAGTAGTGCCTCAATTCACAGATGTAGATTTGTATGTATGTATTGTATGTATGCAGTCTTTATGAGTTTACATCGATTATTTACAGATACAAACCTAATCAAAAGTGCCCTTGCCCAATCCATGCCTGTAAATGGGCAATACTTGTTCGAATGTCGGTCCCGTAACTGCAGACAAATCAATACGGGTGAGGATTAGTCAGCTAGGACCATGCCGGGAACAGTAACACACAGTAGGAATGCATTGCGACTCTCGGCATAGTCCATTCAGCACGTAAATCACTTCTAGATGTCTTAACAGGATGATTTGAGTACCATTACAGGCTCATCAGGAAGAGGTGAATCGATCAATAGAGAAAGATCTTTTGGCTGAAAAGAAGAAGAAAGTATTGAAATTACTCCTATTAGGTATGGCTGTATTGGTTTGCCTGTCTTTTTTCCAGAAATTTTTGATGAACGATTTTCAATTCACATTCGAATCCCACTTGCTTAGCAGAATGCTGGGCATCGAATAAGGAAATTGTTTAGGTCCAGGCGATTCTGGGAAAAGCACTACCCTGAAGCAAATAAGGTAAATTTTTCACCATGGTAACATAGTAACTAGATTTCAATGATATTTGTCGCCCAGAATCATACACGACCAGGGATTTACTGATGACGAAAAACGACAACGAAAATATATAGTATATTTGAATCTCATCTCTGGTATGATAGAAGTTATTAGAGGAATGTCGATATTATCACTCTCATATAAAAACGCAAACTCGGAGGTTTGCCTGTAATGTTCATGTTTTTCTGTTTTCAACAACTGAATATTTTGAATTAAGGAGCTCGCAAAGAAGATAACAAAATATTACGACGAAGTGAAAAATAGCGATGCAGCTGAGCTCACAGAAGTTGTTGCAGATTCAATTGGAAGGTATGATTGAATGACAAGCAATTTTTGTTTGACCTGGAATCGTGCCGAGGGATAATTAATTTTTAGTCATAGAACTTGAGAAACCTCCTGTCCTCATTCTTTTAGATACAATTCTTCTCAGTTCCTCTAACTTCCCCTTTTCCGCATGAACTTGGATGAGGTTCAAAAAAATGCTTGAGACTTGATTCAGGCTCCTGGAAGATCCTTCTGTGCAGGAAGTATTACGGCAGAGCTCTGAGCTAAGCATCGAAGAAAGCTCAACATAGTGAGTGTATTCTCTAAAGAGTTTTTTGTCTGGGTGGTTCTATCTGTTGTGATATGACGGAAGGCTTTCAGGGGGTATTGGTTGCTTTTATAATACTAATAAGAATAACTGGAAAAGTTACCCACCATGTGATGCGTTTCAGCTTTCTCCGAGAACTTCCACGAATACGAGAAAATGACTACCTCCCTTCACTTGAGGACATTTTGAAGAGTCGGGTTTCTACATCAGGGGTGTACCAATTTACTTTCTTGATCAAGAACTTCACATTCAAGTAAGACTGTTTTCTCTTTTCTCCTTTTGTTGCTTCTGAAAAAGTCGTAAATATATATCGCCAGAGACTTTTAACAGCATTTACTCAAGCAACTGCAAAAAAACGTATCGATCTTCCTCGCAATCCCGTTAGATGACACATCTACTGTCGAGCTGCACCTATAATCTGAAGTGTTGCTCTGTCTCTGAAACGGAGCATACAAGACCCCTTGGTCAGATGCTCTTGTTCCTGCAGCTTCGTGCTTATTCATCGGAACCACATGTATTTCGTTCGTAGATGGCCGCAGATCTTTTCCCACAAGAGGAACATTTGTTGCCGTTTTGGACGGTTACCTTAAGTGATGAAACCGGAACTTAACAACGGCACTGAACCTGCATAACCTGCTTTAAAAAGTCAAAAGTCCCATATGTGCACTAGAATGTGCTGCCTAGAAGTGGAAATGCATTTTATGACACGCATTTACTATGGCATATAATGTTTGCTACTGTATCTGACTTGTTTCTTACAATTAGGAACTTCATGCCAACTCCTAGTTGCAGTAACAAGCAAATTATATGCAATCGCAAGCACACAATGAAGTTCAACCAGAGTTGGGATCAGCATTACTATAATAGAAGCTTTTCATTGCTGTATCCAAAAAACGGAATAACGACTGAAAGCACCCTGACTTGGAGATTACTATTTACTATTTACAAAAGAAGGCGCCTCTCGTGAAAACACGTTGGAATGGCATTGTTTTGAAGAGTTTCATACTTCATTCGCGGGTGATTCACCTGAATTTATAGGTCCAGATTACCATATACATTGTAATTTATTTAAAAAAGCATCCTTTGAAAATGTGATCAAGACGTACTGGGCTATCTTGTATAGTATTTCTGGACTATCATGTCCTCACATATTTGAGAGCATTCGAATGAAGTACTTAAAGAATCACTCAAACAAGCGACAGTACAACTATTATACATGAGAAAAACATGAATATTATACATGAAACTATAACGACAATAAAGGCAGAGCGAAATGCTCGACTTCGAATTAAAGCGTCAACATTGACTTACATTGTCGACGCTTATGAATGCTAAGCGAACGCAAATAATCATGACCTGCGGAGAAATTCGATTTGGAACCGTATAAATGAACAAATCTCAAGCGATTGCACAAAGTTGCCTTGAGCGAACACAGCCCTCTTGCATGCGCACTGCAAACAGACCAAGTGACGAGTGCGTGTGACTTCCTCCTGCCTGGACCCACAACCGTCCCTGGCATGCGAAAAGACGGATACGGTCATCCCAATTTCATAAATTTTCCGCGTTCTTCGCTTTTTCACTACTGATATGAATTCTAGATCGTTCAAAACGTCAAATTCCAGCAAAATCTCAAACCCCAAGACTTGGTTGGGTACCGCCTTTAAGCCTTCCGAAATTGGGGCAACAAATCTTTAATTTTGAGGAAGCAACCAGGCCCTTCTATTCGTTCAAAACACTGCATTGCCTCATCGCATAGACAAAATGCTCCGGTATGTGTCTTAATGGAGCGAAAATCTTGAGCGCAATGCAGCTGTAACAAAAAAATCCTTCGTAGTGAACGATCTGTCGCATTATTTTTTCTTCCGATAGAACGAAAAATTCGTTCTTTGCATTCCTGGCACGTTATGCATGCATGTGCAATTTCACCTAAATAAGTTGAATGCAAAGGTAGCGTAGAATTCTGCACTGGTAAAGACGCTTAAAATTCAGAGTATTCGATGTTGGTGGACAAAAAGCACAACGACGGAAGTGGATCCATATCTTTGATGATGTTCATGCTGTACTATTCATCACTTCATTATCAGAGTACAACCAAGTGCTGGCAGAAGACAACAAAACGGTAGACATCAAATTTCAGATCGCCTATACGGTAGCAAGCGTTTTAGGGGGGAAAGAAACACTAAGCGCTGACATTTTTATAGAAGCAGTATTACGACGCACCAAACATCCACATATTTTTAGAATCGGATGAGGGACTCCATCGAGTTGTTTGACCAAATTTGCAACAATGAATGGTTTTCAAACACAGCAATGATTTTATTTCTCAACAAAATTGACTTGTTTGCCGAAAAAATAAAGAAGTTCAACATTACATGTGCACTGAAAAACTACAGAGGTACGTTTTTACACTTGATCAGTCTGCTGCCCCTCCGCTAAACAGATCCAGGGGTATTTCTAAAAAATCGAACAGAACTAATTAAACTTAGTTTTGCACTTTTAATTCTTCATTGTTTTTGGAGAAATAGAATGTCATATATACTGGAGTGGAAATTAAGATCTGTTCGTAATTCCTTCAAATATAAGTTCCACCCACTTTGCCTGCAGTTGCGTGCAACTAGAGAATTTGTTTGTTTATACAGACTTCCACAATACTGTCGTTATTTTTTGGAAATTATTAAGGCGTCACGTATGAAATGAAATGTCTGATTTTATGAGCAGTCAGTTTGACAGTCTCTATCTTTGAAGTTTCACTAGATCACTTCTCATCTTCCTTTTCGTTATAGAGGCACATCCTTCCTCTTTCAAATTCACTTCATTGCTTTTTGGTTAGTTTTCAAAATTCCATTCTTTATAGAGCTTCTCAAAGACGAAAAATGGTATCATTTTG
The DNA here is from genome assembly GCA_037903475.1 of Ancylostoma caninum. Taxonomy (NCBI): domain Eukaryota; kingdom Metazoa; phylum Nematoda; class Chromadorea; order Rhabditida; family Ancylostomatidae; genus Ancylostoma; species Ancylostoma caninum. Next base: position 11,026 of record JBAJFG010000554.1, on the reverse strand, counting down.
GAACATAGGTTCCATTTTCCAGCCACAAGAGCAAAGGAAGCTGCAAGTATTAGGGCAGTGTTAAGGGACATTTGTCTAGTAAATGCACTAAAAAATTTTTCCTGGTTTGACCTTCAAACATGGATGCCAATTTTTGACCATTTTCCACCAATCCACGCTTCTTAAGCCAGCAAATTTCTTGCTGGGAGAAAGGTTCAATTTCCAACATGGTTGTGGAAACGCTCCTTGCCATTTGATCGCCTCTAGCGCTCCACGCTTCTAAGCTGTTGGTGCAAGCAAGCCAACATTAAGAAGGCAAGGATATGACGATAGTACAGGAGCACATTTCGGTATCTTGTACTCCATCTTACTTTAGAAACAAGACTCAAAAACTTCTCACTTAAAATTAGACATTTCATACTTGACGACTACTTACTTCTGCAGATAGCAGGCGTGAGTAATAAGCAGCCTTCGAAACGTTATTGCTGTGCGTTCAGGGAGTGAAGGATTAGGTGACTGGGGCGAATGCGGAAGTACTTCTCACCCTGACTTCTTAGCTAACCCATATTCTCAATTTATAATACATTTACGCTGATCCTAAGGTCTGGTTAGTGGAAGTTCACATGCAAGAACTTTTTATTGTCCCCAGTCACTTATTCTAATTTTTATTGTCACTTATTCTGATTGAAATTAGCCAAGATCGTTCGGAACAGTCGTATTTTCAGGTGCTCAAGAGTATCGGCCTGCACTGGACTACATTACGAAGAAATTTAGGCAGGTGAACAAAAACTCCAAGCGCAACATTTATACTCATGAAACCTGTGCCACAGATACTATGCAGATTGAGGTCGTTATTGACAGTGTTATTGATGTCGTTATCCAGCAAACTATGCAAAAAGTCGGGATTCAATGAAAATTCCTCGAATACGGTAACAAATTACGTGTTTTTGAGTGGAGGCCTTTTCATAGTTTTCACTGCAGTCTGTTGCAATGGTTTTAAAGAAGACGCTAATGACTTATCGCAGTGGAAGGCTTGACGTAGTTCGTGAGAGATGAAGTGTGAAAAGTGCTTGATAACGGTCCTTGTCGCAATTGACAGCCTAAAATCGCAAAATAACATACCGAGCTCGCCTTCAGTAGTAGCTGCAAAGCACTTAGGTCAACTGCCTACTGCGTTCCTCACTCTTTCCCATCATGTTGCGGGGAAAACTATGGAAAGATCTTGTTGTTCATTTTGCTGGAATTCACATCAACCTCTGGCATTCCTGAAGAAACAAGTATTTGTGAGATAATCATTATCGACATAAACGAAGCATTTTTTTGGATGTGGACGTGATATGTATAAAGACTTCTGTATTGTATGTATGTTGTCCTATTCATTTCAAGTCCCGCTTTGCAGGTAATAGTGGTTTTCTGCGAATCTGTCTCACCATTTTTTCTTGTGGAAGGTTCAGGGCAGGAATGATCTATGTGTGGATTTTTACTTCAAGGCATTGAAAAATTAAGCAGAAGAAGAGTATCCTAATGCCGAGAACCATACAGGAAATATAATATAACTCGTTCGTATGAGCTGCACACATGTGAAGCTCCCACTAATGGCGACGATTTCGGTCAAAGCACCTTTTCTTTTTTGTTGTTCGGTGTTTCTTCTGCCTTCATGCTCCTTTACATCAACCTTTTTTTTGCGGATCGCTTACGTTGCATATACTAAAGAGTTTCACGGAAGAGAAGTTCCAGATTCTATCTTCAGTGGATGAGCTTTAAAACAGTCATATGCCAGTCGAGTGCACATCCTTACTTTATTAACTTAGTTGCTGTGTTTCATGAGGAAAGATGTCCGAAAGACGACTAGCAATGATGCTGCGATGTTGAGGAGACGAGAAATATTTGGATCTCATTTTTGAATCCACTTCACGTCTACTTCAATTTGCTTTAAATTTGTGCAGCGTAATCGCAAGCGTGCAACCTTAGCGCTCTCGAGTTTTCGTTCGATCTTTGTCATACTTCGGAATGAATGCGCTTTGTGGTGCCTTTAGATAGGTTTGCTGCATGGTGATCTGTTCACTGGCTAGGATATCAGGCTTCATCTTTGGAGCAGAGCCGTCAAGCATCCGGCTACGTTTATGGCTGGGTTCGTACCAAATCAAAAACGGTGCCTCAGCGCCCACCCCAGAATGGAGCTTCCATTTGCGTTCATGAGTCATGATTACGTCTAACGTCTAGCTCCTCTTATAGCCGATGGTACCCTGTGCTAGTATAGCGGCATTACTAGATCTACCTCCCCTAGAATATCAAAGTTGTGCGGCTCCTGATTACCACCAGGTTCTACTCATCAGCCAATGCCGTCGGTTTTTTTCCTGTGGACAATCGTTTAGCGCCAGTACACTACCTGAGGCTGCAGCCGTCACCAAGCGCAGTATTTCCTTTACAGAAAAGGTTCATGATTTCTACGAACTAAGGTGAGGGCCATTTTGTTCTTCTTTCATGAGTCTAATGCACTGCTACCTCGAATTATAATGTTATTGTATTCCTAACTAGCTCCAACCATTTTATTTTCTTTTCTTCGTCCGTCCGATTCAGTCTGATTTGATTCTGACTCGAGTCTTGGCACGATATTTGATGGCACAACTGTGGTGTATTAAATAAATTAATTAATAAATTCATGATGAACTCAGGCTTCGGTAGGTATGGAGATCTCTCCCAAATCTTTCTCCCTTTTTTTCTGCGGATATTCATGGAGAATCCTATTCTAAAATAAAAAAATCGACATTCCGGGACTCTCTCAGACGATGAATCACCAGAAGACTGATAGTTTCGCAATACTTGGCTAGCGTTCTGGGGTGGTAGTAATTTGATCGAAGTTGGCGCCTAATGGACAACTTCAGACAACAGCTAAGTGCGACTCATGATTACCAACGAGGAGGGAATTTTTTCTAAATGCCATATGTCAAGTGGAATTTCTAATACAAAACACTAGCCTTGAAGGAACCGATCACTCGACCAAATGCCTATGGATACGCAGCACTACCTCTGCACCACATTGCACCTGTTCTTGGCAGTGGATGCTGTCAGCCATGACGCAGTGCGAATTGAGCCCCCTAGCATCTACGCAGAACTGTGCACACATTTGCTGCGCAATGGTAGATGAAGAACATATACGCGCAAAGAATTGACACCTACAACAAGAATTCGATTACGGATTTCTGGGAAATATGTGACTTTTCGCACATTTCGCCCTTCATCCATGTGATTCTCTAGTGAGCTTGTCAAAAGGTACTCATCAAGCATCCCAAAACGGCTCTCCACGAATAGCTTTTCGAACCTCACGTAGGATTGTGAATACTACTCCCTCTCATTCGTTGCAAGCAGAACTGAGACTACGCTTGAAGCCAATCAGGAATTAGAGAACACTCTACCTGCACCACAATTGACTTTCCAGTTAGCAGTGGTACGAAAAGCCAATTGTGAAGAAATTGTTTAAGGATCCAAGCTTCGACCTGTGCATATTAGTGACCAAACGATGGGTGATTTAACGCTCAAATGTTATTCTAATTTTTATTTTGAGAAAGAAACCGATTGCGTACAAAGCGTGCAAATCATCGGAAAAACCATGTGCAAGGAGCCTGTATTGCTGAGGTGTTCATCCACCAACCGACCTCATTGCGATCAAACATTACACCTTCCACCGCACGACAATATGTACTGCTTAAAGGCAGCACTCAAGGAAATTTTTGTGTTGAAGATTCCGCGGTATATCGGGGTTTTTAGGGACGATGAACTCATTGATAACGATGACATAGCGTGAAACACGCGAAAAACACAGAAAAAGATGGCGGTATTTCATGTGTGTCCACGGCGCGGACGAGTGTTCCGTGATGGGTCCCGGCACGGAACCCTGCAAATGGTACGAATTTCATAGACACGCCCCCGCTGAACCACATGCACACACCCTGTCAAAGGCGTTAGTTGGCGCGAGGGTACCCTAATGTCCAGAGCGGCATACGTGTCCACGACAGTATCTTCGCAGGTAGGTGGCCATTCAAGGTGTTCAACTTACTGTTGCGATTGTCCAGCGGCCGGCTACATGGTAAGCGACTCATTTCAGAAGTGAAAATTTCCGTGAGTGCTGCCTTTAAGCATATAAAGAATTTTTCAACAATCAGTGGTGAAGAATCCTCGAGCTTGATGGTTGAAGCCGCTATCTGGAAAGTAGCCGGAGTGAATGGAGCCGCTTTCTACGCAGAAACACATGGAAAATCGTATGCTAAGCTTTGCCATTGCAGCTGAGTCGAACCATCCACCGATTCCACGATGAACAAGCGTCTTGACCACTAGGCCATTGCCAGCAATCTGTGTGTGATCAATGGTTTCCTATCAAGGATGTAGTGTGGGTAATGATCTTATTTGCATTTCCTGTTCCTCCTCATCAATGAAGGGCAGAATGTGGACATGTGCGCTCGGAGCGCGGTTGTGTCGGCGAAATAACGAAATCGTCAGCAAAATATACTCGTGGCTACATTTTGCTGTCGATTACGCAGGATGTCTGCGTTTCGCTTTAGTACGCGCTCTTTCGCTCACGCTGATCAATCATTGACGAGGTCGGGCTTAACGCTAGATCGGCGTAATGCGATCTCGGGCTCGAGATGTCGTTGAAAGCTCGACATTCGCTCCAGCTTAAGTGAAAGTTTCCAATCCAAACATGACTATTGGTTATACCACATCGAGAACACATATTTCTAAGAGTCATGATTGGCAGTTAATTCGCGCTTAATCGGGACTTACACCTCAGATGAAGATGCCAATTTCGGCCAAATTACTACCAACCCTGCTGTACAGAAGGGTGCTTGTAAGATTGGATCAAATGAGATTAGCAAAGTCGTCGTACTACTCATAATCATTTATTGCTCATTTGCGTATAATGAGGGCGTCAGTCGAGCTGATCCGGCAGAGTTGGCAGCCACAGCATAGCAGACGTGCTGCCGCGATATGCGTGGCATGCCACCGGAGCAACTATGCTGTCGTCCCCTACAGATTTTTTGGCATACAACTGCGAAATTCGGCACTGACGCCATCGTTCTGTATAGTTGGATAGATATCCAAATCAGTGCAGTATGAACAAGAAGATGAGGTACATCCGACTTCTGGAGCTGAGCAGGTGAAAAAGATGCCGAACGTTGACTAAATTCGAGAAAATCACATTGGTTTTGTGAGGAAAACTTTTTTGTTACCTTAGTCGGGCCTGAACTCTTAACTTCCCGTTTGGATCGCAGGTCTCGCAGTGCCGCTAGTAGATTGCCTTCAATGCACACCATTCTATCAGTAGGTTTTATAGGATCGATCTTTCCCATTGCACTGCAAAAATAGGGTTTATTGAGGCTAAAGTTTGGGAGTGCTTATTGAGAGCCGATGCTCCAATTTATAGGGCTCCTACTATCCTAGCGCCGGACATTTGTTCTCATACCTTTTTGGCTTCACGGCTACTCGGAGAGTGTTCTTTTGCACCGTCCACTCAACGCCGAACTGAGACAATCCAACGCCAGTAAGCACCCTCTTCAGTTTTTGCAGAAGCGGATTCACTTCTTTGTCGACAACGTCGACCACCTGTATGGAAAAATTACGGCGAGCGATCTGACTTTCACTCATGATTTCGAATACCAACCATGTGCGGCACGTTGTGACTAACGAAATACTCTGCATATTCTCGAATTTTGCCTTCGAACAGATTCGCGGCTCGTAGATACTCAGTGAATTCGAACTGCAGATCTGCTTTCATGTTTACAACAGGGGTGATTTTGTAATCATCCACTTTGAGTGCCACATCAAGCTCGGCATTATTGCAAAACACTCTGCAAAAAATTCTTCCTACAAATAGCTTAGTTGAACAATTCTTATTTGCTTACAGGTCAACCTAGAGAACTGAAAAACGATAGCTAAGAAAGATGGTGGCCTTTTGCATTTGTATACCATCACTAAAATGTAAATATTCTTACTCACCGCACATCGCCACTCAAGCCGGCTTTAAGAATCGACACACCGACGGCCACCTCTACTTTTGAAACCGTGCGAAACGTGATATTCTTCATCTTGAATTACAACGTTAACACCTGAGCATTGATGTTTGAAAGATTGAACGTTAAATGTCTGATGGCTAGTATTGTATACATTTTTTTGCTAAGCATTGCTAAGCACACGCTCATACCCGCAAGTGAACGCCATGGTCCATGTCTTCGAAAGAAATTCCGTCTTTCGGGATTGTAATATCCTCGAGGGAGATGTTCGACACTTTGTAGTCTAACATTGTATCCTAAAATTTGTTACACAGTTTGCAAGCGGGATAGAAAGGTACCGTCCGCCCGTAGATTAAATACAATAAATGAAAGGTATGAGTAGACACTCACCATTTGGGATTGTTCTGGAAGTTTAATTGTTTTCAAATATTTAGTGATCAGATCGGCTCTGAGGTCTAGAAGATTCCATATCCTTGGCGAAATTGTAAATGTCAGAGGCTGGTTGTAGAGCAATTGCTTGTAGTTTTTGATGCTCACTTGTTGCTGACATCTACGAAATAGACACAACAAGTGAAATAGATATCAAAAATACTGAATTTTTACGATTTTGTGTTGCAAATCTCAGTAATTGAGCACAAATTCCATTCATTCATTGAACATTTCTGTTAAATTGTTAATTTCCCAAGTTGTAGCTTTAACCCTCATAGAAAGAGAAGTACGTATATTCCGGTTTATTTTAGTAATGGGTTTGTGCAAAGGTTTTCTAGGATTTCTCCAGAACATTTCTTCTACAAATTTTTCGAATTATGACACTGACATAGGGTGTTATTTTCATCACTATCTAAGTTATGAACTGTTTTTTACGCCCCTGGCATTCTGTGCACGTAACTCGGTCAAGCACACTGTGAAGCGAAGGTCTTGGGAACGATTTCTTTGATTTGCCTCTTACATTACCAGCTAGCCATTGTCCGCAGACGTATGTCTCGCTGGCTAAATTGAATCGGTCGTATACAAGCGAGTTTTCAAGGAAACTTACATCCGTACATTTCAATGGCAGTTGAGACATACTTATTTGAAATCCTGTTTCTAGATAGTTATTGACTGTTAAACGAGTTCTTAAGTCTTCTTCTAAGACTCGTCTTAGATGTGTCAGTTATTCAAAAGTTGGTGTGAGACCTTAAGCCATCGTATCTTCCTTATGCTTCAAAAACTGGCCACTGTTTCTTTCTTGGAATATTCTCACCATAGCTGCGTTCTTTCAACATGGCCCAACACAGCTTCCAAATGTTCTTCGAGGATGGCGTTAAACCAACATAGGACTTTTGTTAGAACGAATGAAACTACACAATTTTTCTCATTTCTATTTTTGAGGCAGACCGTATATTTGTAGTTACAATTGCTGCACCAAAGTGATTATATGATATGAGAAAACAGTAAAATTCACTTACAGCATGGGATGATAAGTGATGAGAGCTAATAACAGAAATCCAATCATTGCGTTTGGAAGTGATAACCTGTTGAATGACCTGCTGACATCGTCATGAATTTATATTGGTCGGAAAAACTCTCCCACCTCTATGTACTTGTCATTTTCCCTTGTAATTCAAACAATTCCATTCACCCATCTGCTGTCGAACAAACATTTGTAATAGTGGGCAACTCTAATCGCTTATAATTTACTTAAGCCCTACTCGTCCTACTCGTGGTTTACGAAGCAAAGCCATTGAAGCCGGAACTAATAACTAAACGAAAAACTTCCTTCCTTGTTAATGCTCACCTATCGAATCGTATGAACTTGCAAGAAAGATTGAGCGAAAAACTAGAAATTCAAGTCGCATCAATAAAAATCCCGATCTACGTATTGGGCTATAGCTCTTATCGTTGCTGTGCTGATGCCAGGCATAAAATATCGGTTTAGTCTCCCAAGAAAGTCAGAAATCTAGACTTTTCAAAGAATCTTTCCTCTATGCGGTTCCTTGAAAAGAAAATCAGTGCGATGCTTATCTAAGGCGCGACGTTTCTCGCGGTTTTTGCACATTTCTCTGCGAGGAAAACTTTCTAGCCCCCACTCATGTCATAACATAATGGGGGCTAGTTTGTCTACCTAGATGACGAGAATGGGCTCCCCAACTTTTTATTGAATCCTTTACTTTTTATTGAATATTTCTTCGCACGGGTGGCTGGCCCTGCTCGTGGAAAAGTTTTTTCCAGTCGTAGTTTTGACGAAGTGATAGCGGAAGGATGGTGAGGGTGGCCCAATCATAGTGGAGAGAGATATATCGTGCTCGTCCGTCAGGAGTTTAGAAGCCATTTTCTGCATATATTTTCTACCGTTGGCTTTTAAATTCCATATTTTTTTGAATTTCATACCGAGAAAGTTTATATTCTTGGGAGGCAATGGAAATCTTGTTTCTTGACGGTTTTCTCACATTTCCATGACTTCGTTCAGCTGTCTTCTAAATAACTTCTTTGAATGGAAAATTGAGTAATTTGTCATGACTTATAATAACGGACTTAGTCTGTTTTCATGTCTGTCTGCATGTAAGCATGTACAGGGGGGGCCATAAGTTATTGTACAACGTTTGCTGGCTCATTTCTCCGCAGTAGTAAAATATTTTTTGCCGCACTGGGCACTGTTTAATAGAGCTGGATTTGCTCTATCTTTTGATCACAAAAACCTCCTGGATACTTCCAAGATAACGAAAAAAGTTTATCGGAAACATTCATTGCAGACTTTCGGTGCCGCAAAATGCACTAACTCTGCCCGCAATTTCCGAGCAAAACAGCCACAAAAACAGTTTGATATTTTTAGAAAGAGCATTCTTTGCTCTTTAAGATGCATCTAAGCAGTACATCCCACTTTAGAGATTTGGTGGATTTTTCGTAAAAAATTTCCACATCAACCCGCTTTTTTCAAAAACCTGTTCTAAGTCCAACTGCTCCAAAGCAAAACTCTCCCGGGAAACCGGGTTTTAACTGTAAGATACTTTGATCCCTGCTCTATTCGGCAGCGAAAAGAGCAGGATAATCCATGTGTTGCTGGTGGAGAAATAAATGAGCAAACGTTGTACAATAACTTATGGCCCCCCCTGTATGTGTGTCAGACCGTTACGAAATTCTACAATTGGTCAGTTATCGTGATTGTGAGATCATATAAAAGCCTAGGAATGGGTGTGGTATGGTTGAGTGGGGTAGGAATGAAATCGAGGGGGAGGTTGGACAATGTGCAACGAGTTCGTCAATGGAGTCAATACAGAAGAGCTGCGCCGGCGCCCAGAAGTGGGGGAGACGGGTCGACAGCTGTGATAAGGGTGCGCCGGCGTCCAAAAGTGGGAGAGACGGGTCCACTACTCTAATAAGATTGCGCCGGCGTCAAAAGTGGGAGAGATGGGTCCACCACTGTGATAAGGGTCCGCCGGCGCCCAAAGGTGAGGAAACGCATGAGGGTTCAGCGTTGTGATAAGGGCGCCCGCGTCCAGAAAAGGAAGTTCGTCACGGCATAGGTAAATTTTTTCATGAATGGTGCTCTGGCACCCGTTCCGGCTATTCTTTCTACCTATGTGACCTAGATGCACGTTATTCCAATCCGTATTCCCCTCCTCATTCCAGTCCATTTGCATCTGAATCGACCACACCCTTCACTCTGTTTTTATACATGGGCAGACCCTTATCACTTGAGTTACCAAGTCTGGAAGTCCGGCGTTAGCCGGACGGCCAGACTGGTTTGTAATTAAGCTATTTCAAACAGCTGAGCATAGTTCTCCAATAACACGTTCATAAAAATGAAATAAGCATAGAGCAACAGAGCATCTCTAGTTCTACATTAGCATAGATGTTCTATGTAACGACCAGCTTTGAGATGATTTAAAGATTTAAATCCGCAATCATCAGCGATGGCAAAAGCTCGATTAACACGTTGAGGTTCAGACTCCATTTTCGGATCCGCATAAAACATGAACATGAGATATCCTTTTGAGAGTTCGTCGTTAAGAATGTGAATGGATATAACACGAAAGATATAAGTGCGAAGAGGAAACTAGGTCTGTTTTCATACTCACGGAAACACACTTCCTCTTATCCTTTTTTTTTCCTTCCAATGCCACCTTTTTTCGATTGCTGCCCATTTTGATTTATCTGCAGCCTCATTGCTTAGGCCCTTGAAACCCCAGCAAACGAGGGGATCAATGGAACTCTCACATTGTTTTGGCACACCCTAATAACAGATGTGGCCTCTGCGCGGTGATTGTTCCACCACTGTGACAGTGGCCTGCCGCTGAATGTAATGAGACTCTCTGGGGCTCCTTTCTGTTGCCTTCCACAGAGTCAGTTAAAACTGGATTACAAAATCCTCCTGTATAAATACTGGTAGTGCAATAAAATTTCCTAGGGGCAGGGCAGAACGTGGGAGGAGGGCAGCTCGTGGTCGCAGGCTTTCACCATGAAACTCAATTATAGGCACTGCTCGCGAGCATGCGAAGCTGGCGAGACATTCGGCCGATATTTCGTCACCGAGCCAGAGCGCCGCTTCGCGGCGCTCTGACTCGGACTCGTGTGCCACGTTACCTCCGGGCTAGGTAAACTCTGAAAAAAGGGAACCCCGAGCCAGAGCGCCGCTTCGCGGCGCTCTGACTCGGACTCGTGTGCCACGTTACCTCCGGGCTAGGTAAACTCGAAAAAAAGGAACCCCGAGCCAGAGCGCCGCTTCGCGGCGCTCTGACTCGGACCCGTGTGCCACGTTACCTCCGGGCTAGGTAAACTCTGAAAAAAAAAGGAACCCCGAGCCAGAGCGCCGCTTCGCGGCGCTCTGACTCGGACCCGTGTGCACGTTACCTCCGGGCTAGGTAAACTCTGAAAAAAAAAGGAACCCCGAGCCAGAGCGCCGCTTCGCGGCGCTCTGACTCGGACCCGTGTGCCGCGTTACCTCCGAGCTAGGTAAACTCTGAAAAAAAAGGAACCCCGAGCCTGAGCGCTGCTTCGCGGCGCTCTGATTCGGACCCGTGTGCCACGTTACCTCCGGGCTAGGTAAACTCTGAAAAAAA